>OX359274.1:11262758-11667758 GCA_947179155.2 Hedera helix
TCCTTTGAAATTCAACGCTATCATTTGTTTCTATTGTAATTGACCTATAGTTAGTTATTTTGTATAGGATAGATAACCTTTGATCTTCAACACCACATTGTAATTTAGTTCTAACTTGTTTTTCTTATTGAATTGTTATGTGACAAAATTTGTTGTTTTCAACATTAATTACAAAAAAAAAAACTCTATATTTGGCAAAAGCATTCTCCAGGTTTCTTTGTTTGATTAATGGATAAACATTTGAATTTCAACATTAATTAAAAAAAAAAAAAAAAAAACTATTTTTGGTGCAGCACTGTCAAATTTTAAAAAATTTAAGTCCTCAGATATATGAGACAATGAATTCTCAATTGCCTGGTTGATTATAAATATTTGATTGAATTGTTGAATATTTATTAACATAAAATAATATTTTTTAATTAATTTTATTTGATTTACTTTATTAAAAAAGAGCAGAACAATAACAATTAAATTAATTTAAAAAAGTTAAGACGTGTCTCAAAATTTGTAATTGGCAAGTCGTAGTATAATTCTAGCATAATTGTATCCATCTTAATTACCTCCTACTAGTATATGTGTGCACCGGCGCATGCATGTGAATCCGTTGTTCATACGTTTAAGGAATTAAGGGTGTGCTACGATTACGATAAACGTTTTAATTTATAGGACCAATGAAAATGCTCCTTAATAATGCATATATCAAGACAATTTTGGACAGTTAATTAATCCATCTGTTATAGTAATTGACAATCTCTAATGATAAAGTTTATTCGAAAAATATTGTGACCATATTATACCAAATTAAGAATTAATTAATGAAAAACACCATTATCATGCATCATTATATTGGGCACCAGATAACCATTTCCCCGGCAAATTATGTTAGGAAATTTATTTATGATTACCAAAAGAAATATGCACATTAAGAATCAAATAAACAAAAGGGCAGTCCATTACATGTGAAAAAATTTATTACTACAAATTAATTATGATAGAGATATTATGTTAATTACTAATTTTCCCTTTTAGCCTAGATTTACTAAATTAAAATATACTGGTACTAATCAATAGTAATTAATTTGTTATTGATAAAAGTAACAGTGTTAGCTAGTTTGAAAAACTTTAGGCAGTTGTGAAATTAAGAAGGAATATATATAGTCACTAGTTTCACCATAAAAGAGATGTCTCCGGACTCTCAAAATTGGACCAGTGCAATTTGTATCACATTACAAATTTAATAGTACTCCTTCCATTTTAAAATAATATATATTTAAAATTAAAGATATATTTTTATTTTAAAATTATAAATTAATATAACTTTTTAAAATTTTTATTATTTATATTCTATCTATATTGAATAATTTGTACCACCAATACTACATTTCTAGAAATATATGTTTAGAAAAATAAATTTATCTCTTAAAAATCATTATTTTATAATTACATCTTTAATTCAGAAACAACATATATATACATATTTAAATGGGAGTATTGTTTTTACATCTTTTTTAAAAATAATTTTACATGTATATATGGTCTCCACTCACGTAAAACCGGGACCCAATTTTTTCTTATGAGAAGGGGTAATGTAAAAATAACAAAAATATATAAAATTATTAATCTTGTATAAAAATATGTAAAAAAAATACTAACTCTATGATATACGGCATAATTATAAATATAAATATTTGTTTTTGTATAAACTTGACCAATGTTCAAAGCTTGTTAATTCTGGATAGAGAAGAGAAGAAAAGAAAAGATAGCAGTACATAACAATGCAACTTTCTTGTCTATCGTCAGCAATAACATTCACAACTCTCCATAAATGCCATTCACATCCTCTCTACACGCTTCTGCATTTACTCCCCCCACCTCTTCCTTTTCCTTTCCCTTCCTCCCTTCATTTCAAACTTTGATTTTCTCTCTCTTCTAATATTATCTCCTCTTTTTTCTCATCCGTTTCTTTCTTTTTCTATCTCATCCGCATCTCTAAGTATTCTTCTTAAATTCCATTCACAAGAAAAAATAGCTAGTATCATAACAACCACCACCCATTTACTCCCTCTCTCCAAAAAATGGGTTTTCCGTTGACCTGAAAACCGGATGCCTCAATACCGCTTTACTAAGCTCATTCACTCCATAACCTAAAAAGGGTTGTCTGGTATTCCCCTCAAACCTCCAAAACCAGTAAGTAATTCTCCATTTCTTTTCTGCTACTTTTGTTTTCGCTAATTTATAATTTAATTTAATTTTTAATTATTTTGGTTTCGGTTTTATTTTAATTTTGCAGAGAAATTAAGAGCAAAATTTTCGTGGGGGTTATAGTATTATATTACAGTGATCTAGTTTAGTCAAAAGGGGAGACTTTTTCACACTGGTGTCAACGTACTTTTTGTTTGCTAAATTATCTCAATCAGGTTTACATAATTTGGCATTTTCACGTAACGACATGTTTTGTTTTGGTTAAGATAAGAAAAAAAAGTGTTTTTAGTCCCCAAAACGTAAGGCCCATCTCATTTGTTTTTCTGCCAGTAACTGCCACAGAATCTTTTTAAAACTCAAACCAGGAACAAAAGTCAAACACCGAAACTAAAGCAAGCAGCTAAGTAGCTCAGTTTTAGAGAGAGAAAGAGGAGTGTTAGGGTTTCTGGGTAATATGGCTTCTTAGGGCGGCTATATATATATATATATATATCTACACACACAAACAGATATCTATGCCTTCTGTGATATTGCCGCTCCTCCAAAGGAGAAACACCCTTGGTGGATTTTAAGAGCTGTTTCTCAGGACTCAGGTTAGGATTTATTTTTTCATCTATAAATAAATACATACATACATATATATATACATATACATATAAATATACATACACACACACACACAGATATATATATATATATATATATATATATATATATATATATATATATATATATACATATACATACATACATATTCACTGGTTTTGGCAACTTGAATTTCTTTATTTATTTATTTTTAACTACCTTTTTATTTATTTATTAACTATTATTTATCACTGTTGGAATGAGATGCATTTTAGTAGATCTGCTCAGATCATAAACTCAGAAATCTAGACAGATAATTCTACTTAAATCTTTTGTGATACAACCACTCTTTTTGTACAAGTGAGAGACCTATTTATATGGTCTAAGATATAGATCTACTGCCTGAATATCTTTGTTTCTCTTTCAGCTCTGAGGTAAAAATCTCTTTTTTCTCTCTTCTGTCTTCTCATGATTTTTCTCCTTTTTTAGCCCTATTTTTTTATATATAAATAATTATATTTAGGGGATAAATTAATTTTGTTTGCTATTTTGAAATGTTTATCATGGTGTCCATTTTTTGCTCATGAGATGTTTGTTTAACTTTCATTCATTTCTGTTAATAGGTTGCAAAACCATATAGCAATCCACCTTCCGAAGAACCCTAAAAATATTAATTGGCCAATTTTGTAAAGAAGTAAAGATGTTTCATCCTACAAACATGTTTGAAACTCATCATCATCTTCTGGATCATATGAGCCAACCACACAAAACCCCAGATGAGAATGATCATCATCAATTGGACATGCTTAGAGACGAAGAATTCGAGAGCAAATCTGGTGGAACTGATATCTTGGAACCTCCCTCTGGTGATGATGATCAAGATCCCAATCAACGGCCCAAAAAGAAGCGCTATCATCGCCACACTCAGCATCAAATCCAAGAAATGGAATCGTACGCGTTCACCACACCCTCTCACCCTACTTAATTAGTATTTATCTACTTATTGAAATTTGTTTGATTTTTTCTTTTACAGGTTTTTCAAAGAGTGTCCTCATCCAGATGATAAGCAAAGAAAGGAACTAGGCCGCCGACTAGGGTTAGAGCCTTTGCAAGTCAAATTTTGGTTTCAAAATAAGCGCACTCAAATGAAGGTAAATACTAATAGCTTTTATATACTTTGTACTCATAATTATTCATTTAAATCTTCTTTCTTATGACTGTACTATTATTGTGGCTTAATTTCAAAGCTACTTATTAATGATCCACTAAATTAATTAGCTAAGCTTTATTACTGCTTCAATTAATAATGGATTAGTTCATCTTATGTATCATAGGCTCAACATGAACGCCATGACAACACACAGCTGAGGAATGAGAACGATAAGCTACGTGCAGATAATATAAGGTACAAAGAAGCCCTCAGCAACGCTGCTTGCCCCAACTGCGGTGGTCCTGCTGCTATAGGAGAGATGTCATTTGATGAGCAACATTTGAGGATTGAGAATGCTCGTTTAAGAGAAGAGGTACTTTCTTAATTTATAGGCATATAGTTAATACTTATAAATTGGAAGCATGTTAAATGCAATAGTGATTTGCACCTAATTATACTCCATTTGCAAAATTTTACAAATTATAAGTATATAATTTTATTCCATAACTAGTTTTAAATATATATATTGAGTTTATAGTTTTATAATAACAACATGATAACGAAAGACTAAAATGCAACCCTCTCATTTGTTTGCTAACATATGATGTTTTCATCCTTGAATTTGACTAATTAACAATCTTTCCTCCAAATTACAATTATTAGTGCAAAATCGTACATTTGAAGATATAATTAGCCTTGCAAAACTGGCCCAAAATATATAGTTTTGTAATACTTATTATACCATGAGGTAATAATTTACTATATTATAAAGTTAGGTACTATATATCTACACAAAGTGATAAACTTGAGGTACAGTTTTGCATTTTAGTCATAGTGAAATTGTGATTATAAACGTGAAGACATTGTGTCATACTTGTAGCTAGATACTATCATTAATAGAAAATGAGATCTGTTTTTTGAACAAATTTTTTTGAAAAATGAGACTATTTTTGTAGAATAGCGGTAGTGTATAAAGCATTGAAGTGATGATCATGTAAATGATTGTTTTTTCATTATTTCAGATTGACAGGATATCTGGAATTGCTGCAAAATATGTTGGCAAGCCAATGCTTTCATATCCTCATCTTCCCACTCATGGACCGTCACGTTCACTTGATCTTGGTGTTGGGAATTTTGGGCCACAGTCAGGCATTAATGTTGCAGATCAGATATTTGGAGCTGGTGATTTTCTCCGTTCAGTTTCTGGCCCCACTGAGGCCGACAAACCAATGATTATTGAGCTAGCTGTTGCAGCAATGGAGGAACTGATTAGAATGGCTCAGGCTGGAGAACCCTTGTGGATTCCGAGCACTGACAATTCTACCGAGATTTTGGGTGAGGATGAGTACATAAGAACTTTCCCTAGAGGGATTGGGCCTAAACCCTTGGGATTAAAATCTGAGGCTTCTCGAGAATCTGCAGTTGTTATAATGAATCATATCAACCTTGTTGAAATCTTAATGGATGTGGTAGGCAGTATACATAATTATTTGCTTTGTAGTTAATTTTCTATTAATTATCATTTATATAAATGTCATTGTCATTTAATTTATTTAACCATATGATTATTATCAGAACCAATGGTCAAATGTGTTTTCGGGTATTGTTTCAAGAGCAACGACATTAGAAGTCCTTTCAACTGGAGTAGCTGGGAACTATAATGGAGCTTTACAAGTGGTATGCAGACAGTCCCTAATGATCTTAAAGTTCGTTAAGTTAGTTTGGTAATTGATTCTATTTTCATATTTCTACTTCTTATTTTTGTTATTTACTTATTTTCATTAGTGAAAATAAAAATGAAACAATATTGTTTGATAATAATATTTAAATGTTAGTTTTATTATACTTTTATGAAGATATAAAGTTTGAAATTTTATTAATAATAAAATTCGATAGCTTAACCTTATTACAGTTGAAATAACTTCTTATGTTGTTAAAATTGAAGAAACAAATTTTCCTGTTTTACATTTTTGCCGACAAAACTTTCACTTTTTTCAAAGCACAAATATATACCGAACACAATTGTTTTTGTTTCAATTTAAAATAATTAAGTAGAAACAAAAATTCTAAAGTAGAATCAGTTATCAAGCGGATCTTAACCTTTTAAATTAGGAACGAGTGTATATACCTAACATTGGAAATTTTTTCAGATGACAGCTGAGTTTCAGGTTCCCTCACCATTAGTCCCAACTCGTGAAAACTACTTCGTAAGGTATTGCAAACAACATGACAATGGGACATGGGCAGTTGCTGATGTTTCCTTGGACAATTTGCGCCCTGCAATGATCTCTCGATGTAGAAGAAGGCCATCTGGTTGTTTGATCCAAGAACTGCCTAATGGTTACTCAAAAGTAAGATTTTTGCCTCACTAGTTCAGCTAATCATAGTTTCATAACTCTTCTTTCTTTCTTCTTATTATTTTCTTCAAAATAATATATATCATGCTTTTATATATTCCCAGGTTACATGGGTTGAACATGTGGAAGTAGATGATAGAGCTGTTCACAATATATATCGATCGCTAGTTGACTCTGGTATTGGATTTGGGGCAAAACGCTGGGTGGCAACACTTGATAGACAATGTGAACGCCTTGCAAGTGCAATGGCAAACAATATTCCAGCAGGAGATGTTGGAGGTAATGCATAGTTCAATTTCTTTCTCAATTAAAGTTGAATTCTAGAATGAAGCAAGATTCAGTTTACATAGTTGTCAAACCGTGAATAGTGTTATTGTATTGACTATACAAAAATTGTGTATTATATGGTGATTGTATTATTATGCAAATTATTATATATCTAGAAATAACGTTTAAGTATATTTTCAAAAAAGTATATATATTAGCTAAGTTTAATGATAAATAGTCAAACAAGCCTACTAACAAAATTTAAATATACAACTTTCATTTTTAAGACTCTAAACTAGAAGCTTAATTAATAATCAATATTATTCAACTAATATTTATAAACAAATAAGAGCTAAAAATAACTTAACTTCAACTATATAGGAATAACACCCAAAGTGAAATTAAGCCCCAAAATGTAAAGTGGGGAGCAAATGTCAACTACACAGTTATGTATTTATGTTTCCATGTGAGAAGAGTCATTGACAAAAATGTGGACGCAGAATTCTTTACAAGAAGATAAGAACCCTAGAAAGCTTTTAATGGCTTATTGTATAAAACAGTGAACCCCTCTTTTACAACGAAATAAAGGCTCTAATGATTTGTTTTATCTCTTAATCATTATCCTTCTCTAACTTAAAAACGTATTGTTAAGTATCTTAAAAGAATTTGTTCCTATATATTAGCCTGATCAACATTGTTGGTACATTTTTCTAATAATTTAAACTTTTAGATAAGTAGGTAAGTTAAAATTATAGTATCCTTAAGATCTATTCTAAGCTACAACTCACTTTAAGATACTAATAATATCTTGTTAAATTGACCATGTATTGTATTGTAAGATATGTATTGCGTATCGTAAGTTATTGACAACTATGGTTGAGATGATTAATTGATCCTTCCCAATGTTGGTGTATATTGTATTTCTCTTTAAACAGTTATAACAACTCTAGAAGGGAGAAAGAGTATGTTGAAGCTGGCTGAAAGAATGGTACTGAGCTTTTGCACTGGTGTTGGAGCTTCTACTGCCCACACATGGACTACCCTATCAGGAAGTGGTGCTGATGATGTAAGGGTAATGACCAGAAAGAGTATTGATGATCCGGGCAGGCCTCCTGGTATTGTGCTAAGTGCTGCAACTTCATTTTGGATTCCAGTTCCTCCCAAAAGGGTTTTTGATTTTCTTAGAGATGAGAATTCACGAAGCGAGGTATGTAATTTCACTTCACTTCAATTGTTAGGAGAAGTTCATCTTTTTGTCTGTTATAATTGTAAACAACCCATGTCAAACAAGTTGCTAAAGAACTATAAATTGCACTTATAGTTAAACTACTACTAATATTAATGATAAGTTATACTTCTAGTTGCTTCCTTGCATTAATTGGCATTGCTGCCTGTAAGGGCTGGGGTACTGGAGGAGGACATTCAATTGTAATCATGTTCACTTTCCAAGCAATATCTTTGTAGTAAGAATAATTTTATGTGTATTAACAGTTGTGCACTAACTGTGCCTTAATAGAGATAAAAGAGGATATGTATCCTATTTTCTTAACTGGACCTACCTACTATTTCTATTTTTTCTCTATTAGAGCACATTTAGTACACAACTGTCAGTGCACATAGAAGTACTCTTTGCAGATGCACTAAGTGCAAATATTATATAGAATTGTGCATCAGAAATTGACTTGTGCTACAAAAGAGTTAGTCACTAGTGTACAATATACAAATAACAAGATCAATATAACCCATAGCTTATATGCAAGAATGAATACTTTAAAGATCTAATGCTCTTCAATTTGGTAGCTTTAGCCATTGGTACATACAAATTTCCATATCAGGATCTCAACTAAGGTCTTTACTTGAGTTACCTTGTCCAAAAAAAATAATTCGTATTTCTGTACTTGACTAAATTTAACTTACTTGGACAGTGGGATATCCTGTCAAATGGTGGCCTAGTTCAGGAGATGGCACACATAGCTAATGGCCGCGATCCTGGCAACTGTGTCTCCCTACTGCGCGTTAATGTAAGTTAAAAATCTGTGTTAAGGTTCATTAATTTTGTAATATTGCCCCATTTTCTGTTGGACTAACATAATAATTGTGTAAAATTGTAGAGTGCAAACTCAAGCCAAAGCAACATGCTTATACTACAAGAGAGTAGCACAGATTCTACAGGCTCATATGTAATATATGCTCCAGTTGATATTGTTGCTATGAATGTGGTCTTAAGTGGTGGTGATCCGGATTATGTTGCCCTTCTACCATCTGGTTTTGCAATACTTCCTGACGGGCCTGGACAAAATGGAGGAGGAGTTCTTGAGGCTGGGTCCGGTGGATCTCTACTGACTGTTGCATTTCAAATTTTGGTGGATTCTGTTCCAACAGCAAAACTCTCTCTTGGATCAGTGGCAACTGTGAACAGCCTTATCAAGTGCACAGTAGAGAGGATCAAAAGTGCAGTAGTATGTGATCCAAAGGTCATACATATGGTAAGCCCATGCAATTCCATTGGAGTTCCTTGTTGCTTAATTATACTTGGTATATATGATTAGCAGGGTTTAATGATGCAAAAAGACTTTTAAGTTAAAGTTAATCTTTCAGAATAAAAGAAAAATAGGTCCATATTACACGGTCATTTCTTCTTCATTCCAAAGCAATTTTCCTCACCTTTGGTATATACATGATTTTGATTTCTTAAACATACAGAAGATCATTTCGATACAGAACTAGGCTGGAATTACTTGTTTTTAAAGCTAGATATACTTATTTAATGCCTTTGAAGGGGTTCCGAGCTATTACAACAATACATTGAGCTTCAAAGTTGGCTTTATCATTGAATATTTCTCCGCAGTTATCTTCTCTTCTTTTTTTTTGGTTAAATATACATCTTCTAACAGTGAAAATCTTACCTAATAACTATAGTCATTTAATATAATTCAAGCGTTCTCTTTTTACTATTTCATGCATCTAATATACTTTAGTTCTGTTAGTACTTTTGGCCAAACTTTGAAATTAGTCCTAGTTTAATCTATGCTTAAATATACCTTTACTTTCTCTCCTTTGTTGCAGTGAGAAATATTTAAGGAAAGAGGGAAGAAAGGCTATGCGTGCTCCATTTAAAACCAAGGGAGGAAGTCAAGAACGCACCTTACATGATCCTTGCCGTTTGGTGTTTGTCAAGGCAATGCACTAGCAAGAAAGCATTTCACCACACTGCAAGGGTAATTGGTTCGGGTATTGACTTTGCCCATGGAAGATAAAAGTAATGCTAGCTTATCGCATAAACTGAAACTTCCTTAATTAACTTTTCCCATAGGTTTAGCATAATGTTTTCACAAGCATGTGTCTTGAAATTAAGCTTTTGTTGGTAGACTTTGGTAGCCTACTTTTGGCTAGGAACCAACGGTTCCCTTTTTGCATTGTTTTGAAGTTGTTTCAACAATTAGCTTTCCTATCTTGTGTAGCTTTTGAACTAAGGTAGTTAATTATATAAGCTGAGCAGCTCAATAGTTTTAGAGCTGTTGAACTAATTGTTCAGAATCGTCAGAATCGTTCAGAATATGCCCTGAGCTTGAGCTCAGATTTTTGGTTTACTCCCTGGTAAAATCTCGGCCTAATATGCTTCTGATCAAATGTATGAATCAGTTTATATATATAATTTGTACCCATCATTGATCTACATGTAAAAGAATCAATTAAAAAACTTAACAGCCATGTTCAAGAGAGTACAAGTTTACATGGATTAGGTATAATCTTTTGTTGTAGAAAATTAGTTTTGCCTTGAGCTAAGAAACCTTGAAACATGGGTACGTACTTCTTACAGTAGCATGCACCTAGTTAGTATGTGAGCTTTCTAACTTCCTAAAACTTTATAACAAATTTAGAATGTTTAATTCCTCTTATTAGAATCCTAGAATTATTCATCTCAACTGATCTATTATCATATTTTTTTTGTTTTAATTAATTTTCTATTTTTTTTCTTAGAATAATAAAATAGAGGATAGAGAGAGAGGTGAAAAAATAAGTATGATGTGTTTCCATTGTCAAAGTTAATAATAGTACTCTTTTCAATGTATGTTATAAAATTTTCAATTATTTTTTTGTATAAAGTTAATTGGGAATAGTATTGAAAAAAATAAGATTAAAAATAGTATTAGAATAGAAAAACGACAAATAAATTTAAACAAATCAAAAAAAAAATTAAGACAAATAAACTTTGATAAATGCAGTAACTTATAATATTAAAAAATTGATATTTCTATAAGCTTAATTGATATTTTCACAAGTAGATTTTATCTGATCTTATGGAAATATTAAATTTACTTGTGAAAATATCAATTTCATATGAGAACTGATATTTTTACAAATTAATTTGATATTTTTATAAATAAATTTTATTTAACTTTATAAAATTATCAAATTAACTTGTAAAAATATTATTTTTTAATTTTAATTTTAAGGTATACATAAACAAAAACAAATCCTTAATATTATTAAGCGAATATAACTTACACCTCAAATTTAATGAGTTCCACTGCCTACCTACCGATGGGTGGTTGACGCTAATAAATGAGAAGTGGAAAATTTTGGAAAATGACTTAATTGTTGGATGGTGTGCCCATTATGTATGCACTATGACTGTATTTGGTCCCGGTTTAGATACTTTGTTCTCGGATATTGTGGCTAGGCTAAGCTGTAGGTTAAACTTTAAACTTTGTATGTAGTATGTACCCTTGTCGTACGGTTTAGATTAAGTTCCAAGTTCTTGCAATTAAACATTTCCATTAAAAACCCATGATATCCCTAAATAATTCGCGTTTTTCAATTATTTCCTTGTCTAAATTTATTTGTTTTAATTTAAAAAATACCTGTTTATTAAGAAATTTTTTTATTTTCAAATCACCCATCTTAGCTATTCTACTATCATCTTGTTTATTTTAATTAATTTCCTAAACTTTTTTTTCTTCGTTTTTTTGAAATAATAAAATAGAGGAGATAGAGAGAAAAAAATGAATATAGTTGTACTTTCAATATCAAAATTGATAGTATCATTTCTTCCAATGTATGTCATATAATTTTTAATAAAAAATTTAATAAAGCTAGATGAGGGTAGTATTAAAAAAATATGGTTAAAACTAGTCCTCCCTCCGTCTCAAAGATAAAAGTCATTATTATTATTTTAAGTATGGTTTTAAAAATTGGACTAGAAAACAAGTTTTGACATGATTCGGTCAAAATTCGGTTGACCATTGATTGAATCGGGTAAAACTGGTAGAATTGACTCAGTGAACCGGTTTTGGTTTTAAAGTATTTTTTAATACTTTTTTTGTACAAAAATATTTTATTTTTTTTAAAATTAGATATTTTTTAATAATATTGTAACATAATTTTACATATTTTAACACAAAAATTTAGATATTTTAAAATTTTATTAATTATTAATAATATATTTTTTAATATATTTATGACGTCATTGAGTCAATAACGATTTGACCATTGGTTGAACCAGTGACCCATCAACCTAGATATGCACAAAACACCTATGACCTGTAGGCTGGTCTGGCTCGGCCTAAGCCTGGCTTAGTCAAAGAACAACCTAGGCCAGTCCAGCTCGGCATGTAGGCCTAGCCTAGTCAACAGTCAAAGTTTGTCAGACCCAAGCTAGGCTGGCCTAGTCTGACCTATTGCATGCCTATCCGGTACTCTTTTCGGTTCGACGACCGGTCCGCGTCTGAAAACCTTGATTTTAAATAATCACAAGTTAAATGCCTATTTATCTTAAATAATTTATTTTTTACAATAATTTGTCTATAATATTCTTATTATTAATTGTTATATAATCTATTCTTCATGCATATTTATAGAGTATAACTAGTCATATATAAAAAAATTATATAATTAAATGAGAATTTAAATATGAATATTTTTTTTTTAATTTTATCTAATTTCTTAATATGTACAAAAAGTCAATTTAATTTTTTATCTTGAGACGGAGAGAATATTAAAATAAAAAGTAAACAAATAGATTTAAACAAAATAAAAAGGAAATTAAAAAAAAAAAAACTTTGACTGAGGTAGTATAATCTTATTCTCAATATTCTGATTTTAAAAATCTTCAGTTGCACTATAGAAGTGCGATCTGTCTATCATGTTAAAATTAGTCAAGGATTTTTAAAAAATGACTAAATAAGGAAAAAAAATTGCGTCCGTATAGTATAGAAGTCGTATTAGTGTATAAAAAATGGAAGTTCGCAACTTTTGTACCATACTGATGACACTTTAATTTAGTCTCGACTTTTGAGTTCAACTTCATGGTGGCGGAATCACAGAAGTTCTCTTTGCTAAATAACGACTGAAATATAAACTGTAACTCCAATTTTATGAGATTTATATTATAATATTTAAAACGTATGTTTTTATATTTTTTAAATTTAAATTTAATATTCTAATTATATCATTTGACCATTTTATAAGTAAAAATTGACCTAAATCATGGTACACATGCTTTAAAAAGAGTATTTTACTACTATACCCAAATCAAATTAGTCCTAACTGAGGCCAAAAAGAGTTTCATATAATCTAGCCATTAACAACCTAAAAAAATTAACAAATTGTTGCAAAATTGCCGTCACAAAGGCTGTTCATCATCATTGTTATTTCAACCAACAATTAAAAGGACATACACCCATCTAAATAACTCCAAATCAACAACTTCAAATCTAAGACCAAACTCTAGCTATTACGGATCTGGTTTAACTAAATTTTTTATAAAGAAAAAAAAAAAAGAAGTTTAAATTTACTTGGTGCCGGACAGAAGCCATGGAGAGACATATATTCTAACACATTCCTCTCAAAACTCCATCTAAAATCATCTCTCTTTTTTCCTCGATTAGAGCAATTTGATGCTTCAAAATTTGGTATCTCTCTTGCTTCACATACCAAGTCACGCCGAGTTAATTCATTCACTTATATATAACTTGAAGACCCGTGTATTAACTCTTCTTTTATTTCAGCTCGAACCCTCACAAATTCAGAAATTGTCTTTTTTGTCATCTTAATCAAGGAATTTTTCAGATTGGTCATGTGTCAAACCCTATTTTCTCAACCAAATTGAAGATACCATTGTTATCTTCTCTATCATCTTTGATGCGGCATTGGAGGCGATTGAGCTTGAAGTTCAGACAGCCCATAAACACTTCTTCTTCGCCCCACCACATCAATACGTCGAGGACCAAAATCAGTGGATCAACTCGATTCAGGTTCGAGACCTTGTGAACTTGTTGTAATAGAATTTGTTGGGACCTAGTGTTCCAACATGACTGCTCATCGCTAGAGAGAATGAGATGAAAGAGAAGAGAGAATGAAATGATAAAAAAGTTGGGTTTGAGATTAGGATTAGGGTTTAAATTTAGGTGTTAAATTGAATTTGAATTGAGGATATTGTTTGTAACACCCTTTTCCGAATAGGAAAAGGGAAGTCATTACTTCCAAAGTACAATAAATCTTAAAATAAATAAACAGATTATTAATTCTTTAAATATTTTTAATAATCTAAATCCATATCTGAATTAAATAAAATTATCCAAAATTTACATAAATAATCAAAACTTAAAATCAAATAAGCCTACATAGTTGAATGTAAGCTCTCTTCACACAATTTTGAATCACCTTTGCAAAATCTGTCGGAAAAAAAAAAATACCGTGAGAGCTAAATATCCAATACATATAAAGATATACAAAAGAAGCAAAACTAACATCTAGAACTAACTAAACAGAATAAGAATGATAATTTCAAATATAAATATCAACGGTAACCGAAGTCTCTAAAGTCTGAACAAGAGTATAACTAAATCAATAGTATTAACGAAAGCAAATTACATAGAAGGTTGAATCAATGTGGATAAGTTGTGATTTCATACCAAGTTCAGAACAAAACAAAAATATACCTTACCACATATGCAAGTCAAAATAATACTACATAGGTAAATCACACAACGGACCACGAATTCAAATGCATGCAAAATCAGAAAGTGTGTTCGGCACAACATCATCAAATCGTAGAACATAACATAACATAACAGAAATTTAAGGCAGAATACACATCCTGAACAAATATATCAAATGGCCAAAGCTCACACCCAGATTACACAAAAATATAAACCGTGGATTGATCACACCGTCATGAAAGGTGTCATGCCTCGGTATCAAGAGGACATGTCTGTGATACCTCTATGTTATAACTCAAATGTATATACCCTATTGCTTATTATACCAACGATATAATGTTATAACACATGTGACACAATACCAACAAAAGGATTCTAAAAGTACATGTTGAACCAAATGAAATCATAAACACAAGTCTCCAAACAAAGGTAACAACATGTACCGCTCTACAAAGATCAACAAAATTCTATGTATGAAGAACAAATTCAAAAGTGTGCAAAATATGAAGTTCTGTACGTGTAGACCAAAACAAAGAAAAATAAAATTTTGACTAGCTAGACAAACAAAACAATTAAGCGAGTACTAAATTCTGAATGATTAATAAAACAAACAAATCCACATAATGAGAGTATCATTGAAAGAACTACGATATTTATACAAATTATAAGAGAAGGAAAAGAGTTTAAATTACAATATATATATAAAGTCAAGGTATAAATTGATAAGTAATGAGATACCATGAGATATAGAGAATATAACAATGATCAAAGAAGCAAAGTACGAATTCCATACTCAATAACCAAATCCACTTATACTAGACTTCACAAAATCTTAACCTCAAACGCCAACGATATCCAATACAAAATCTTATTTATCACTTAAACATATTCATTCCAAATTAAGTATACAATTCCACTTACTAATTCTAAAACAAATTTTAAACTATTTAAGGTGCCTTTAATTATTCTTATTAGATCATTATTAATACCTCCGAAGTATAAAAAATATTAATAGCAAAAGTTAAGAAATCTAAAAACTCCAATATGACAAATATTTTTAATACCTCAGTCCACTGTATCACTCATATCAATATAATATTATAATTATTTTTTAAAATTAATTAATTTTTACAAAAACTACACTTCAAATATTTCAATTTAGCCTTAATAATCACTCAAATTGTATTTAAAATTATTAAGTTATATATTTTTAAATATTAGAACATGTTGAAAATTCTACTACAAAGATTCCAGATCAGTTCTTTTGTAAAATTCATAACAAATAAAATAATTAATTTTAACGGTTCAAAATTGGTAAAAATATTCTTAGCTTATATAAGTATAACATATCCACAATTTATAATCATCCAATGGTCAGATTACGAGATATAACCCACGCAACATAACATAAAAATATATACAGATTTTTAAATTTGAACTTTTACATTCAATCAAATTAATTTCTTTTAAATTAATACATCTCCTCTTTTCAATTATCATGACTTTTAATTCTATATTTTTATTTTAATTAAAAATAGTCCCTTGCTTAAAACCGGTATATTAAAATTTAAAATTATCACACAAAATAATATTTACCTTCCTTGTTTTTCTTCCTGCAAATCGCACTAGCAAAAAATATGAATTTTGAATCTTCTTGAATATTTAAAATCTCTTCATATATTCTAAAAAGTCTTAGCTCTCGAAAAGATACACGAAATAGACTCAAGAATTACTCAATTCAGAGTTAATATGACTAAGTTACATATTTTTAAAATTAGGGTTGAAAATAGTGACTAAATGAGCACATATTGTGATTTTTATCAATTTAAGGTAAGAAAATTGTGTCAAATAACTTTCATTTTTCTCTAACATTAAAGAGGACAAAAAACTGAAGAAATAGGCTTTGGATTCACTCAATTATGATGTCAAATGAATTAGTTATAATTTTTCTACTAGGCTGTAGTGCATATAAATATTCTACTCAGAAATTTAACTAATCACGTTATAAAAGGATTATGGTTACATCTAACATTCTTTAAATTCAACTAAGAAATAATATATGAGTTGTCAAAATTTCAATGGACGCCTTAATTTTAATTAAATCAATTATTTAATTATCTGCTAGAATAATTTAACTTTCCAAACGAAACAAAAAAAAAATAGTAACTTACCATTTCAATTCAATTATGCTTTTAGAAAACTCAAATTAATATTTAATTATTAAAAAAATTGGGTTATTATCGTGTTTATATTTTTTTAACTTGTTATTCTTATTTTACCCTTCAAAAAGTTGGATGACTTGAACTTCCGGTTACTTTTGACTAGATAAAAATTTGGAGGGTGTAGCCAAATTTAAGCTTACAAAAAAGAACACGTTTTAAATATTAATATGCAAATCTCACATAACACACAAACTCTAAGGTGCAATATATTTTTTAGTCCCAAATAACATAATGAAGGTTAGCATAAAAGAGTTTACTAAACGGAACATTATAGTTAGGTCAGACTAGCATAGTTTAGGGTAAACTTCTAGGACATTGTACCAACAACTTTGGGTCGTTTCAAGATCATAACTCATAAGTGCAAAATGGCCTTTTCTCCTAGTGGTATATAAATAAGGCATAAAAGAGGAGATGAACCCTACAAACAAAAACCCACAGCCCATATAAAAAATACTCCCTCCATTACTTTTAAATTGAAATCTTAGGTGAAAACACAAAAATTAAAAATTGTAATTACTTTTTTGTTTGATTGATTAAAAATGCATATAAAATTTTAATATTAGTTTTTAAAAATTTATTGGAAAGATGAAAATGATTTATATTAGTATTTAATGTATAGATAATATGGAACACAGAGTCATTAATATTTTTTTAAAACCTTCAAACAAGTGACAAAAAAGAATAAATTTACGATAAATAAAAGGGAACGGAGGGAGTACATGGACAACAACAAAATGAACCCTACAACAGAACCCACATCCCAGATAGAATATACATGGACAACCCAATGAACCTACAAACGGAATCCACAGCCCAGATATCAAAAAACACATGAATCACAAGGCTAAATTCGGATATAAATTTACAAATTAAAAGACTCCACAAGCAGCACTTTCGGCACCCGACCAAGAATCAAGTTGCCAAAAAAATATAGTGGCCATAAGAAATAGATCGATATATATATTCTGAATATTTACGTTAAATTTTTGATTGCCGTAGATAAAATAGTAGTGGTAATCATTTTTGAGAGCCGTGTAATAATTGAGAGTCACTTATAACTTTATCCAATATAAATATATTTCGGAATTATAATCCGACACAAATTTATCGCAAAACACATTTTATCTAATTTTTTTTTTATCGCAATACATAAAAAGACTGACATAAATGTTACAAAATTCAATAACTACGTATCAAACTTTAGTTTCGTTTTGTAGTTGGTTCTGTCGGGTTAGAACAGAAACATCTTAGAAAACGTACTTCGTTCTATCACGTTTAGAATGCTTGTTATTTGTGAAGACTAATCAACCACATTTTCCAATTTGTGAAGACTATTGGTTAAGAATGAATCTTTGAAGCTGTCGCATGTCTTACAAGAAAGCATTCATTGCAACCTTTTATTTTTCCAATAGTTGATCTTATTTTTTTATTTTTACAATAGTTTATCTGTTTTTTGTTGAGAGAAATTTTTATTCTTTTTTATTTGTCCATTTCAAATTCCAAAAAATAATTATTTACTTCATTTCTTGTATTATCCATAAAAACACAAATTTCTCTCTCATATTTTCACCAAATTTACTCCAATAAGATAACATTTTGCTTTTCTGTCTCATCTTTTCAATAAATTTTTAAAAAGCAATTTTGATATTTTATACCTAATTTAACAAATTAAACAAAGTATTGATTATATTTCTTAATTTGTATATTTACCTTTAAAACGTTAATTAGAAAGGAGTGGAAGGAGTACTTTGTCCCCTAATGGTGCGCTTACTGCTGCTGAGTATTTGAAGATTCTTAATTAGGGTGAAGATCAATAGATTTAATTAGTTAGACTACAAAGCTGAGGAGTTGATATATATACCTCCTCTATTCTAGACGTAGTTTACAAAATCGTGCACAATAGTACTGCAGTAGAGTGATATATAATTAATGATCCGTGTTATCATTTTTATGATACTAAAGAATATTTATTTCTAAGTTAGTGAGCCGTTAAAAAAATATTTATATTACATTATTACAATAATAATGCTTCATAACTCTAAATTATATAAAAATTTGTACGTAAATATATTTTTGCATACTCTTAATTTGTATTTTTACAATTGTATTGTTAAGTGAAAATTAAAATAATTTCATATTTATAGTGACCTTAATATATATATATATATATATATATATATATATATATATATATATGTATGTATATATATATATATGTATGTATGTATGTATGTGTGTGCGTGTGTATTTTAAGTTCTTCACATTATTTTCGTTGTTTAGTCGTCCTTTTAGCATTGACGTTATTTTTTGTTTTTTGAGTATTGCGGTCGTTATATTTTCACATTCAAATTAATTTGGACAGAAAATCACAGGGACGGTTTAGATTCATTCTAATTAATTTGTAAGTTATTTTAGTTTGCAAAGAGTTTTTAAGTAATAGAGTATTTTTAGAATTTTAATCTATGCCGTGCCTTTAAGCACGTGCAATTACGTGTCATCTCTTTGGTGTTTTTGTGGGTTATATCTAGAACAACTATTGTAGTAGGTTCTGACTCATGGTATAATAATCTTTTGTCTAGTTTCAAGAAAAAATGTAAAGGAAAAAATATTATGGTGATGCGATTTAGTTGGTGTTATGATAATATTTTTTTGTTTGGACTTAGATGGTTCATTTTATACTTTTGGGTATAGATACAAAAGACTTTCTTTTAGATTTTTACATCTTTTTTTTTCCCCCTCATTGGATCATACCAAATGACTTGCAGTACTATCCTTTTTCCACAGAAAATACTATTCATGAATCATATTGATCGACGGTTAGAGATATTGGAGGCAAATAAATGCTGCCAAACTTCTCATTCCGTTTTGTCAATAAAGAAAATGTGTGTGAGATATCTGAAAATATTATATTACACAAATTTGAGTCCGCTATCGTCAATCAATTAATTGTTCAAACCTGCCAAGAACTAATTTTAAGTTGTGAATGAGTAGCACACTAATGTTTGCCTCAAAAAGAAATTATGACTGGATAGAATATCAATCTTTTTATATTAATAGTTGGACTCTCAGTTCTATTATAGAACTGAGAGTTCACAACAGTTTTAGATTTTTTAATCTAAAAATATTGTACACATTATTCAATTGTTATATTAGTTGCACTGTACCTTCAAGTATAGATTATCCCTAATATATATATATATTGTGAATGTTTACGTTAAATTTTTGATTGCCATAGATAAAATAGTAGTGGTAATCATTTTTGAGAGCTGTGTAATAATTGAGTCACTTATAACTTTATCCAATATAAATATGTTTCGGAATTATAATTCGAGATAAATTTATCGCAATACACATTTTATCTAAACATTTTTTTTATCGCAATACATAAAAAGACTGACATAAATGCTACAAAATTCAATAACTACGAATCAAACTTTAGTTTCGTTTTGTAGTTGGTTCTGTCGGGTTAGAACAGAAACATCTTAGAAAACGTACTTCGTTCAATCACGTTTAGAATGCTTGTTATTTGTGAAGACTAATCAACCACATTTTCAACCACATTTTCCAATTTGTGAAGACTATTCAACCACATTAATTTCCAGGTATGGTTAAGAATGAATCTTTGAAGGTGTCGCATGTCTTACAAGAAAGCATTCATTGCAACCTTTTATTTTTCCAATAGTTTATCTCATTTTTTTTTATTTTTACAATAGTTTATCTGTTTTTTGTTGAGAGAAATTTTTATTCTTTTTTATTTGTCCATTTCAAATTCCAAAAAATAATTATTTACTTCATTTCTTGTATTATCCATAAAAACACAAATTTCTCTCTCATATTTTCACCAAATTTACTCCAATAAGATAACATTTTGCTTTTCTGTCTCATCTTTTCATTAAATTTTTAAAAAGCAATTTTGATATTTTATATCTAATTTAACAAATTAAACAAAGTATTGATTATATTTCTTAATTTGTATATTTACCTTTAAAACGTTAATTAGAAAGGAGTGGAAGGAGTACATTGTCCCCTAATGGTGTGCTTACTGCTGCTGAGTATTTGGAGATTCTTAATTAGGGTGGAGATCAATAGATTTAATTAGTTAGACTACAAAGCTGGGGAGTTTAGAAAATCGTGCACAATAGTACTGCGGTAGAGTGATATATAATTTAGTGATCCGTGTTATCGTTTTTATGATAATAAAAAATATTTATTTCTAAGTTAGTGAGCCGTTAAAAAAATATTTATATTACATTATTACAATAATAATGCTTCATAACTCTAAATTATATAAAAATTTGTACGTAATTATATTTTTGCATACTCTTAATTTGTATTTTTACAGTTGTATTGTTAAGTGAAAATTAAAATAATTTCGTATTTATAGTGACCTTAATAAAATTATAATTTAAACTAAGGACTAATTTTAAAGTTATATATATATATATATATATATATATAACTGAGTGATGATATAAATATATAATATATACACACACATTATAATTAATTTATCTAAAGTCACTATATATTTGTGTGTATATATAGATAATGTATGTGTGTGCGTGTGTATTTTAACTTCTTCACACTAGTTTCGTTGTTTAGTCGCACTCAACCCCCACCTTTCTCATCGTGACCTTCTTCACAAAATTTATACTTTTTTTAAGCAAATTTTTTATTGATATAAGAATTACATGTTAATAGCCAAACAGACTTGGCTACAAAGAAACATATGCCGTAATTCAGTGGCGGACTTACGTCTGGGGCAGAGGGGGCAATTTCCCCCACTGAACTTTCAAAGAATTAAATTCATGAGTTGCACTTTGCTGGTCCCACGTGAGTTTTGGGAGGATAAAAAGTCAGGAATTCAGAGAAGCAACAAAGCATATTAGCGGGATAAGGTAGAAAAAATACAAAGCAGTAGCAGCGCATATTTATTATTTAGGTATATATATTTTAATTTTAGTTTTTAAATTTCACAAATTTAACAATTGTTTTAGAATATTTTTTTTGTTTATGGATTCTTCGCAAATTTAACTAATTTAATTGTTTATGGATTCTTTTTTTTTTTTTTTTTTTGTACTTTTATAAAATTAGGGCTTTTTACTTGTTAAGCAGCACTACAAAAATGAAGAAAACTCCATCAAATAAAAGTTCTTCAACTTCAAGTATGTGTTCTATACTTCTGTTCTATTGTTACTTTATTTAAATTTTGTAATTTATTTTGTAATGTTACTTATTAATGGTTAATGGTTTAATTGAGATTCTCCACTGGTATATATATTTTAATTTTAGTTTTAAAATTTCACAAATTTAACAATTTCACATATTTTTCACAATTGTTAAATACCTTAATATGCATTGCAGCTGACTTAATGGTTAATGGTTTAATTGAGATCCACCATTGATTGTTGGTGGCTTGGTGCTAATTACACATTTATACTTGACTAGTTGACTATTCATATTGTTGAATTAGTTTTTAAATATTTATTGATTGTCAGGCATGGACATACGTAATTGGATTACAACTAAACGTACAAAATTTGAATCTATTGCTAAAAATGTCCTAGCCGAAGGGAATAGTGACGAACCTATCACTGCTGATATTCACCAACAAACTCACCCGCAAAATGTTAACCCCCAAACTCTTTATTTAAAAAAAGATGATATGTATCCTCAAATGTTCAAATGAGTATAAAAGGATGGGTCAAATTTACAAAATTTATAAAAAGGATGATGAGTATAAAAGGAATTGGTGAATTGGTTCAAATGTTAGTTAAGAAAAAAAAAATGATGTGTATTCTCAAGTCTATTTATCGCTGAAGTTGGCTCTACTTTTGCCCGTTGCTTCAACAACTGTTGAAAGAACATTTTCAGCCATGAATATTGTGAAGAATGAATTCTGTAACAAAATGGGAGATGAATGGATGAATGACTGTATAGTAACTTACATTGAGTATGATATTTTTGTAACTATTAAAAATAAGGCTATTATACAGCAATTTCAATCAATGAAATCTCAAAAAATATTATTGTAATCAATATTTGAGAATGATTCAGTTTTGTGATTTATTTTATTAATTTTTTATTCTTAAAAGATTTTTTTTTTTTTAAATTTGCCCCCACTGAACTTCGGGGCTGTATCTGCCCCCCGGCCGCATGCACTGATGCACCACTTCTCACACATCTAAGACTCCATACCAAAAAACTAAACCACAAAACATGGAAGCAATACAATTCTAACATAAAAATTGTCTCTCATGTGACGCAAATAAAATCACCAAATTCTTCTGACTCTGCAATGAACCATTTGTTGACACAAACAACTATGGAGATTATTTTGCATATGTTTGATAAAATCTATCATCCAATTCCCTTCTTGCAAAGTTCTCCAGCCTACAATTTTGATCGCCATATGATCCATGCAGAAACCTTTGTTCCGCTTTAGTAAACTATGCTACCCTTCACTTGAACATATTTATTTATTTTTTAGTTTTTAGTTTTTTGCAAAAGGCTAATTAAGAAAACTATTTGTGAAGAAAGAAGAACTCACATCCAAGAGGCATGGACGAGAGCATAACCATACACAAATCACTGCAACAAATTTTACAAAAATCATTCTTGCTGCAAATTAAGACAGAAAAAAACAAAATAATATCATCTGCATTTGTAATTGCTGCACTACTCTGCTGCATCACTATATAACTTCCATGTGGCACACTGTTCCTACCATCTTTTTCCTCCTTAATTGCGGCACAACATTGATACGTACACTGTTCATTGTTACGTACACTGATGCACAACATTGATAATCACAAGTAGTTGCTGTTAAAGAGTCTTCATTTCATCTTCACCTCCACTGGCCGGTTAAACCATAGTTGAAAGTCTTTTTCTTCTACTTTTCCTGCCCCACATAACCACTTGAAAGCCTTGATCTTGATTTTCTCTACAATTACTTTCCAACAACTGAACTTCTTCTCAAAACTAGCTTGACTTCTTTCCAACCAAATAGTCCACAAAGTTGTTACTGTGATAAATTCACCCAATTTTGTACCGAAACTCCATTCAAAGTAAGTAAGATTCACTGAATTTGATAATATTGCACCCAACACAGTGGTCCCTATCCAGCTGTAGACACTCCCCTACCTTCCATCCCCACCTGCAATTAAGTAAAATATGCTCGATCAGTAGTTTTCAAATGCTTTTTACACCAACACCACCGTGTATCCAAAGCACCCCTATCCAACAAAATGACAAAAAACCCATTTTCATTTTCACATATATTCTCAGAAATATTACAAGTATAAATAGAGATATTTGACTCTTTATTTTTGGTGATTTTCACAAATCAAGGCTAGGATCATGAATGGGATCCTTTGACCCTTAATAGAAGGAAAGGAATCGTATTTACACTTTCCCTATAATCCCCTCTCATTTGTCTTCTAATCTACAGCTCACGCCAACACAAAAATCTTTTGACTAGCAAACAATTTTTTTTACCTGTCAATAAAGCATCATCCCCACCATATGTACTTGCCACAAATAATTCTCTTCCACAAACTATTTTTTTTTTAGAATTGAATTTCCACATAATAGAGCTAATTAATTTTTTCTCCTTCAAACACAACGCCTAATCCTCCATGTTTCTTACTTCTGCAGACATTTTTCAACTTATTTTTGCCATCCTTTTCCTTTCTAAATCCCCTTCCCAAAAAAATCTCATCCTAATTTGTTCAAGTTTTTTTTAAAAGATAAACTCACTTAGAAACTACCAAGACATCCTGAAAACCCACAAAAAAGCACAACTTCTAAAGGAAACTCCCTTCAAGCAATTAAAGCTACATGCTACCCTCACCATCACTAAATTAGAATAGATACATCCAGATTTTACCACAAAACAGCCTACACTAATTAAGTGGTTTAGGGCTTTGAGCAATTTATTAACCAGTAAGGGTAAACACTAACAATTTCAATACGCACGGGAGTATTTTTTTTTTTTCTTTATGTTTTTTTCTGCTTGACGTATGAACTGATATTCTGATACTCCATTAAGTAGTCCAAGCTCTAGTCATGTGCAGTAGCACTTTTTTTTCAATATACAAGGACTCATTTGGCTACTTCTGAATATTTGACAACTATAAGGACATGTTTATTATTAAAAATGTAATCTAAATGTGTCATAAATATCAAAATTAGTAATATATTTTTAAATGAAGACTTTTAAGAATAGGTTATATATTCAAATATACTCCTAATTAATATTAGTTTATAATTTATTAGTGGTGGTGTATATTGAAAATGATTGTAAAAATATAGTGGCACAAATTTATTACAAAATTCATGTAATTTTGTATTCTTAAAATATATTTGTATCTAATTTTGAAATAACTAAAAAGAAGACGCTCGATATTGTCATAGTAAAAATAATATTGACAGATAAATAAGTGTCGCTAAATTTGTTAATTGACACTTAATATGTTAAGTATCGTTAAAATAATAACAAAAGTAGAGCTTAATGTACTACTTGTCACTAGAATAATAACAAATGTGACGCTAAATGTATTTTTTTTTACGTTGACAGTGTCAAATGAAAAATGTATCTAGGGAGATATAAATTCCAAATTAATGACTTGTTGCATTCATTCACCCGCTGAATCAGTTTGTGGCTTACAATTGAGGGCCAGGATTATACAAAGGATAATGTCAGTTTGTGGTTTACAATTGAGTGCTTGACCCAAGAAGAATTACTCTTCGGACAACACGAATAGCAAAGTTGTCGGACTGAAAAGGAGTGGTCCGGAGTTTGTGATAATATATTTTGGATAAGTTTACTTGCATAATATTCGGACATAATTTTCGGACACAATACTCATTCACACTATTAAATAGTGTTGTGTGACACGGATTTCAATACCATATAACACCATTTAATGGTGTGAATGAGTTTTGTGTCCGAAAGTTGTATCCGGATGTTGTGTATGTAAACTTGTCCATATATTTTTCATCCATCTATTTTCTCTTTTCATCTTTGTAACACTACTACAAAATAGTAAAAAGATAACACTTAAACAACAAGGTTTTTATAAAAAACGTTGTAGTGTTTTTTTTCATAACGTTTTTTCAAAAAACGTTATAGATACATATGCAAAAACGTTGTGTATTTATAAGGAGTAATATTTAGTTTTAAAGTTATAACGTTTTTTTAAAAAAAACGTTATCTATTTAAAAAACACGGAGCTTAAAAAAATAGCGCGGAAGTGAAAACTTGAAATTAAAACACGGAACTCACTCATCCTCACAAGTGAAACAACTCTCTCTCATTTTCCATCGAAGTCATCTACCTCACTCATCCTTGACTTAGCTCTCTCCCCTTCTCGCTCAATCTAGATATCCTAGCTCAAAAGCCATCTATGGTAACTATCCTCCTCTTCCGACGTCTGCTTCTCTCTCTATACGTCTCTATGACTACCACTGATCAATCACTAGAGGAGGCTTTCTCTCAATACGGCGATGGACGCCAGATCTGACCTCCTCCTGATTCTGTTCTTTACTACTACTGTTACTATGGTTTTGATTCATTGAACTTCTGTCACTGTTTGTTACAACTGTTACTAATGTTACTTTTACTGATCTAAAACGGTACGAACATCTTCCTCTTTTTTCACGAGGCGAAGATTGATCGATTTCCGAATTTCGGTCTTTATATGTATATTTGTTTGTGTATACTGTTTGTTTGGTGTAGATCTGGTCAGATCTAATGGAAATTTATTGTTTGATGTGCAGATCTGGTCACCGTCAACGAGGCGCAGTCTCGCGGAGGCGGTGGAGGTGGAGGCGGTGGATGCCGTGAGGGTGGATATGGCGGAGGTGGCGGCGGCTACGGAGTAGGTGGTCGCCGTGAAGGTGGAGGTGGTGGTTACGGAGGAGGTGGTCGCCGTGACAGTGGAGGTGGTGACCTAGTTCGAACAAATGAATTATGCCGAGAATATTCAGAAGCTTGTATAGAAATGTACCAGGAGATGGGAGTGAAGTTTGTTGATCTTTGGACTGCAATTCAGAAGAAAGATGATTGGTTGACGGCTTGCTTTACGTAAGATTCCTTACACATTATTGCTTCGTCATTTATGATGTTATGGTTAAGGACTTCAAATTGCAGTACCAGATCTAATGCTATAAACCTGGTAGGTAAAAGTTGTCTAAATAACCAATCTTGGGAAACCCAGATGCAAGCTCCTCCGTATTGAGTTTTACATATAGCTTTTGTAGTATTTTTCCCTCCTAGTCAGTGCTTCTTGGATGGGTTCATAGAGTTGCGCTCCACTCCATCTTCTCTTGTCCCCATGTGACACTTAGTAGGAAGTGCGCCATCCACTGACCCTTATTATTCTGAGCCCCTCGTATAAGTTCTGTTTACTTCTTCTGTTAATGGCTCTGATACTGCAGACGAGCGTTTCTAATATAAAAATTAACATCTTTGTTTTCTTGAATTCAAAATTTATCCCTCATCACTGAAAGATAATATGAAAATATGTTTATCAATTCTTATGGTTTCCATATATTTATTAGATATACCCAGGCTATCATGCGAACTATAACTGTAGACAGACCGAGTTGGTAGTTTATCAATTCTTCTGCCAGTCTAATTCAAAAATTAGAACAATGGTTTACCTTTCTGTTAGATGTTCATTTGAATCTTCAATTTTCTAAGTAGATTGACAATCTTAAGTTTTGAAACCGGCTATGGTTCCCAAGGGCAAGGTTGAAATTCATGTACTAGACTATTAGCTATTGCTAATGTTGTTTAGTGCTACACAAATAGAAATTCCCAAATGGTGCATGCTTAAAAGTTGCAACTTTCCAGTGAAATGCTTTGATCATAGGCTCGTAGGACCACCTAGATTTGATAGTCGACTTCTTCACCATATATATTATTCATTTTTATTGCAGCTTTAGTATGTAACTTACAGACATGTGCTGAGGTACTACTCTGGGGAGGAAGACATGTTAGGTGAATATTGGCAAAATGCCATAGATTTGCTATTCTGCTTCATAATACTAATTGCCTCCAACGTTTATTTAGACCGTTGTTGATTTTCAGATATGAGAAAAACACTATTTCAGGACGTTGAGAAGTCTATCATTCCCCTCAAGAGGCCAGTTACTCCTGATGAATTAGAGTATGATCAAGTCTGCTTTCTTTTGAAAATACCTTTACCACAGTTGGTGGTAATTTGCCATGCTTGTGACATTTGGAGATGTGGAGAGTAGGAATAGTGAACTTGCGTAGGACTTTAGGCTTGTAAAAAATAAGGGATGAACATGTATGCCGACTTTGATAAGTATGAATCTCTAAGAAAAGAGCAAGAAAAATGTTGTGATCAATTCAGTATTGCAAACATTAGTTGGGTTTTAGTGTACTGCCTTGATCATGATGTTTACATTCTAAATTTCTAATTGATGATCAATGACGGAGACATTCTTTTTCTACTCCAGATTGTTTATTGTTCTTCTTCTTTTGAGTGGTGGTTGATGCAGGATCCTATATGAACTGCTTTTATACTTGAAGTCATGCATATGATTTAAGGAGTATCGTATATTTAGTAAGCCCAGAACCAAGCCTCCAGGCTGGTACCTAGTTGACCTTCCTATTACTCCTAAGTGAGCCATATTCTGGTACTTATCAGGGAAATTCTTCATGACTGACAGTTGAATTCACTCTTTAATTCAAACCTCTCTCTCTCTCTTCTACTGTATATTTTGTGGTTCTTTTTTGAGTTGCATCTCTGTTAGACCTGTAATGCAAATCAGCTCGGCTAGTTTAAGGTTTATAGATAACTTTTAGTATAAACACTCTGAAGACTGAAATTTTAACTTGAATTTTATTTTTAGTTCATAATAATCCTATATAATGATGAAGTTATTGGTGCAAAATCCTTTCAAAACTTTACTGATATTGATCGTGTTTTGTTCTCCCTTTGACTGAAGAAATAGGGATAGGACCAACCCATTTTTGGAGTAGGGGCCGGTGATGTGTTCCCCCAACGCGTGCTCATGTTTGCTTAAAAGAGAGATGGTGGCTCCACGTGCTGTCCTCGTGTGATGGATATGGGCCAAACATGGTAAAAGTAGTGATAGGTGTTAGGAGGTGGCAATACCATTTTTATGTTTATCTGGTATGTTGTGAAGTGAGTGTGATGTGGGATGCATGTGAAAGAAGCTATGAGTTTTCACTACTCAGGTTTTATGCAAATTAGATTTTGTAGTTATTTATTTTATGCAAGGTCTTTTATTAATACAGTCAATTTTTTTTATATCAGCTCGAAGCATCAAAAAACTATACTGATTGTGGATGAGGTTGATGGAATGTCTGCTGGAGTCTTGTGAACTTATACTGCTTACTTCTTAGCTTCCGAAAACCTACAAAGCAGCAGGTCCTTTTCATGCTTTGTATATGTTAGTTTACCTTCATAACTAATATTACTTTTATTTATTGATTTACATTTAAATTCAAAAGGTATATACTCATGTCAAATACTCAATCTTATCTCTTTCATGTATGTTAAGGAAATTGAATCTTCTATAACCTTAGTCCCCGAGTATAAATTAAAACAATTATTTTTTTCATGTATATATAGACTACATTTTGTTTCAAACATAATAAGAAAACTGATGGCAGACCATGTCTTGCAGGAGGAAACCATTCGAAGGAAATGTAGCAGACTTGGAGATTTTAGCGGCCTTGAGAATTTCGCTAGTACTTGAAATCTAGCTACATGATGTGTAGTAGCTACAGAATGATATAATTAGTTTATAGGATGTTTTATCCTTTGCCCTGCTGCTGCTTTATATATTTTTTGTGGATAGTTGTATATTTTGTGGATGTTGTAATTTGAAACTGTAAACGTACGGTATTATTAGATGTATTTTGAAACTGAGAATGATTGATACATTTTAGGTTTAAATGAGAATTTAGAGTATTTTTACCTATATGTCATTGCATTAATATTAACAGTTCTACAAGTACAACATTGCAGGTACAACGTTGTCTAAACGTACTACAATAGATGACATCTTATAAACGTTGTATAAATTACTCTAAAGGTTGTGTGATGTATCAAACTACAACGTTTTATACCAGAAAATATTGTGGAATGATACCATCTACAACGTTTTCAAGCATCTTAGTATTTATTTAAAGACAATGTACAACGTTTTTTTAGTAAAAAACGTTGTATTATGAGCCAACTACAACGTTTTAAAAACGTTGTATAAAATGTGTCAAATAGATGACACCCTTAACCTCGACGTTTTTGGGAGAAAATTACAACGTTTTTTAGGTGTTATCTTTTTACTGTTTTGTAGTAGTGTAACGAAAACCACGAACATATGCAGGTTTATTTTAGAATGTCTCTTAAAGCTGTCATTATATTTGTAAGAACCCGAATTTTATGAAATACAAAATTTAATTTTTCTTCATATATATATTTTTTTTTGAAATAGTAAGTGGTTAAATTAACAAAATTGAAAGTTAAGGATGTTATGTGCAAATTTTATTTTGTCGGACAATATTCGCTTTGTCGGGGAATATTCGTTTGGTCGGGAAATATTCGTGCCGTACGACGGCGCCGAAATAATAAATTATTGGTGGACCCCACAACGGAATATTTGTCGGATATAGAAAACGACAGAAGTAACCTTTTTAAATAAAAATAGTCAACGGAACTGTTAAAATACCGGTGATAAAAGAATAGTAGCATACGGTAGTTATTGGTATTTTCTGTAGCACTCGGTACTCTACAGTAACACGCGGTATTGCATAGTGTCTCATATTATTGGTCTGATAATTGACACCGTAACTGTTACGCATCATTTCATCGATAATTGTCACTGCATAATATTTTATATTATCAATTCAATAATTGTTGTTACACAGTATTTTGCATTATTGATTTAATAATTGTCATTACACTGTATTTTATATCATTGAGTCAATAATTGTTGTTGCACTGTTTTTAAAATTATTGAACCTAATAATTGTCACAGTAACATATGCACAGTAATTCACATTATTGAATCAATAATTGTCATTACACAGTAACGTATGCTTTATTTTACATTATTGTTATCTCTATTATGATGTTATTTAAACAGTTGTATTTCATTAATTTATTGACTTGATATCTAAGAGCTAACTATACTGTATTTATAACAATTAGTCATAATAATTGAATTGATAAAGTTATTTGCTTATAATATAAAGTTAGGTGATTATTAGGTGATATGAAATGAATGGTGTAGATTAAAGTGTGAATTATTGTTGAATAATTGAATTGATTTGTTTATAATATAAAGTTAGGTGATTATTAGGTGATATGAAATGAATGGTGTAGATTAAAGTGTGAATTATTGTTGAATAATTAAATTGATTTGTTTATAATATAAAGTTAGGTGATTATTAGGTGATATGAAATGAATGGTGTAGATTAAAGATAATATAATATTTGAAATGGATGGTGTAGATTAAAAGATGATCTTTAAATGAATGGTTTAGATTAAATGAATGATAAGATTTTTGGCTATAAATAGAAGTCTTAACTTAAGGATTTTTCATAAACTTCCTTACTTGTTCTTTCTTTCTCTCTCTAAATACTTCTTGTGAAAGTTCTCTCTAAGTGTGCTTAAGTCATCTTGAGTATTTGTGAAGATCTATAAGTATACGTGTACTGTTCAAGTTAATCAACCTCATTTAAATCAATATCCAGTCACGTGTTGAGGTAAGGGATACCATCTTTTTCATCTTCCATTATTCAAACATACTATGGTAAGGGATTATCATTATTTGATTCTCGATAATAATATTGTTTCTTCCTTACTCATAAGACGTGCCTTTTATTTCCATGTATTAAATTGTGGGAATAACCTTACGGAGCGGATTGCCGCCTGTTGGTGAATAACCTTCCGTATTCATTCATTATTAATCTCTGAGAATAACCTTACGGAGCGGATTGCCGCCTGTTTGGTGAATAACTCTTTGTACTCAAATTCTATTAAATTGTGGGAATAACCTTACGGAGCGGATTGCCGCCTGTTTGGTGAATAACTCTTTGTACTCAAATTCTATTAAATTGTGGGAATAACCTTACGGAGCGGATTGCCGCCTGTTGGTGAATAACCTTTTGTATTAATTTTCTTCACCTTTTGTTAATCAAACCTGCTACGGTAAGGGATATTATTTTCTTTCATACTCCTAAATCGAAATTTATTATGGAACTATTGCTTCTATAATTCCTGAAAATATTATATGTTCCATAATAGTTGAACTTCATTATTTCAACTGAACCTTCCTATTTACGTGAACCTTTCTATTGAATTGTAACCGTTATTCTGAACTGTGGATCTTGAATATCATTTTTAAATTTCACTCCACATCATGTTGACAATTTGGACATTATTTGAATCTGTACAAAGTAAACTTCCGATACTTATTGTTATCCTATTTCTTCTGTTCATCATTTATATCATTCTAATCATCCAAAAATCAAGCTGTTGTGAATATCTGTGGCCGGGGGCACAGATGTGATATATTTGTTGAACAGATGATAGGTTAAAGACGATATAATAGGTTAAAGGCGATACATCTGTTCGGTGTCTTTTATGGCACGTGGTGAATGTTCTCTTTGGCCCGTAGTGCAAAGATGAACTATTGTTTGGTATGATTATGACCAAAGGCTGAATCTGGTATAATCATGACCGTTGGTGTTATATTGAATGTCTTTGGCCCGTAGTGCAAAGATGAACTGTTGATGTGCATGATTATGATCAGGAACTGTGAATTTGTATTATCTTGACTAATGATATTTCAGATGATAAAAGTTGATGATGTTTTTCCTAAAAAGAGAACCGAGTGGACATTATAGTCTGCATTATTCTTCTAATAGATTACTCATTCCGCTGCTATTATTGATCTGAACGTTGTTTAAGAATTTAACTGCAGTTTTTGATATAAACCTTGTAGTCTATTGTATTCTATCAAGAACTCAACTGTTGAAGACTAATGATAATTTATTTGTCATTATCTTAGTCATGATATTCTTTACTGGGCTATTTGAGCTCACCCTTTCTTTTGTTCCATTGTTTTTCAACAGGAGATGAAAACATAACAGGGTCTAGCCGGGGAATGGAGTGAGGGTCCGAGGAATAGTTATCATAGTCTTCACGTTTTGTAAAATAGTGTGGCAATAATAGTGAAGACTTAGTTGTGTATTATTATACACTGTATTGTTGTACGTTGTGCTTTGTTGTAATAATTTTGTTGTAGTATTTTGACGACTCAAGTTTGGGCTGTGTGGGCCCAGATTTGGGGGCGTCACAGTTGGCATCAGAGCTTAGGGATATGGTCTTTAATGGAGATCTGGGGTTAGAACTAGGAGGGGAGAGACGAATAGAATCAATCACTAGTGTGTCCTACCTAAATTAGATTTTTTTTATCTAATGAATCGATTTGAATGTAGGAACATGAAGAGATGAGTCAGTTTATTTGAACTAACATTTATTTTGTGACCACAGTTAATTATGGCATCTGGAAATCAGGAGGTTAACTATGAAATTACCGAAACAAATGTAGCTGCAAAACAAGAGGCGACGAATAATCTTCTTACAAACTCAGAGTTGAATCATTTTCCTAAGGCAAAAATTATGCGTGTTCTATCCAGTAAGGATGAAGGTGAAAGCTCTGCTACAGTCGTTCCAGATCCATTCTTAGAAGGAATTAAAGGAAGTAACGAACTTGCGGAAATTATTGCCTTTAATTTACTCACTAATTGGGAGAGTGATATCACATGGTTATGCTCTATAACAAAGGATCAGAATATATGGACTTTTCATATTAGTCTTTGGGATTTATGGTGTTCCAGCTATGATTTTCAAGATTATTTAAAAATGATGTTTCTATACTTTTGGGCGTTACAATTTAGAGGAATTCAGGTTAAGTTAGTCACTATCGTGGAAACTGCAGTCTATCGAAAATACTATTTTAATGGAAATCATTGGTACCTTACTACTGATGAAGTTGATGAACCCGAGAAACAGTTTGCTAGAAAATTATTCAGTGGTATTCCCATGGTTGAAATACGTGAAGATCCGAATGAAGTATTCGGGATTCGATTTGACGATAACAGTCAAGAAACCGAATGAGGTGATAACCGGTAAGCTATTCATAAATTCTCGTGAAGTCTATGCCATATTAGATACTGACTCTATCCACTCTTTTATCTCACCTATATGTACTCAACGTTTAAATTTGACTATTGAAAACTTAAATCTTGTTTTATCAGTTGAAACCTCATTGGGAGAAATACCTATTACATTTACTATCTATAAATCTTGCCTAGTTCAAATCAACAACCTCACATTACCTGTTGACCTTATTTCTTTGGAGATGCATGAATTTGATGTGATTTTAGGAATTGATTGGTTGACTACCCATCATGCAAAAAAAAAAAAATTGATTGTTTTCATAAGATTATTAGTTTTCATATTCCTAATCAACCTGTCATGCAAGTTCAAGCAACTAAACCATTGAAATCTATAACTGTTATTTCTAGCTATAAAGTCATTCGTTTATTGAAAAACGGATGTCAAGCCTTTTTAGCTCATGTCACTGATTTGAACAAAAATACGTCAAACTTGAATGATATTCCCATTGTTAATGAGTTTCCTGACGTTTTTTCCTGAAGAACTTCCTAGCTTACCCCAAACCGTGAAAATGAATTTTGTATTGATCTTGAACTCGGTACCAAGCCCATTTCCAAAGCCCCATACCGAATGGCTCTCATAGAACGCCAAGAGTTAAAAGTTTAATTATTAGATATCGGTATCATTCGTTCTAGTACAAAACTTATATCGAGCGAGGAATGCGAGAAGAGTTTTCAAGAACTCAAGAGGAGACTTGTTTCAGCTCCTGTTCTGACCATACCATCAGGATCAGGAGAATTTGTTATCTACAGCGATGCTTCTGGCAAAGGTCTAGGTTGTGTCCTTATGCAACATGGAAAGGTTATAGCCTATGCCTCTCGACAACTCAAAGATTATGAGAAAAATTATCCTACTCATGATCTAGAGTTGGCAGCAGTCGTTTTCGCGTTAAAGATCTGGAGACACTACTTGTACGGAGAAAAAGTGGATATCTATACGGATCATAAAAGTCTCAAGTATCTCTTCACCCAGAAGGAACTCAACATGCGACAACGACGTTGGCTTGAGCTGTTGAAGGATTATGACCACACAATCCAGTATCACCCGGGAAAGGCGAACGTTGTAGCTGACGCTTTGAGCAGAAAATCTTATGCAAGTACAAGTGCACTGCTGACAACACAAAAGTGTATTTTGTACGACTTGCAAAAGATGGAGATAGAGCTAAAGACACCAGGGACCCACTCGAAGATTGCTCACGTGCGAGTAGAACCAACTTTAATCGATAAAATTAAAGCTGCTCAAGCTATCGATCCGGAACTGATAAACATGATAAAGAAAGTACAAGAAGGTGCCATTCCCGAAGCAAGAATCGACGAGAAAGGAATACTTCGAGTCAACTCTCGACTCTGTGTTCCTAACGATCCTGAATTAAAGCATAAAATCATGATGGAGGCACACAACACGCCGTTTGCAATCCACCCAGGAGGTACCAAGATGTATCGAGATCTTCGACATACATTTTGGTGGAACAATATGAAAAGAGAGATTGCGGAGTTTATCTCAAGGTGCCTAACTTGTCAACGTGTCAAGGCAGAGCATCAAGTTTCTAAAGGTCCATTACAATCACTTGAAGTTCCCGAATGGAAGTGGGAACACATCAATATGGACTTCGTGACGGGTCTTCCAAAAGTTTCTCAAGGCTTAGATGCAATTTGGGTGATCGTAGATAGATTGACCAAATCTGCTCATTTCTTGCCTATACGAGAAAACTTTTCACTTGAACGTCTTGCCGGTATGTACATAAATGAGATCGTGAGATTGCATGGCATGCCAGTTTCCATAGTTTCTGATCGAGATCCTAGATTCACTTCACGCTTTTGGATCAGTCTACAAAAAGCTATGGGCACTGAACTACGTTTTAGTTCTGCATACCATCCTCAAACGGACGGACAATCGGAAAGGACGATCCAGACCCTCGAAGATCTTTTGAGACTTTGTGTATTAGACTTCAAAGGAAGTTGGGATAAGTACTTGCCGTTGGTGGAATTTTCTTATAACAACAGTTACCAAGCAAGCATAGGCATGGCTCCATTCGAGGCATTGTATGGAAGGAAGTGTCGCTCTCCAATATGTTGGAATGAGGTAGGAGAAGCAAAATTGTTGGGACCCGAGTTGGTACGCTTGACGACCGAAAAGATCCAAATGATCCGACAACGAATACAGACCGCACAAGAACGACAAAAGAGTTATGCTGATTTTCATCAGAGAGACGAAAGTTTCAACGTCGGAGATCATGTATTCTTACGTGTTTCTCCATGGAAAGGGGTTACGAGATTCGGAAAGAGAGGAAAGCTCAACCCTCGATTTATTGGCCCATTTGAAATCCTCGATCGAATAGGAACCGTAGCCTACAGACTAGCCCTACCACCAAGTATGTCTCGCATCCATAACGTTTTTCACATATCTATGTTACGTAAATATGTGAAGGACCCAAACCACGTCATTGAGTTAGAACCAGACGTTATAGCAGAGGATTTAACATACGAGGAGGTACCTGTTAAGATCCTGGATAAGAAGGAGCAGATCCTACGCTCAAAGGTTATACCTCAAGTTAAGGTTTTATGGAGGAACCAAGATACTGAGGAAATGACCTGGGAGCTAGAATCTGAGATGAAATCTAAGTATCCTTACCTCTTCGATATGTCAGGTACGTCAATTTCGGGGACGAAATTTCATAAGGAGGGGAGGTTGTAAGACCCCGAATTTTATGAAATACAAAATTTAATTTTTCTTCATATATATATTTTTTTTTGAAATAGTAAGTGGTTAAATTAACAAAATTGAAAGTTAAGGATGTTATGTGCAAATTTTATTTTGTCGGACAATATTCGCTTTGTCGGGGAATATTCGTTTGGTCGGGAAATATTCGTGCCGTACGACGGCGCCGAAATAATAAATTATTGGTGGACCCCACAACGGAATATTTGTCGGATATAGAAAACGACAGAAGTAACCTTTTTAAATAAAAATAGTCAACGGAACTGTTAAAATACCGGTGATAAAAGAATAGTAGCATACGGTAGTTATTGGTATTTTCTGTAGCACTCGGTACTCTACAGTAACACGCGGTATTGCATAGTGTCTCATATTATTGGTCTGATAATTGACACCGTAACTGTTACGCATCATTTCATCGATAATTGTCACTGCATAATATTTTATATTATCAATTCAATAATTGTTGTTACACAGTATTTTGCATTATTGATTTAATAATTGTCATTACACTGTATTTTATATCATTGAGTCAATAATTGTTGTTGCACTGTTTTTAAAATTATTGAACCTAATAATTGTCACAGTAACATATGCACAGTAATTCACATTATTGAATCAATAATTGTCATTACACAGTAACGTATGCTTTATTTTACATTATTGTTATCTCTATTATGATGTTATTTAAACAGTTGTATTTCATTAATTTATTGACTTGATATCTAAGAGCTAACTATACTGTATTTATAACAATTAGTCATAATAATTGAATTGATAAAGTTATTTGCTTATAATATAAAGTTAGGTGATTATTAGGTGATATGAAATGAATGGTGTAGATTAAAGTGTGAATTATTGTTGAATAATTGAATTGATTTGTTTATAATATAAAGTTAGGTGATTATTAGGTGATATGAAATGAATGGTGTAGATTAAAGTGTGAATTATTGTTGAATAATTAAATTGATTTGTTTATAATATAAAGTTAGGTGATTATTAGGTGATATGAAATGAATGGTATAGATTAAAGATAATATAATATTTGAAATGGATGGTGTAGATTAAAAGATGATCTTTAAATGAATGGTTTAGATTAAATGAATGATAAGATTTTTGGCTATAAATAGAAGTCTTAACTTAAGGATTTTTCATAAACTTCCTTACTTGTTCTTTCTTTCTCTCTCTAAATACTTCTTGTGAAAGTTCTCTCTAAGTGTGCTTAAGTCATCTTGAGTATTTGTGAAGATCTATAAGTATACGTGTACTGTTCAAGTTAATCAACCTCATTTAAATCAATATCCAGTCACGTGTTGAGGTAAGGGATACCATCTTTTTCATCTTCCATTATTCAAACATACTATGGTAAGGGATTATCATTATTTGATTCTCGATAATAATATTGTTTCTTCCTTACTCATAAGACGTGCCTTTTATTTCCATGTATTAAATTGTGGGAATAACCATACGGAGCGGATTGCCGCCTGTTGGTGAATAACCTTCCGTATTCATTCATTATTAATCTCTGAGAATAACCTTACGGAGCGGATTGCCGCCTGTTTGGTGAATAACTCTTTGTACTCAAATTCTATTAAATTGTGGGAATAACCTTACGGAGCGGATTACCGCCTGTTTGGTGAATAACTCTTTGTACTCAAATTCTATTAAATTGTGGGAATAACCTTACGGAGCGGATTGCCGCCTGTTGGTGAATAACCTTTTGTATTAATTTCCTTCACCTTTTGTTAATCAAACCTGCTACGGTAAGGGATATTATTTTCTTTCATACTCCTAAATCGAAATTTATTATGGAACTATTGCTTCTATAATTCCTGAAAATATTATATGTTCCATAATAGTTGAACTTCATTATTTCAACTGAACCTTCCTATTTACGTGAACCTTTCTATTGAATTGTAACCGTTATTCTGAACTGTGGATCTTGAATATCATTTTTAAATTTCACTCCACATCATGTTGACAATTTGGACATTATTTGAATCTGTACAAAGTAAACTTTCGATACTTATTGTTATCCTATTTCTTCTGTTCATCATTTATATCATTCTAATAATCCAAAAATCAAGCTGTTGTGAATATCTGTGGCCGGGGGCACAGATGTGATATATTTGTTGAACAGATGATAGGTTAAAGGCGATATAATAGGTTAAAGGCGATACATCTGTTCGGTGTCTTTTATGGCACGTGGTGAATGTTCTCTTTGGCCCGTAGTGCAAAGATGAACTATTGTTTGGTATGATTATGACCAAAGGCTGAATCTGGTATAATCATGACCGTTGGTGTTATATTGAATGTCTTTGGCCCGTAGTGCAAAGATGAACTGTTGATGTGCATGATTATGATCAGGAACTGTGAATTTGTATTATCTTGACTAATGATATTTCAGATGATAAAAGTTGATGATGTTTTTCCTAAAAAGAGAACCGAGTGGACATTATAGTCTGCATTATTCTTCTAATAGATTACTCATTCCGCTGCTATTATTGATCTGAACGTTGTTTAAGAATTTAACTGCAGTTTTTGATATAAACCTTGTAGTCTATTGTATTCTATCAAGAACTCAACTGTTGAAGACTAATGATAATTTATTTGTCATTATCTTAGTCATGATATTCTTTACTGGGCTATTTGAGCTCACCCTTTCTTTTGTTCCATTGTTTTTCAACAGGAGATGAAAACATAACAGGGTCTAGCCGGGGAATGGAGTGAGGGTCCGAGGAATAGTTATCATAGTCTTCACGTTTTGTAAAATAGTGTGGCAATAATAGTGAAGACTTAGTTGTGTATTATTATACACTGTATTGTTGTACGTTGTGCTTTGTTGTAATAATTTTGTTGTAGTATTTTGACGACTCAAGTTTGGGCTGTGTGGGCCCAGATTTGGGGGCGTCACAATATTACCAAAATTAAAATTTTATTAATATTTTATAAACACAAAATTTAATACAGTGACAAGAAAATAATTAACTAAATAAACAAAAATAAATTAATAAGTTTAATCATTGAATTAAAAACTTCAATTCTTCAGTTTAATCTCACCTTTATAATTAATAGATCAATCAAATAAAATATATTTCTATCTTCCATAAAACTAATAACTCTAAGTAACAATTGATAATAGTTTGATCATCCTAACAAGCTCTAATCAAACCAATCAAGTTTAATATCAAAAAGTCATTAAAACATATTATCATGAATAATTTCATATAAGGAAAAATAAATAATGTTACTGAATTGATTTAACCATTAATTGTAATTAGGTTTGAAATTCCCTATAACCGAATTAAAAACTTAGCCTGACATGCTCTCAATCTTATCTCCAAATCTTGATCTCTTATCTTTCGCCTGTGTTAGACCCCTAAAATATGTGTATTAACATATATTTATAGGTTACATAACAAATCTCTAGTATTAGAAGAAAACTGTGACACTCCCAAATCTGCGCCCACACAGCCTAAACTGGAGTTGTCAAAATACATAACAACTATTACAACACAACGTACAATGTATCACAGTACAGTATTTAAATAATACACAACTAAGTCTTCATTATTATTGTCACACTATTTTTTAACTTATGAAAACTAATACAACTACAACTCGGACATTCACTTCATCCCCCGACTAGACCCAGCTACTCTGTCATCTACTATTGAAAAACAATAGAACAAAAGGAAATAGTGAGCTCAAATAGCTTAGTAAAAAATCTCAAATAGCCTAGTAAAGAATATTATGACTAAGATAATGACAAATAAATTATCGTTAGCCTTCAACAGTTGAGTTTTTGATAGAATAATTTAAACAACAAGTTTTAATTCAACAACTGCAGTTAAGTTCTTAAACAAAGTTCAGATCAATAACTGCAACAGAATAACAACCATTAGAAAAATCATATGGATCATGATGTCTACTCGCTTCTCTTTTTAAGAAAAATATCATCAACTTTTATCATCTGAAACACCACTGACCATGATAATACAATTTCACAGTTCCTGGTCATAATCATGCAATTCAACAGTTTATCTTTGCACTACGGGTCAAAGATATTCAATATAACACCAACGATCATGATTATACAAATCTACGGCCTTTGGTCATAATCATACCAAACAACAACTCATCTTTGCACTACGGTCAAAAGATATTCAATATAACACCAACGGTCATGATTATACCATTCTACAGCCTTTTGTCATAATCATACCAAACAAAAGTTCATCTTTGTCCCAGGCCAAAGACAACATTCACCACGTGCCTTAAAAGACATATCATCAAATATATCGCCTTTAACCTATCAACGCCTTTAACCTATCAACACCTTTATCCAATCTATGCCCCAAGCCACAGATATCAACAACAATTTGATTCTTGATTATTAGAATAATAACAGAGATATTAATAATGAACAGAAGAAACAGGATAAATAATAAATATCGAAAGTTTATAATTTTTACTTTGTGCAGATTCAAATAATGTTTAAATTGTCAACATAATGTGGAGTGAAATTCAAAAATAATATTCAAGATCCACAGTTCAAAATAACGGTTACAGTTCAATAGAAAGGTTCACATAAATAGGAAGGTGCAATTGAAATGATATTAAATGAAGCACAGACTGTTAAGAAAATTATAATCATTTTAGAAGTTTTACCGAACAATACTTACCATAGTAAGTTTAAGAGTATAAAAGAAATGATATCCCTTACCGTATTAAGTTTAAATAATGGAAGATGAAAAAGATGGTATCCCTTATCGTAATAAGTTTAAATAATAGAAGATAAAGAAAATGATATTCCTTACAAGTAAGAAATAAAATAATATCCATTTATGATGATGAAAAGAATAATACCCATTACATTATCACGTGACTGGATGTTGATAAAAATGAGGTTGATCAACTTGAAAAATTCCTGCACTCTTTTTAATTTGCAAACACTTAAGATAACCTTACTATTCTCAGAGAAAACTCATAAAATACTTGTAATTTTTTTTTATGTTTTAAGTGTGATTTTTCTATTCAGCTAAGCAAGCTATTTATAGGAGAAAAGAAGTCACTGTGCGCGGTAAGTGGGCTGGCGTGCTGCACGCCAGCTTGAGAATTTTGGTAGTAGCAGCCTCACCAACCATCCAACAATTTCACATATTACATGCTTCATGTGAGCCCCACATAGGGTTCACATACTATTCACATATAATAACAATTTATTATTATTATTATTTTCTTCTTGTGGGTCCTACATATAAAATAAAATAATGCTGTAACAATAATTCAACAATAATATAAGAAACACGTTACAGATTATTATTAATTTAATAATATAAATTACTGTATATTTGCTACTATAAAAATTATTAGATTCAATAATTTTAAAATACAGTGCAATAACAATTATTGATTCAATGATATAAAATACAGTGTAATGACAATTATTGAATCAATAATGCAAAATATTGTGTAATAATAATTATTGATGAATACACTACAATGACCACATTATCAGATCAATAATATGAGACACTGTGCAATACCGTGTGCTACTGTAGAATACCGTGTGCTACAGTAGAATACCGTGAAACACCGTATGATACTATTCTTTTATCATCGGATATTCTAATACTTAAAAGTGATAATACTGTTGACTATTTTTATTTAAAAAGTTTACTTCTGTCGTTTTTTATATCCGATAAATATTCCGTTGTGTGGTCCACTAATGATTAGTTATTTCGGCGTCGTCATATGACCCGAATATTCTCCGTCAAAACGAATATTTCCCGACAAAATAAAATTTGTACATAACATCCTTAACTTTTAACTTTATCAATTTAATCACTTACTGGTTCAGGAAAAATATATATGAAGAAAAAATAATTGTGTATTTCATAAAATTCGGGGTTTTATAAAAACTCAATCCAATTTGAAGTCAAAAATATAAAAAATGTGTACAAATTAAGTTTGGCCTGACCCAACGCAATGTCGGCGCTCAACTTTCTTCCAACCAGCGCCGCTGGCGTAGGCCACAAGTCATTTCTAGCGCTGCCTGCGCTGGCCCATTTTTAGCACTGACGTCCTTTGATAAAATGGTTATAACTTCTTCATACCAATTCTGCTTATGGCGATTCAAGATGTTTCGAAAAGCTGAGAAGTAGATATATAACTTTTATGTTTTAGGATTTGACAAATTCAAATTTTATCATGGTTGAAATTAAGCCTGAAGTGACTACTAGGTAAATTGCAAGCTGAAACTTCAAATATAATCATTCCAAGTTTCAATCCACCAAGCCCTTATTCTAATTCTTACAAAACAATGTTAAAACAAATGAAGTTAACATAAACACTTAAAATTAATATAAAACACTTAAGAACTCACAAAATAAAAATAAATAATATAATTAGATACAAAATAATTATAAAAAGTAAGAATTAAAAGATAAAAATATAATAAAATTCATTCATATCAAATTCTCTCACACTTAATTTTTGCTCGTCCTAGTGCAAAACATTAAAAGCAAAACTATAAAACTAACACATATAAGATACTCAAGCAACAAATCATCACGAATTGGATCAGCGACCTCAAAGATTATATAACATGATTCAAAAGAAATCTCAAAACAAGACAGAATTTAAAATCTCAACATAATCATCAATTCCACAAATATTCAAGATCCATTAGTGTGTGTGTGTGTGTGTGCGCTCCCACTGTTTTAACTAGTCATAATTTAGATAAACTCATACAATCAAACATTTAATGAACGAACACATTTCAAAAGTAAAACTTTATTTTTAATATCACTATCGACTAAATAAGGCAATCATATAAATAAGGGATCACACGGATTTAACATGTAAGCACTATTATTTACTTCAAGCGAGTGCATAGAATTTTCTTTCTTTCTTTCATGTCACTTCATATACGTGTATACGAATGAATGCATTTTACGCTCCATTTCACCCTTATATATTTTTATTCTTGACTTGTGTAATGTCTAATTTCCTTAGACTTTTCAGAGTTACCCATATAACAAACTTTCAACCAATGACTCTTAAACCAATTATCTTTAGGGCACTAGATGTAAAAGACATCCCTAAGGGCTTACTTATTCGAGTAACAAATGCCACAAAATTTTGGCTAAGCTAAGTTATTTTAACACCATATATTTTTTTAATTCAAATATTATCCAATATTCTCTTAAACTTATATAAAAGCCTAAACTTAGCATGAAACAATGTTTAAATAAAAATTTAAATTTTCAATGGTAATCATCACAAACATCTAACATAATAAGTTCTCTAAATAACAACTAATCAGTGCTCATAAATGCAAAAGAATCCTGAATATTGCAAAACCAACTCAAATATCAAAATATAAACCCGCATATTCGTCAATTTCTCTTAAATAGTTACAAATAATCAAAGTCTTATCATCGCTCTTATCCTAATTCACAAGATTAATTACTCAAGGAACTACTACTAACACACACACACACACACACACACACACACACACACACACACACACAAAAGTCTTATCTATCTATTTTTGTTGGTATCACGGTTACACGTAGCACGTGTAACAAGCCTTTAAACCTCATAGTTACCCTATGTGGACGAGTTGTGTCTTTTGAGTGCTTGCAGTGAATTTACCCATAAAATTTATATATATAAAAAAAATTTAACCTAAAAATTCAAAAATTAATCCTAAAAATGCAAAGACAAATATCCTAAATTTCTTCTCTCACACTTAAAACTTACATTGTCCATAATGTAAAGTAAAATGCAAAAAAAATGTGCAAATAAACATAAAAAGAAAAAGAAAATCAAATCTGGTTTCGTTAGTTGCCTCCTGAGCAACGATTTTGTTTAACGTCATTGGCTCAACTCAGTCCTTCCTTCTCAATCAAAGTAAACTGGATTTGCCAACTCCATGAAAATGTTTAAGTCGATACCCATTCACCTTGAAGACTTTTTCTGTTTTTGGGCTTTGAAGCTCAACTGCACCATAAGTAAAGACATTAGTAATAACAAAAGGACCAACCCAATAAGAACGCAACTTACCAGAAAATAACTTAAGCCGTGAATGATAAAGTATAACTTTTTGTCCAACACCCAAGTTCTTCCTAAAAATTCTCTTGTCATTAAAGGCCTTTATCTTTTTCTTGTAAATTTTAGAGTTCTCATATGTTTTATTTCTCAATTCCTCTATCTCTTCTAATTGCAACTTCCTATGTCCTTCACTTCTTCCATGTCCAAGTTACATTGCTTAATTGCCCAAAAATCCTTGTGCTCCAATTCCACCGGTAAGTGACAAGGTTTTCTAAATATCATCCTGTAAAGTGACATACCTATAGTAGTTTTGAATGATGTCCTATAGGCTCATAATGCATCCTCTAGGCTTAGATTTCAATCCCTTCTGGTTGATTTGACTACTTTATTTAAGATGGACTTAACCTCACGATTTGAAACCTATGTCTAACCATTGCTTTGTGGATGATAAGCTGTAGAAACTTAGTGTACAACGTTGTATTTGTTAAATAGTGCTTCTAGCTGTTAGGGTTTCGACACAGTGAAAGCAGCGGAATTTAATTTTTTTTTCCGAAACCCTAAGACAGGATCCAAGCGAAAACAGATTAATCAGAGGTTTAGATTATTTTACCGATTATCTGAGATGGACAGGAGACGATTGAATTCTGGAACAGCTTCGAATCTTCAACGCAATCCAGCGACTGCGTCTCTACGGTATCCACACGAACGCTCCGCGAATCGTCCCACGATCTGCAGCAAAAGGAACCGCGGTACTAGCCACCAAGATCAGGATTTCCCAATTATTTTTCTCTCTAGCCTCTTTCTGAAAGCGGCTAGGGTTTTAGTTTTTCCTTACGTGACTTTTTAGACTACTGATATATCATATATATAGTAGTTAATAGGAATTAACTAAAACCTAAAATAAATAGAAAAATAAAATCCGAATTTATATATATTATATTTTAATTAAGTCTTACTTAATTAATATACATATATACAAATTATCCTATTAATTTAAATTCGTAATTTTTAAATACTATCAATCATATTGACATATTTAAAATACTTACAATTTAAATTAATTCCCTTTTAATTACGTTCTAAGTGTGTGACCCTATAGGTTATTATTATGTTGGTAATAATTTTAAAATCATATTATAAAATTATAAACAGTGAGCGGCATCTAGTAATGCATCACTGCTACCCAAATAATAATAAGATCGGTGATTCGATACAACCTTTTCGTGACCAATGTTTCAATGTAATTTAATCCTTTTAACCTTATATCCTAGATTAAACTCGAGGCATGGAATGTGTCATACTCTTCATAATTTAATCTGAGTTTTCTTGATCAATGAGTAGACTATATGAAACAAATCAATATTTGAGCATGGCCATGCATTTCATAGTCCTACTCAATCAAGAGGCCTATGGATATCACCCCTAATATATAGGAGGGTTAAATTCCATCTAGATCACTCATATTCCTCACACGATTCATGATGTACCCAATAATCACCTTTATTGTCCACCCTATTAAAGGTGACATTTGATGATATCAAAGTACACAAATTCTCGTGTAATAATATAATGACTTCAGGTCGGAGGATCATTACATCATTGTCACTATAAGAATTTCTTATGACACTTTGCATAATGCTCCATGTAGAATTCTCATGGTGGGTCAGTCCAGTACATTGTTCTCTAACATGTACCTATGCATTGACTCAAATATCTCATATATTTATGACCAATGAGATTTGGCCATCAGTCAATCCACATACTAGTCTCAATGCATCGTTGTTGTCCCATTAACAATGATACTCGACTAGGGACATTTAAGAGCAATGATACTAATTATAATTATATAATCTCATGTTCAAGTCACATACTTAAAGCTATATAATTCGTATCATTATTCTAAGGGCTTTTATTATGTTAACATTTATATAACGCAGTAAATGAAATCATAATAAAATAATCTATTTATTCAATCAAATATAATATCAAAAATGTTAAGCAATTACATCAAATAATTAGCCTCTAGGGCATAAACTCTAACAATAGCATCCTATTACAAAAATGTGTTCCTTTATCACTGATAATGGCCCTTGGAGTTCCAAACTGAGTAAAGATGTTATATTTGATAAAATCTGCAACAACTTTAGAGTCATCAGTCCTTGTGGCTTTCGCTTTCACCTATTTAGAAACATAATTAACGGTCAAAAGAATATAAATATTACCAAAAGAAACAGAAAATGGTCACATAAAATCAATATCCCAAACATCAAATATTTCAACAATTAGAATAGGAGTTTGTGGCATTTGATTCATACTCAATATATTACCTGCTCTTTGACAATTTTCACATGACTTACAAAATAAATAATAGTCTTTAAAAATAGTTGGCCAATAAAAATCACATTCCAAAACCTTGTAAGCTATTCTGATTTAAAGTTTGCTCAATAGCTAATATTTGTGACATTTTGTTAAGATTTGTGCGGGACTACTGACACAGGACTAGTAGAGTACTTGCCATGATACGGTTTTTATTCTATAAAAAACATAATGTTTCTATAAAATAGAGCACGATGATGAAGTGATGAAACAATATAATTATCCATGCATTTTTAATTTTTAATTTTTTTGACTTATATTTCTTTTAATGATGGTACAAAATAATAAAATGTTTTTAACTTTGCAGTCACAATTACATAATAAAGTCACCACTATTAACATAAAATGTACGGATATATTATAACACTTTAATATAAACTTAATTTGTAAAGTAAAACGTATCAACAATAACGTAAAATAAACTCTTAAATTCACAAGGAAAATAAGAATTTTTATAAAAGATAATAATATTAATTGATGAAAAACCGTTTATGTAACAAGCCCTAATAACATTATTAAATCCTAAACTAAATAAAATTATTAAAACCAAAACCCTAAACATAAGTGGGCTAAATATAAATTTAAATTTACACTGAAGGTCAGGCCTAGGCCGGTCCGAGTGTAATTTTTTTTTTCTTCTAATTTCGGCCTAATAATACTTTTTTTATAAATATAATTAAAATTTTATTTTGACAATATTATTACAATAAAATATCATTCAGAATTTTAAGTATAATTAAAATAGTTATATAAAAAAAAGAGATTGTTAAATATATAAAAACGTATTTTATATTTATTTGCAATATATATATATATATATATATATATATATATATATATATATATATATATATACGCATAAATTCCAAAACATGACGTGGCTTGTCCATATTAAAAAAAAGTAAATAAAAGTTGATGTACAATTTACAGGTTACAACTTACAATAATGAATAATTATAAATTTATAACTTTAAAGTATAACTTAAACAATAATTAATGATGATTGGTTACAAATATTTGTCTTTAATATTTTAAAATATATGTCTTCAAATCTTCAATTTTCATGGAAATGAAGTTTCAGCAGTTTCTGCTCCAACTTCAAGATCTTCCTAACTATCTTGATCATCTATTACATTTTCTATTTTTCTTTGCACGGCAAGATAATTTCTATAACAAATGCATATTTTCATTAATTTCGGACTAAGTCTGTTTATTTTTTCATCTAATACCCTGCCAGATAAAGAAAAATAAGATTTCGAAGCTACGGTACTAGCTTGAATAGTTAGAATATCACAGGTCATCGCGGTCAAAGTAGGAAATTGTCGTTTATGTTTATTCCAGAAAACGACAATATTAAAATTTTTAAATTCTTCGTAGATCATAAAACTCCTAAAATTAGTATTACAATATAAACCAAGTTCGTTTAAACTACTCATGTGTGTTGAAGTTTTTAGTTTCTTGGATAGTATTTTTAATAAGTTGACATATTTAGAAAATGATGGGGCCGGTGCACGTATAGATGTACAATATACAAATTAATACAATTTATAAAATTCAGTAAATATTATATTAAATTTTAATTTAAGGTTATCAATATTACTAGTACTTATAGTTTCTACTATATCTTCCAAAATACTTTCTACAACTTATAATTTTATAATTGGGTTTAATACAGTGGCAAAACTAATAACAATTGACATGTCTTCAAAGTATTTTTAAAATTTTTCTTCCATTTGACAAAATAAGGGCAGAACAAATATCATTATTTTTAAATTCTTTAAAAACAAATGATATTTCTAAACATGCATACAAAATATGATAAATTGTAAGACAATAAACAACAGATAATATTTTTTTTTGCTTTTTAAAAACTTTAAGAATACTTAAAAGTTGACCAAGTAGATCCCATTCTTCATTTGTTAATTTTATAAGCCTTTAAAGTATTATAAAACTCCATAAGTATATTTTTACATTTATAGACTTTTCTAAATAAATCATATGTACGATTCCACCTAGTGTTATTTTTAAATTATAGTTTTTTAAATTTTTCTGCTCTTACATGACAAAAATGTCTTAAATCTTGAATTTTTCTATTTGAACCATACACACAAGTAATCATATCACGAATTTTATATATTGTCCTTTCTAAATAATTGAATCTGGATTGAACAATTAATTTATTATATGACAAACACATCTAACATAAGAAAATGCACCATTTATTATAGGTATTAAATTATTTTTTAACATGTTAACAACGTTAGTGTTGTTGCTTGCATTATCTAAACTAATACTCATTATTTTATTTTTAGTTTTAAAAGTACGAATAATAGACATAATTTGAGCATATATTGTTTGACCAGTATGAGGTAATTCAAAAAATTCAAATCCTATAATTCTTTTTTGCATAACCATTTTAGAATAGATCCAATGAGCAGTCATACAAATGTAGCTAACTCCAGGTTGATGATTAGTAGACCAAATATCACTATTTAAACTAATTTTACCGTCAAAATTGTCAAAATATTCAATTAGTTCTTTTTTAGCTTTATTATATAATTTAAATGCATCACGTTTAATAGTCATTCTACTTACTTGTTTATATTTCGGTTATAATTCAGATTAAATGTACTCGGTACAACGCTAATCGGCAAAAAAATTAAACGGAAGCTCCTACTCGATCATTAGTTTTGCTTGCAACTCTTTTTTTAATATTTGATTATAACTCCAACTGTGACCAGAACAATCAATTTGTACTTAAGAGCTTTCATCGGTTAGTTTATGCCTTTGCAAACACGCTTGGTAATGTCGCTGTAATTTATTATTGCCTTTAGTATCAAATAAGGCATTGCATATTTTGTATTGAGCATTTTTAACACTTTCAACAGCTCACACTTCGATGAAATATTCCCAAACAGGCTCTGTACATTTATTTTTGTTCACCGATAGGACGTGAAAATAATGAACTCGAATTTGTTCCACTATCAAGCATAATGATATTTGGGTAGTTTTGAATAAATTGTGGCTTTTGTGATTCAGATGCATTGTTTGAGGAATCCATTTTATTGTAATAAAATATAATAATAAAATTATAATAATAAAAATTTAATAATAAAGGGTGTAATAAAAAAATGTATTAATAATACAAATTGAGAAAATATAATGATAACATTTGAAATTTTGTGAAGAGAAAATAATTGACTTTATGTGGAGAGAAAATAATGCTGAAATGATTGAAATATAATGAGAAGTAATTGTGAATGTTAATATGCAGCGCACTATCTTCATTTTATAAATATATATATATATATCCGTTGTACAAAATTTGACCCCTTTTTTTTTTACAGGTGCTGAAAGATGGCAGGAGGTAGCAGCTGACACTGGCAGGTGTCAGCCGTCAGCGTCAGCCAGCTTGTGCCATAGTTTTTTTTTTTTAACAATTGGAAGCAGGCTGAGGGTGGCTCTGGTTCAGGTTGGAGGCTGGGCTAGGACTCGGGCCGCAAATCAGGCCGAATCTTCGAGAAGGCCAGTTCAGGCCAGATCTTTGGGGGGAAAAGCTGGTCTGCAAGTGGCCTACCAGGCCGGACTTGGGCCGGGCCTCGAGCCGGATGTGCATGTACCCATTACCCACCCACACACAAGTTCTTATACTGTGTTTGGATTGAAAAAATGGAATACGAAAATAAAATTTTAAAGTATTTCAGGTATATGTTTGATTGTTGGTGCAAGTGTGAGGTGTAATATGTTAGCAAAATTATCACATATGTTCATTATATTTCACTTGAATAAATTTTATTCCACCACATTTCATATTTCACATGGAATAAAAATAAAAAAGGTTGGAATGAATTTTCATTCTATTGAAATGGTTTATTCTTTAAAATGATCATCAAATACACTATTTTTTATTATATTCTTTCATTCATTTCATTCTCTCAATCCAACCATGACATTATAGAAATTAATGGTACTAAAAAAAAAGTTTGACAATTCCTAAAAATTTTGAGATTATGGACGGAGAAGGTAACATCACATCTTCTTGGTACGCCACGAGTTCTTATGGAAATTAATGGTACCAAAAAAAATAAAATTAGACAATTCCTAAAAATTTTGAGTTTATGGACGGAGAAGGTAACATCACATCTTCTTGGTACGCCACGAGTTCTTATGGAAATTAATGGTACCAAAAAAAAATAAAATTAGACAATTCCTAAAAATTTTGAGTTTATGGACGGAGAAGGTAACATCACATTTTCTTGGTACGCCACCAGTATGTTAATGATTGGAACTCATTTGGAGTTGTCCACTTGGCAATTTAGCTATAATTAGTCCTCGTGTATCTCGTGTTTTTGATTGTATAATTTTTTGATCGACTATCTTTTTTGCAACAAAATCTGAAAATAGGATGATTTATATAATTTTACAATTTAACAAGTATCTTTGTTTTTTTGGTGAAAAATGCAAGGATACAAAATGTTGTAATATAGTGATATTTTTTGCCTAAGAACCCGTTTTTTTTTTTTATTTGGGCTTAATTTTTACATAACCCAAAAAATAGTATTGAAAAGCCCTAGTCATACGTGCAGTGGACTAATTTGGCCACATTTGAATATTCGACCAGTTTAAGGACATCTTTACTATAAAAAAATTTAATTTAAATGTGTCATAAATATTTTTTCCGTTTCAAAATTAGTGATATATTTTTAAACAAAAACTTGTAAGGGTAGTTTAAATTTTCAAATATACTCCTAATATTTGTTAATAATTTTGTAGTGGTGGTTTATGTAGAAAATAATTAATAGTAAAAAAGTAGTGACAAATTAATTTAGAAATTTATGTGAATTTATAATCTTAAAACAGACTAAAAAAAGACATTCGATATTATCATAGTAAAAATGATATTTCCGGATAAATAAGTGTCAGCAAAATTTGCTAGCTGACACTTGATGTGTTAAATGTATATTTATATCAATTTTACTTTGACACTACTAATAGTCTCAAATAAAAAATATATTTTTAATTTTGAAATGAAAGGTTAAATGTACAGGGAGATATAAATTCCAAATTAATGACTTGGTGCATGAATCTTATTCACAACGTTTTTTGCAAGGATAATTTCAGTTTGTGGTTTACAATTGAGGGCATGACCCAAGAAGAATTATTCCCGGGACACCACGTATAACGTTGGACCAGCTAGTGGGCCAGGAATATAAAAGGGAATACTATCTTAGTTACGTGGATAGATAATATATAATATGTGCATCTCAATTATCAAAAAAAAAACGTGTCTAAAATAGTAGTAGTATATAAGTCCACTGCTGTACCACTCGTCCATCACCACAAATCATATTACAACATATTTCCTTCTATCTCACACGCAAAAATTTAAACCAATATGGCATCCCCTCTCCAAACAAGTATGCTTCCCAAATGCAGCGGGAAATGGGAAAGATCACCACGCTTTTCTTTGCATCCAACAGCTAAGGCTCGAGTCCCCGTAGTCTGTTCAACTGTCGGTCATGACACATTGTCCACAGATTTATTAAAGTCAAACCCTGTTGTGATTACAAAAAGGTCGCAATTGACACGAAGACTAATTGAAAATGAAGATAAAATGTTTAATACTGGAAGTTTTGAAAAGTTTGGAGGGAAGTTCGTCCCCGAAACCCTAGTGGCTTGTTTGAGAATGCTTGAAGCTGAATTTAAATTAATTCTACACGACAATGACTTTCAGGTTTGCAAATTATTTTTTCTAAGCGTTTTTTTTTTAGTGTTGCTATATGTGACGACAAATTTATGTCGATATTAAATACTGACATATGTAAATAAGAAGGTGTAAATAAAGTACTCACATATTACTATTTAATTAATAGCTTACGGTTAGTCGAAATTCACATTCCACATAAAATTAATAGACATATAAATTATTTTTCTTTTTTTAATCCTTTATTGTAATTTTTGGGTATTGACTTGCACTCTTGCAGGCAGAATTAGATACCGCGCTTAGTGACTATGTAGGGCGCGAAACTCCTCTATACTTTGCTCAAAGGCTCACAAATCACTACAAGAACAGTAATGGAGAAGGGCCAGAGATTTATTTAAAGAGAGAAGATCTTAACCACGGTGGATCTCACAAGTTGAATAATGCAATTGCACAAGCCATGCTGGCCAAGCGAATGGGCCGGAAAAGTATAGTAACGGCAACAGGCGCCGGCCAGCATGGCATCGCGACAGCTGCCGCATGTGCTAAACTTTCTTTGGACTGTACTATCATCATGGGTAGCTCAGATATTGAGAGACAATCATCTAATGTGGTTTTAATGAAGTTGCTTGGTGCTAAGGTAAATATATATAATTGTGTTACTTTCCAATATATTTTTACGATTTTACTCCTCCATACGGTAGAATGGGATTTGAATTCACCGAAGTTAGAAATGTAAAAACCATATGTCAATTAAGACTATAGGAAAATATTGCATCCAGAAATCACATAATTACATGTCATGGTTTTTGTTATTTAACAAAGCAACTCTATCCTATATGAATGCAATATTTTCTTATAACCGACAGATGCCATATGAATGCAATATTTTCCTGTAACTCACAGATTTTATATGAATGCAATATTTTTCTATATACAACCGTCAGATGCTTTAAAAACGCAATATATTCTTATAATCGAAATATGCTATATGAATATAATATTTTTTTTATAAGATATAGATGTTTAATGGATGCAATATCCGCTAGATGCTATATGGATGCAATATTTTTTTATAAGATATAGATGTTTAATGGATGCAATATTTTTCTATAATCGACACATACTATATGGATACAATATTATTCTACTACATATATACATAGCCTTTGGTAGTAACAAGTGCATGCACTCATGTAGGTCAAGTCTATAAACGGAAGTTTCAAAGATGCAACCTCAGAAGCAATCCGGGAATGGGTTGGAAACTTAGAAACCAGCTACTACTTATCCGGGAGTGCCGTCGGGCCTCACCCTTGCGCTAGCATGGTTCGCGAATTTCAGTCAATAATTGGAAAGGAAACAAGGAGACAAGGAATGGAGAAATGGGGTGGTAATCCAGATGTATTAGTTGCTTGTGTAGGGAGTGGCTCTAATGCATTGGGATTGTTTCATGAATTTGTAAGAGATGAAGATGTACGGTTAATTGGAGTTGAAGCTGCTGGTCTTGGCCTAAACAGTGGAAAACACTGTGCAACTTTAACTAATGGAGAGGTGGGTGTTTATCATGGAGCCATGAGTTATTTGATGCAAGATGAGGAAGGGCAGATAATTAAGCCTCATTCAATCGCTGTTGGGTGAGTAATCATTTATATTTATACTCTTTTATAGAAATTTAGACAAAGTATTAATGGATCGTACAATACAATCCATTACATAAACTAGACAGTTTATGTTTAGTTACCGATACATCACCAAAAAAATTAATTTAATTTGTCAGAAATGACTAATTCATTTGTAAAACTGTAGGTTGGAGTACCCAGGTGTCAGCCCAGAGCTAAGTTTTCTCAAGGATGTTGGGAGAGCCGAATTTTATACTGTCACAGACCAAGAAGCCATAGAAGGTAAACATGGGTCAAAGTATGAAATTTAAGTTTGAGACACAATTTTACACAGTTAAAATTTTGAATTCGCGTAAGAGTACAAGATTGTGGTATGTCATTGGTCGATATAAACCATTTGTTTATTTTTATTTTTTTTCATTTCACTGATTTCATAAAATTGTAGTACATTATATTGGTGCATATTAATTGAAAATATATCTAAAATTTAACCATTTCATTTGTTGCCCTACTGTTTTGTAGCATGCAAGCTTCTATGCCGATTAGAAGGGATAATTCCAGCTCTTGAGGCCTCTCATGCTTTGGCATTTTTACACAAACTTTGCCCTACGTTACCTGATGGCGCAAAGATTGTGGTCAGTTGTAGTGGAAGTGGAAATAAAGATGCTGACATAGTCTTCAAATATATATAAATAAATATATATATAAATAAAAAAAGGGCTCGAATGGAACAAGGGATGTCTTGCCATCTAGGGAATGTTAATGAATAATCCTAGGAATGTTGAAATTGTTAATGTAACATCGTATATAAATTGTTAATGTAACATCACATACAAATGAACTTATATATGATGAATGGTATAAAGTAGTATCTTGCCCCGTCTCAACTGCCTAAAGAGAACCAGGTAAACACTGGGAACTGATTATTTCGACATCTGTTTTATACAACAAAAACAGAATTTAATGCAGGTTAACAAGGATGGTTAGAAGCCATCCAAATATGATGGCATCATCATATCTCCACTGCATTCTTAAATAAATTGGCAGGAGTAGAGAAGTGCCAGATCCAAGTAAATATAACAGACATACAGATAGAAACTAAATATGAATAATGCACAACAATTTGGGTAACAATTGATTCACTTTTATTGAATTACTTAATATACAACCGTCAAAGGAAAAATTTCACCAAAATCACAAGTATGAAGTGCCTTTATCCAAGTTAACCCTTCCAAGAAAACAAAGAGAACGAAGAGAAAAGATGCAACTCTGTTGCATACACTAAAGGACACAGACACCACCAGTGCCTTCTATTACAACAAAAGGCAATTAAGTACAACAGCTTGACAAAAACTATGAGTGAGCATGATGCATTTTGAAATTCAAACCGCACATTAAACTACTCAAGTATAGTTTGACAAATTCAAAATCGCACATAAAACCGCTTGTGATTGGTAAGGTGTGGTTTTGATGTGACACCCCCAAACACAGCCCAAACTTGAGTCGTCAAAATACTACAACAAAATTATTACAACGTTTAACAATACAGTGTATAATACTACACAACTAAGTCTTCACTATTATTGTCACACTATTGTACAATACGTGAAGACTATGATAGCTATCCCTCAGACTCTCACTCCATCCCCTAGCTAAACCAATCTATATTCTCATCTCTTGTTGAAAAACAATGGAACAAAAAGAAAGGGTGAGCTCAAATAGCCCAGTAAGAAATATCATAACTAAGATAATGACGAATAAATTATCATTAGCTTTCAACAGTTGAGTTCTTGATAAAATACAATAGACTACAAGGTTTATATCAAAAACTGCAGTTAAATTCTTGAACAACGTTCAGATCAATAATAGCAGCGGAATGAGCAATCTATTAGAAGAATGATGTAGACTATAATATTCACTCGCTTCTCTATTTAGGAAAAACATCATCAACTTTTATCATCTGAAATACCATTAGTCATGATAATACAAATTCACAATTCCTGGTCATAATCATGCAAATCAACAATTCATCTTTGCATTACGGGCCAAAGATATTCAATATAACACCAACGGTCATGATTATACCAATATTCAGCCTTTGGTCATAATCATACCAAATAACAGTTCATCTTTGCACTACGGGCCAAAGAGAACTTTCACCACGTGTCATAAAAGACACCGAACAAATGTATCACCTTTAACCTATCATCTGTTCAACAATTATATCGCATCTGTGCCCCCGGCCATAGATATTCACAACAGCTTGATTCTTGATGATTAATACAAATAACAGTGATACAAATGATGAACAGAAGAAACAGGATAAACAATAAGTATCGAAAGTTTACTTTGTGCAGATTCAAATAATGTCCAAATTATCAACATGATGTGGAGTGAAATTCAAAAATGATATTCAAGATCCACATTTCAGAATAACAGTTATAGTTCAATAGAAATGTTTAGAAAAATAGGAAGGTTCAATTGAAATGATATTAGATGAAGCATAAACTATTAAGGAACATATAATCATTTTAGAAAACTTTACTAATATCCCTTACTATAGTAAGTTTGAATAATGGAAGATGAAAAAGATGATATCCCTTATGAGTATAAAGGAAAATAATATCACTTACGAATATGAAAGAAAATGATATTACAAACGAATATGAAATAAAAGTGTCATGTGATAATTCGTGTAAATAATTATTTTCACAAGAGACAAATAAGAAATTTACAAAGGGTTATTCACCAACAGGCGGTAGTCCGCGCACTAAGATTATTCCCACAATTTAATAAAATTTGAATACTAAGAGTTATTCACCAAACATGCGGTAATCTGCGCCGTAAGGTTATTCTCAGAGATTAATAAGGAATAAATACGAAAGGTTATTCACCAACAGGCGGTAATCCGCACAGTAAGGTTATTCCCATAATTTAATATATGGAAATAAATGACACATCTTATGAGTAAGAAAGAAATGATATTATTTTTGAAAATCAAAGAATGATAATCCCTTACAGTAAGAAAGAAATTAATATCCATTTATGATGATGAAAAGAATGATACCCCTTACCGTAGTAAGTTTAAAAGATGATACTCCTTGCCGTGGTAAATTTAAATAATAGAATATAAAAGAAGATGATATCCCTTACCGTGGTAAGTTTAAATAATAGAATATGAAATAAGATGATATTACTTACCTTAACACGTGATTGGATATTGATTTAAATGAGGTTGATCAACCTATATATTTATAATAAAATTAGTAATTACCACATATAAATTTTAAATTATATGATAACTCGTATAATATGAACTATCAAAATTATATATATTTAACATAATTTTTGTAGTATAATATAACAACTTTAAAATAGTTTTTAAAATAATATTCCAAAATAAATCTTCTCAAAGAAGAGTCTTCTAAAGGAAGATTTCTGAATACCGTGAAAAATAGAAATTTATGAAATTACTACTCTTTAATAAAAGACTTACTTGAAAAATTTCTCGACTCCTTTTGGCTTTCAAACACTCAAGATAACCTTACTATTCTCAGAGAAAACTCATAAAATTCTTATAGAAATTTTTTATATTTTAGGTGTGATTTTTCTATTCAGATGAGCAAGCTATTTATAGGAGAAAATAAGTTACTATGCGCGGTAGGTGAACAACAGGCGTGATACACGCCTGCCTATTTTTTTTTCTAAGCAGTCGGATGCTAACTCCTTCAGCACAAAATTCATGGGTCCCACATGCTACTATTCATGTTACTATTCACATTAAATAATAATTAATTAATTAATTTTTTTTTATTTTTTTCCTGTGGGTTCTGCATATAAAATAAAATAATGCCACAACAATAATTCAACAATAATGTAATAAATACGTTACAGATTATTATTAATTTAATAATATTAATTATAGTGTATTTGCTACTGTGACAATCATTTGGTTCAATAATTTTAAAACACAGTGCACCAACAATTATTGACTAAATGATATTAAATACAATGTGATGACAATTAATGAATCAATAATGCAAAATAATGTGTGACAACAATTTTTGAATTGATAACATAAAATATTATGCAGTGACAATTATTGATGAAATGATGCGCAACAGTTACGGTGTCAATTATCAGACCAATAATATGAGACACTGTGCAATACAGTATGCTACTGTAGAGTATCGTGTGCTACAGTAAAAATACCATGAAATACCGTATGTTACTATTCTTTTATCACCGGTATTTTAACAGTTAAAAGTGATAACACCGTTGACTATTTTTATTTTAAAAGGTTATTTCTGTCGTTTTCTATATCCGACAAATATTCTGTTGTGGGGTCCAACAATAATTAGTTATTTCGGCGCCATCGTATGACCCGAATATTTCCCGACCAAACGAATATTATCCGACAAAATAAAATTTGCACATAACATCTTTAACTTTTAACTTTATCAATTTAACCACTTATTGTTTCAGGAAAAATATATATGAAGAGAAATTAAATTTTGTATTTCATAAAATTCGGGGTCTTACAACCTCCTCTCCTTATGAAATTTCGTCCCCGAAATTGACGTACCTGACATATCGAAGACGTAAGGATACTTACATTTTATCTCAGATTCTAGCTCCCAGGTCATTTCCTCAGTATCTTGGTTCCTCCATAAAACCTTAACTTGAGGTATAACATTTGAGCGTAGGATCTGCTCCTTCTTATCTAGGATCTTAACAGGTACCTCCTCGTACGTTAAATCCTCTGCTATAACGTCCGGTTCTAACTCAATAACGTGGTTTGAGTCCTTCACATATTTACGTAACATAGATATGTGAAAAACGTTATGGATGCGAGACATACTTGGTGGTAGGGCTAGTCTGTAGGCTACGGTTCTTATTCGATCGAGGATTTCAAATGGGCCAATAAATCGAGGGTTGAGCTTTCTTCTCTTTCCGAATCTCGTAACTCCTTTCCATAGAGAAACACGTAAGAATACATGATATCCGACATTGAATCTAGCATCTCTCCGATGAAGATCAACATAACTCTTTTGTCATTCTTGCGCGGTCTGTATTCGTTGTCGGATCATTTGGATCTTTTCGGTCGTCAAGCGTACCAACTCGGGTCCCAACAGTTTTGCTTCTCCTATCTCATTCCAACATACTGGAGAGCGACACTTGCGTCCATATAAAACCTCGATTGGAGCCATGCCTATACTTGCTTGGTAACTGTTGTTGTAGGAAAATTCAACCAATGGCAATTACTTATCCCAACTTCCTTTGAATTCTAGTACACAAAGTCTCAAAAGATCTTTGAGAGTCTGGATGGTCCTTTTCGATTGTCCGTCCGTTTGAGGATGGTATGCAGAACTAAAACGTAGTTCAGTGCCCATAGCTTTTTGTAGACTGATCCAAAAGTGTGAAGTGAATCTAGGATCTCGATCAGAAACTATGAAAACTAGCATGCCATGCAATCTCACAATCTCATTTATGTACATACCGGCAAGACGTTCAAGTGAAAAGTTTTCTCGTATAGGCAAGAAATGAACGGATTTGGTCAATCTATCTACGATGACCCAAATTGCATCCAAGCCTTGAGAAACTTTGGGAAGATCCGTCACGAAGTCCATATTGATGTGTTCCCACTTCCATTCAAGAACCTCAAGTGATTGCAATGGACCTTTAGGTACTTGATGCTCTGCCTTGACACGTTGACAAGTTAGGCACCTTAAGATAAACTCTGCAATCTCCCTTTTCATATTGTTCCACCAAAATGTATGTCGAAGATCTCGATACATCTTGGTACCTCATGGGTGGATTGCAAACGGCTTGTTGTGTGCCTCTATCATGATTTTATGCTTCAATTCAGGATCGTTAGGAACATAGAGTCGAGTGTTAACTCGAAGTATTCCTTTCTCGTCTATTCTTGCCTCAGGAATATCACCTTCTTGTACTTTCTTCATCATATTCATCAGCTCCGGATCAGTAGCTTGAGCAGCTTTAATTTTATCGATTAAAACTGGTTCTACTCGTACGTGCGCAATCTTTAAGTGGGTAATTAGTGTTTTTAGCTCTATCTCCATATTTTGCAAGTCGTACAAAATACGATTTTGTGTTGTCAGCAGTGCACTTGTACTCACATAAGATCTTCTACTCAAAGCGTCAGCTACAACGTTCGTCTTTCCTGAGTGATATTAGATTGTGTGGTCGTAATCTTTCAACAGCTCAAGCCAACGTCGTTGTCGCATGTTGAGTTCCTTCTGAGTGAAGAAATACTTGAGACTTTTATGATCCGTATAGATATCCACTTTCTCTTCGTACAAGTAGTGTCTCCAGATTTTTAACGCGAAAACGACTGTTGCCAACTCTAGATAATGAGTAGGATAATTTTTCTCATAATCTTTGAGTTGTCGAGAGGTATAGGCTACAACCTTTCCATGTTGCATAAGGACACAGCCTAGACCTTTGCCTGAATCATCGCTATATATAATGAATTCTCCTGATCCTGATGGAATGGTCAGAACAGGAGCTGAAACAAGTCTCCTATTGAGTTCTTGAAAACACTTCTTGCATTCCTCGCTCGATATAAGTTTTGTACTAGAACGAATGATACCGATATCTAATAATTAAACTTTCAACTCTTGGCATTCTATAGGAGCCATTTGGTGTGGGGCTTTGAAAATAAGCTTAGTACCGATTTCAAGGTCAATATAGAATTCAATTTCTCGGTTTGGGGGTAAGCCAGGAAGTTCCTCAGGAAAAATATCAGGAAACTCATTAACAATGGGAATATCATTCAAGTTTGACATGTTTTTGTTCAAATCAGTGACATGAGATAAAAAGGCTTGACATCCGTTTTTCAATAAACGAATGACTTATGGCTAGAAATAACAGTTACAGATTTTAATGGTTTAGTTGCTTGAATTTGCATGACAGGTTAATTAGGAATATAAAAACTAATAATCTTATGAAAATAATCAATTTTAGCATGATAGGTAGTCAACCAATCAATTCCTAAAATCACATCAAATTCATGCATCTCCAAAGAAATAAGGTCAATAGGTAATGTGAGGTTGTTGATTTGAATTAGACAAGATTTATAGACAGTAGACGTGATAGCTATTTCTTCCAATTGGGTTTCAACTGATAAGTCAAAGTCTAAGTTTTCAGAAGTCAAATTTAAACGTTGAGCATATGCAGGTGAGATAAAAGAATGGGTAGAACCAATATCTAACAAGGCATAAACTTCACGAGAATTTATGAATAGCTTACCGGTTATCACCTCATTCGGTTTTTTGACTGTTATCGTCAAATCGAATCCCGAGTACTTCATTCGGATCTTCACGTATTTCAACCATGGGAATACCACTAAATAATTCTCTAACGAACTGTTTCTCGGATTCCTCAACTTCATCAGTAGTAACGTACCAATGATTTCTATAAGAATAGTATTTTCGATAGACTGCAGTTTCCACGATAGTGACTAACTTAACCTGAATTCCACTAAATTGTAACGCTCAAAAGTATAGAAACATCATTTTTAAATAATCTTGAAAATCATAGCTGAAACACCATAAATCCCAAAGACTTATATGAAACGTCCATATATTCTGATCTTTTGTTATCGAGCATAACCACGTGATATGATTCTTCCAATTAGCGAGCAGATTAAATGCAATAATTTTCGCAAGTTCATTACATCCTTTAATTGCTTCTAAGAACGGATCTGGAACGACTGTAGTAGAGCTTTCACCTTCATCTTTCCTGGATAGAACACGAATAAATTTTGCCTTAGGCAAAAGATTTAACTCTGAGTTTGTAGAAGAATTTTTTGTGGTCTCTTGATTCTCAGCCACATTGGCTTCGGGCACTCCATTGTTAACTTTATGATTTTTAGATGCCATATTTTACTATGGTCACAAAATAATTATTAGTTTAAATAAACTGACTCATCACTTCCTATCCCTATATTCAAATTGACTCGTTAGATAACAAAATCTAATTTAGGTGGGACACCTAGTGACCGATTCTATTCGTCTCTCCCCCTAGTTCTAACCCCAAATCTCCATTAAAGACCATATCCCTAAGCTCTGATGCCAACTGTGACACCCCCAAATCTGGGCCCACACAGCCCAAACTTGAGTTGTCAAAAGACTAAAACAAAATTATTACAACGTTTAACAATACAGTGTTTAATAATACACAATTAAGTCTTCACTATTATTGCCACACTATTGTACAACACGTGAAGACTACGATAGTTATCCCTCGGACTCTCACTCCATCCCCAGGCTAGACCCAACTTCGTTCCCATCTCTTGTTGAAAAACAATGGAACGAAAAGAAAGGGTGAGCTCAAATAGCCCTGTAAGAAATATCATGACTAAGATAATGACGAATAAATTATCATTAACCTTCAACAGTTGAGTTCTTGATAGAATACAATAGACTACAAGGTTTATATCAAAAACTGCAGTTAAATTCTTGAACAACGTTCAGATCAATAATAACACGGAATGAGCAATCTATTAGAAGAATGATGCAGACTATATTGTCCACTCACTTCTCTATTTAGAAAAAACATCATCAACTTCTATCATCTGAAATACCATTAGTCATGATAATACGAATTCACAATTCCTGGTCATAATCATGCAAATCAATAGTTCATCTTTACACTACGGGCCAAAGATATTCAATATAACACCAACGGTCATGATTATATCAGTATTCAGCCTTTGGTCATAATCATACCAAACAACAGTTCATCTTTGCACTACGGGCTAAAGAGAACTTTCACCACGTGTCATAAAAGACACCGAACAGATGTATCGCCTTTAACCTATCATCTGTTCAACAATTATATCGTATATGTGCCCCCGGCCACAGATATTCACAACAGCTTGATTCTTGATAATTAGTATAAATAACAGTGATACAAATGATGAACAGAAGAAACAGGATAAATAATAAGTATCAGAAGTTTACTTTGTGCAGGTTCAAATAATGTCCAAATTGTCAACATGATGTGGAGTAAAATTCAAAAATGATATTCAAGATCCACAATTCAGAATAACGGTGACAGTTCAATAGAAATGTTTAGAAAAATAGGAAATTTCGATTGAAATGAAATTAGATGAAGCATAAACTATTAAGGAACATATAATCATTTCAAAAACTTTACCAAATAGTACTTACCATAGTAAGTTAAGAGTATAAAAGAAATAATATCCCTTACTATAGTAAGTTTGAATAATGGAAGATGAAAAAGATGGTATCCTTTATGAGTATAAAGGAAAATAATATCACTTACGAATATGAAAGAAAATGATATTACAAACGAATATGAAATAAAAATGTCATGTGATAATTCGTGTAGATAATTTTTTTCACAAGAGACAAATAAGAAATTTATAAAGGTTTATTCACCAACAGACGGTAGTCCGCGCAATAAGGTTATTCCCACAATTTAATAAAATCTGAATACAAATAGTTATTCACTAAGCATGCAGTAATCCGCGCCGTAAGGTTATTCTCAGAGATTAACAAAGAATGAATACGAAAGGTTATTCACCAACAGACGGTAATCCGCACCGTAAGGTTATTCCCACAATTTAATATATGAAAATAAATTACACATCTTATGAGTAAGAAATAAACGATATTATTTTTGAGAATCAAAGAATGATAATCCCTTACAGTAAGAAAGAAAATAATATCCATTTATGATTATGAAAAGAATGATACCCCTTACCGTAGTAAGTTTAAATAATAGAATATGAAAGAAGATGATACTCCTTACCGTGGTAAATTTAAATAATAGAATATAAAAGAAGATGATATTCCTCACCGTGGTAAGTTTAAATAATAGAATATGAAAGAAGATGATATTCCTTACCTTAACACGTGACTGGATATTGATTTAAATGAGGTTGATCAACCTATATATTTATAATAAAATTAGTAATTACCACATATAAATTTTAAAGTGTATGATAACTCGTATAATATGAACTATCAAAATTATATATATTTAACATAATTTTTGTAGTATAATATAACAACTTTAAAATAATTTTTAAAATAATATTCCAAAATAAATCTTCCAAAGAAAGCTTTTAAAAATTAATCTTCTCAAAGAAGAGTCTTCTAAAGGAAGATTTCTGAATACTGTGAAAAATAGAAATTTATGAAATTACTACTCTGTAATAAAAGACTTACTTGAAAAATTTCTGCACTCCTTTTGGCTTTCAAATACTTAAGAGAACTTTACTATTCTAAAAAAAAAACTCATAAAATTCTTATAGAAATTTTTTATGTTTTAGTTGTGATTTTTTTATTCAGCTGAGCAAGCTATTTATAGGAGAAAATAAGTTACTATGCGCGATAGGTGAACAACAGGCGTGATGCACGACTACCTTTTTTTTTTCTAAGCAGTCGGCTGCTAACTCCTTCAGCACAAAATTCACATTTCAATTTTCATGTGGCCCCCACATGGGTCCCATATGCTACTATTCACATTAAATAATAATTAATTAATTTATTTTTTTATTTTTTTCCCGTGGGTCCTGCATATAAAATAAAATAATGCCATAACAATAATTCAACAATAATGTAATAAACACGTTACAAATTATTATTAATTTAATAATATTAATTATAGTGTATTTGCTACTGTGACAATCATTTGGTTCAATAATTTTAAAATACAATGCACCAACAATTATTGACTCAATGATATGAAATACAGTGTAATGACAATTAATGAATCAATAATGCAAAATAATGTGTAACAACAATTATTGAATTGATAACATAAAATATTATGCAGTGACAATTATTGATGAAATGATACGCAACAGTTACGGTGTCAATTATCAGACCAATAATATGAGACACTGTGCAATACTGTATGCTACAGTAAAAATACCATGAAATACCGTATGTTACTATTCTTTTATCACCGGTATTTTAACAGTTAAAAGTGATAACACCGTTAACTATTTTTATTTTAAAAGGTTACTTCTGTCGTTTTTTATATCCGACAAATATTCTGTTGTGGGATCTACCATTAATTAGTTATTTCGATGTCGTCGTACGACCCGAATATTCCCCGACAAAATGAATATTCCCCAACCAAACGAATATTGTCCGACAAAACAAAATTTGCACATAACATCCTTAACTTTTAACTCTATCAATTTAACCACTTACTGTTTCATGAAAAATATATATGAAGATAAATTAAATTTTGTATTTCATAAAATTTGAGGTCTTACATTTGAAACGTGTGGTACAATTTTATTTGGTGCGATTTCGGTTTCAAAACCAATTGAACATATACACAATTAGGACTGAAAGAATATAAACACCGAAAGAATCACTAATTTTCAAGTGTAAACAAATATGCATAAAAGATATTAAAATAACCACTAAAGAAGAAGTAAACCAAAACAATGTCGAATAATTGTTTATAACTTAAAAGTAAATAATGTATTAGTTATACAAGAAAACCATCATTATTGAATTTATTTCTCTTCGTCCACATTATAATAAAACTCTGTAATTGCAAAAAAATCACTGACAATCAAATAATAATAAACTTGATTAGTTAATTAAAATTTACAATTAAAAATTTCTAAAACTACAATTAATAGTCATATGAGAGATAACTGTAGAAGTTAATGTTATGCTAACAAAAAATAGGAGAAATGTATAATAAACACCATGTAATTTATAAAATAAAATTAAAAAAAATCGACATATACGCTGAAACTGTTGGTGCGATTTTATTGGTACAGTTTAGTCGATTTTTTGTGCGATTTCGGGGTCATTTTTTATTTTTTGCTCATCCCTAACGAAAACTGACAATGTCATCTCAAGCTGGTGCTTAGTTGAACTATTGTCAGTCGCATCCCCTGCAAAAATCTTAAAAGACAACAACAACAACAATATTCAAGACTCAACTGACAATTGTTAGATTCAATACTTGTATCTATGCCTCAAACAATGATTTATCACTCAGAATTTAAGAAATACCCTTACTATGACAAGATGCACATTTAGTAGCAATATTAAGAAATGTTTGGAGAAATCAGGATCCCAACCATAATTTTGATAGCGAAAGACTAGGAAAACACCAGAAACGTTAAGCATAACCAAATTTGTAACCTTATACTGACAGTTAATGGTACAAACTACACTATACATGATTCTGGTATCAAGCCAAAGGAGATGCCAGCTTAAAAAACATAAAAAAAAAAAAAAAAATTAGAGCAGATCAATAAAATAAAAAAAACTCAAAATTAAGTTATGGATCTTAATAAGCTAACTCCGCATCCGTTTTCTTTGACTGCCCTCTGTATATCCCTGCAAATCACAAAAGATTAACGAAACTGAAAAGTGAAAACCTTACATTATCACGCTGCAACTAGAAAAAGCTCAACACTACACACATAAAACAACTAAATGGCATGCTTCAAATATGAAAAGTGCCATTGAACCAATACTGAATACCCATTAAAAGATATACTTTTAACTGAACGCAATGACAATTGCTTAAAACCATAGTATGCTCTATATCTTATGATATAAATTACATTATAATATTAGTTGTATTTAATTTGCCAGTTTCTACTTTCTATCAACATGCCAATCAATTGTTTTCGGTCTTTGATAAAATTCTTGCAATATGATATCAACCACTTAACATGATGCAATCCTACTTTCAAGGATTTAATATGTAAATTAATCAAAGGACAAACTAAACCATATTTTATTCATATTCACATTGAAACTTTCCCTTCTACACTCTTTGGAGACTGATCTGGAGATAATATCTAAAACTCTCTCCAAAAGTACGATAATTTGAATAGAAGAAATAGTCTCATAAATTAAAATATATAATACCCATTTTTTCCCAAATATTTTTATGACATAGGAAAGAAGGCATTTTCTCAACACTCCAAAAAGATTCCACACATTACTGACAAAGCAACTTTCTCTTCCCTTCTCAGCCAACAACAGTGCTAGCAATTTTTAAATCAGTTACATGAGGACAAAATGCCAGCTAGCGATGCAAGAAAATCCATAAACATTGAAAATCAAAATTAAAATGAATTACTCCCTGTCCCATTCTACTTGTCTTTATTGAATTTTTATGATCAAGTTAACCATGTTTAAAAATTATTAATCATATTATCTTTTCAAAAAATAGGAAAGAAACTACGCTCATAATAAAGTTTCATAGAACTTACTATCAAATTTTAGGTTTGTGATTGCAAAATTTTAAATACGTTTGTGTCATGCCAATGACATATTTAGAAGGAAATATAGTTGGTATACTCTAGAATTGACTAGTTAGTTGTATACACATAGGTGTGTGTAAGATAAAAGAATGGTGTGGGTTAGTAGTTTTACACATTTTCAGCATTTAGTAGTTATATATATACATGTACTGGACAGATGATGGTACACATACGAATAAAATGAATTGAAACTTGTCTTTCTCTCTTTATCTTTTCTGTCTCTCTTCTCCCTCACGACTTCTGCTTCTTCTTCCTCCCTTCTTCCATAATTTCTACTAAATTCTTCTTTACATTTTGTTTCTAACTGAATTCCAGGTCAGGAATTAGGAGGTTCCTGACAAACTTGGTATTGTTAGAGTTTATGCCCTAGAGGCTAATTATTTGATGTAATTGCTTAACATTTTTGACATTATATTTGATTGAATAAATAGATTATTTTATTATGATTTTATTTACTGCGTTATATAAATGTTAACATAATAAAAGCCCTTAGAATAATGATACGAATTATATAGCTTTAAGTATGTGACTTGAACATGAGATTATATAATTATAATTAGTATCATTGCTCTTAAATGTCCCTAGTCGAGTATCATTGTTAATAGGACAACAATGATGCATTGAGACTAGTATGTGGATTGAGTGATGGCCAAATCTCATTGGTCATAAATATATGAGATATTTGAGTCAATGCATAGGTACATGTTAGAGAACAATGTACTGAACTGACCCACCATGAGAATTCTACATGGAGCATTATGCAAAGTGTCATAAGAAATTCTTATAGTGACAATGATGTAATGATCCTCCGACCTGAAGTCATTATATTATTACACGAGAATTTGTGTACTTTGATATCATCAAATGTCACCTTTAATGGGGTGGACAATAAAGGTGATTATTGGGTACATCATGAATCGTGTGAGGAATATGAGTGATCTAGATGGAATTTAACCCTCCTATATATTAGGGGTGATATCCATAGGCCTCTTGATTGAGTAGAACTATGAAATGCATGGTCATGCTCAAATATTGATTTGTTTCATATAGTCTACTCATTGATCAAGAAAACTCAGATTAAATTATAAAGAGTATGACACATTCCATGCCTCGAGTTTAATCTAGGATATAAGGTTAAAAGGATTAAATTACATTGAAACATTGGTCACGAAAAGGTTGTATCGAATCACCGATCTTATTATTATTTGGGTAGCAGTGATGCATTACTAGATGCCGCTCACTGTTTATAATTTTATAATATGATTTTTAAATTATTGCTAACATAATAATAACCTATAGGGTCACACACTTAGAACGTAATTAAAAAGGAATTAATTTAAATTGTAAGTATTTTAAATATGTCAATATGATTGATAGTATTTAAAAATTACGAATTTAAATTAATAGGATAATTTGTATATATGTATATTAATTAAGTAATACATTCGGATTTTATTTTTCTATTTATTTTAGGTTTTAGTTAATTCCTATTAACTACTATATATATGATATATCAGTAGTCTAAAAAGTCACGTAAGGAAAAACTAAAACCGTAGCCGCTTTCAGAAAGAGGCTAGAGAGAAAAATAGGTTAGAAATCCTGATCTTGGTGGCTAGTACCGCAGTTCCTTTTGCTGCAGATCGTGGGACGATTAGCGGAGCGTTCGTGTGGATACCGTAGAGACGCAGTCGCTGGATTGTGTTGAAGATTCGAAGCCGTTCCAGAATTCCATCGTCTCCTGTCCATCTCGAATAATCGGTAAATAATCTAAACCTCTGATTAATCTGGTTTTGCATGGATCCTGGCTTAGGGTTTCGAAAAATTTTTAAATTCCGCTGATTTCTCTGTGTCGAAACCCCAACAGGTATCAGAGCTATACGAGTCCTGAACCATCATCTTCTTCTTCATCCTTAATCCCCTCTGTTCTTCTCTATATTTCAAGATCTAAAACTCTGCTTTTATCTCCTTATATCTGATTTTTACTCTTTCTACCTTCTTATACCCACAAACACCATCTGAAAACACCACAAATATACCAGCAACAACTTCAGAATTCTAGTTCAAAAATAACATAAAGGTGACTCACGGATCTTTGCTTTCTGCCAAATTTGCAAATCAACAATTTCATGTGTTAAGTCCATCAACTCAGGTAATATACACACCCAACTCACTCTTTTTTACCATACATAAATAGCTCAGTCCCAAAACTTCATTTACAACACCCACACATATTTAAACCCAAATCCAGCATATTCCTCCATTTCGTTGTTGTTCATCACCAAGAAATCTGACCACCCAGAAAAATTTTATTCAGCCCCAAAACCTATTGGAATCTATCACCAAGTATCACTTAATCATAGCCCAGACTAGCCTAGAGGAAAGCATATTAAAGCCCCAGCAGCAGCAGCAGCAGCAACAACTAAAACCCATTTTCAGTGCTCTGTTTTTTAGAATACCTGCAACATAGCCAAATTCGAGGATTAAACACAAGTTTCAGGTAATAATCAACTCTAATCATCTCGATTCTATCGTACAGAGATAGCCCATACTATAAACTTTAATTATAACATCACCGATACAGATTTTAATCCAAAATTGGCTTGTTCTTCTTTTCGAATTTTTTTTCCAGGATTTGAAAATTAAACCTGTTGAATTTGTTATGTTGGAGTTTAATAGTTACCACTAGCTTAATTACCATATCTTACAGCAAGTCATATATCCAAAAGCCAAAAATTATTAGAATCAATTTCCAGAAAAAATTTCAATTCCAATATTAAAACAGTTTCTGCTATATATAGCTAAGTATCGCTGCTTGTTACTGCCTAGGTAACTAGTGCTGATACTTAACCCTCATCCTTGGTGCTATAGCTTTGTTCCTATGCTTACTTACTCTGTTAAATTCAACTAAGCTTTAAGCTAGTTGAGTTTTAGGATTGTTCTTCTTCGAATACTCAGATGGTTCTCTGAGGAAGTCCATTTCTCCCCTAAATAGCTACTCAAGCTTACTTATAATTTGGTAGTGTTGTCACTGCTTGATAAAATTTTCAAAATCAAAATCACACTTGTTCTGTGATTCAATTCCTTATAGTCTCCGTAATCATGGTTGAACCATCACAGTTGTTACAATAGGATTTTAAAAATTACAGAAATTATGCTAATGAGAAGTTGCAGCTTATTGAGGAGAAAATGGATTATTTCATATGTGGGATGAATGAGTTGCTGACACAAAAAGGCTTAGATAAGGAGAACTTCACTGCCGAAACAAATGAAAAAGATGATGCTCAATAAAGAGGAGAAATAACTTAATCATCCTAAATTGGTATTTCCACTATTTACATAGGGTGATAATGCTAGCAGCTGGACACAAAATTGTGATGAAGCATTATATAATGAAACTCTTATATATGAGGAATATATGGAAGCTCCAACTTATGATTGTCCACCCATATTTAATGCAACACCACAATATGAAAAGACTCATTTGCTTAATGGAAATGCTGAAATTCAATGGCAAATAATTAGCTATTTATTATTTAGAAAGAAATAATAATTATTTTTCCTTACTAACATTATTAATCTAATAATGTTTTAGTCCTTTTTCATAATTTTTATTAATTAAATAATAATATTTTATTATTTAATTAATATTTTAAAATATTTAATACCATTTAAATCATTTAAAAATTATTTTAAATCATTTAAATATTAATTTTAAAAGAAAATCTGCTACCAGGCGAATAGGCTGACCGGGTCGCGCCTGACCCAGTCCAACCCGGATCAGAAAGTTGAAATTAATTACAAAAAAAACCAGGCAGAATGCCCCTTAGTTTTTTGATTTGGGGTCCTTTACAAAAACTTGAATATCTTGAGTTCTACAACTCCGATGGAGCTCTACTTTATATCGTTGGATTCGTGTTTTCTTTAACTACAATAAAATGTGGTCTTTTGCTATTTTTGGATATGTTTTGGTCCTTTGGTAACGGCATAAAGTAGACTGATCTGTTTTGATTTTTAACAGTGAGTTACTTTGCTTCTAAAAATCATAACTAAATCATTTTAAATCATTTTTAAGTGAATCCAAAGCTATTTTGTTCCTCACTTATATGAAAAATACCAAAAAATATAAAACCATGAAAAACATTTGTATATTTCAAAATGAAAAACTACAAATCACAAACTCGACATAGTCCGTCGGTAAAAATGAAACCTGGGATTTTTGTGAGATTTTTGAGATCTAATCACATAGATAAACATATTAAACCCCACGATACCATATACATACTAATATAGCATAGATATACCATATACAACCTTTAGAAAATACTTTTCACCATAGAAATTAAATAATATACCATAAACTCTAAAGTTAGGATTTTTGGGGTACCTTTTTATTTTGTAAGCTATTTTCCTCCTTTTCCAAAGTAACAAATGTATCTTGAGGACATCAACACCTTCAAGACTTGATCTAAGCTTAACTCGGTTGAACTAGGTTTGACTCGGTGAGTCAACTCACTAAACTCACTAGTTTTTTGGCTAACTCACCTAGTTAACTTACTAGAACTAAGTAGCACTCAATATAGATGATACTTGCAATATTTTTTTGAAACCCTTACACATGAACCCAAGCACTCTATTTATAGTGGACTCAACCTATACATATAATACCTATATGTATACATTTTGGACATCAAACAAATCTACAAATTTGCTAGCAAAATAGTTGAGTGTTCCACACATTTCCTCCATTTTTTATTTAATTTTATTAGTTAACTTGCATAAAGGAAATCCTTCTAGAAGCTTTGTAATTGGATCAAAAAATTGGGCTTGGAATTTAATTGTATGGACTTACTATTCATCTCAATTTAATTTACCAACATTGGGTTCATACATTAATTTATTAGTTTTCTAATTTAAATAATTCATTGGGCTTGCTTAATTAAATTAAAACAACCAACATACAAATCCATACTTAATTAATTAGGTAGACTTGTTTAATAAAAATATGGACTAGTCTACTAGTATTTAATTACTAGTTAGACTATTAATTAATTTTATTAATATATCACATAATTATTATTAATTATTAATTATACTAATTAATTTACATAATCCAATTAGACTTGCTATATTCAAAATAAATTGAACTTTTAAATCAATTTATTCAAGTATCGATTTCTCGGCATATTTCTTCTTTTAAAAATATTTTCTAATCAAATTTTATTCTCTTCATATACATTATAGGACCTTATTCCTAAAAGTCTCAGTCACACTTATTGAACCTTAGTGGTTCTCGTTAGCTCATTGATCAAACAAATAAAATTTTAATTTAATCCAAATTTTCACAATTATAATCCCCACAACTAGGTTATCAAACTCTAACCTTTATTAACTATTAGAAATCTTATTTCTATTTCTTTCAAATAACTGGGATATTACAGGAAGCATATGATGAGGCCTCCGAAAACACTCTAAAGGAGCTCTTGGGATATGCTTAAGTCTGTTACAATCTATGGAATGCTCCCTCCATTCCTAGCTCTGTCTATACCTTTGGTAAGGAAGACCAAGATGAAAGCAAGTGATCAAATAAGCAAAGAAAAAAAGTTTAAAAGAACCTAGGCATTTTCTAGCTAGGAGTTTAGGGGATCCTATAATGATGTAAAGATGTTGCCAGCAGTTTATTACAAAATATGACATCTTGGCAAGAACTTCTATTTCCCCTATACACACAAATACCTATCTAAGGACAAGGAAGGCTGTAGAAGACTATGATAAGTTCAAAAGAACCATAAAGAGAATTCAAGAACAATTCATGAAGCTGTTGAAAATTCAGAATAACGAGGAACTCAAGTGCCCGAGACATGTTAAAACTAATATTATGGCAAGCTTTAGCTATGGAAGAAAGGTTCAACCAAACAAGTACCTGAGTTTTGTTTTTAACACCAGAAAGGTTGTGATAGCTACCAAGACTATCCATGAGGACATGGATGCTTTTAAGGAGGAGGGATTGTCATGCCAAGGACATATTTGGAAGGAAATATAGTTAGTATATTCTAGAATTAGCTAGTTAGTTGCATGCACATGGGTGTGTGTAGGATAAAAGAATGGTGTAGGTTAGTAGTTTTACACATTTTCAGCATTTAGTAGTTATATATATACATGTATTGGACAGATGATGGTACACATACGAATGAAATAAATTGAAACTTGTCTTTCTCTCTCTATCTTTTCTATCTCTCTTCTCCCTCACGACTTCTGCTTCTCCTTCTTCCTCCCTTCTTTCATAATTTCTGCTAAATTCTTCTTTACATTTTGTTTCTAACTGAATTCCAGGTCAGGAACTAGGAGGTTCCTGATAGTTTGTGTAATTATTAAACTTAAAATGGTCAATTTGACTGCAGAAAGTCAACTAGGACAAGTAAAATGGGATGAAGGGAGCAAGTAATATTGGGAAATTAGATAGTGGTGTGTAGTCTAAACATTAGAAGTACTATTAATGATTACCAACATCACATTAAATTGCCTTGCATAAACAAACAATATTGCACAAGTAGATGACACTATAAATGTAATAAAGCACGTGAATTTCATTAATGACATCTGATCAACATTAACCTAAGAAAGTAAGAAGATAAAACATCAAAAAAGTAACTAAGCAATAGGAAGAAATATTACATACCGTTTCATTTTTGTTAAAATCTTCAGAAGAAACCACATTTGACTCAGACCTGCATTTAGCATGCACAATACGACCTAACTGAGACCTATCCATGCTTGCTGTTTATCCAGTCGGTGCATTCATATAAACAACACCCTTGTACATCCATTATTCAGTCTCATCGCTGTAAAAATCATCAAAAGGTTCACCACAGAGTGCACAAACATTCTAATCCTCATTTGCTCGAACAACCATTTCTTCATCATCCTTCTTCTCAATAACATTCTTAGTGGGTAAAAACCTAGGAACAACATCAGTTCCCAATGCCTCCGCACCACTGAGCCACATGTTGACACTAACAAACCATTTACGAGAAGACTTCTGTTTATGGTTTTTTGATATCCGATTTTTGGTTACATGCCAATCCATATGACTACTGTGCTCCTCTTGGCATTTGAATCAAAGGCCACACGTTGTGCATTTTCTGGGGATATCAGCATACAGAGCATTTATTGCACACTCATAACGCACCTTCAGAAGGTCAGAAGTAAACTCCAGACCTACATGATCCTATACATCATCATTTAGATAAGAACATAAGGTAATCTGATAGGAAAATATACTCTTTAAGAGGCCATAATATAGTGGAGATTATCAAAATATACCTACATAGGAGCCTGATTTGTCAATGAGATCAAACCTTGGGCCACCAGAGAACTAAAGAAACCCGAAAATGCACCCCTAGCTGGAGGGTGGGAAGAAATGAAACTAGGATTTTGAGATATGGGTATCATTTGCAATGAGGCTGGACGGGGCCCTAAAGGTAGATGTGGCAAGGCTCTGCCTGGTAAATGCATAGATGTATTTGGGATTTTGAGGATTGGCAGGGATGACTGCATACCGGGGGATTGGTTCAAGCCCATGACTTTGCGGGATATATCCATGATTCAAGTGGGATAGACCTAATTGTGATGGGGTAGAAATTGCAGCAGGTGGATCCAAATTTGGCTGAACCTCCTGATGCATTACCAATGGTGGTTGCAACACAGCATTATGTGCTTGGTTTTGCTGATTTAATGAAATTGGTCCAGCCTGCTGATGGTGAAACTGAGGCAGCTTGTTGGTCGCTGCTTTGTGTTCTGCACTAACCAGTTGCTGCTGACCCAGAAACAACTTATTTAGGCCTTGATCAAAATTGGCATTAATAGCATTCATCGAATCAAAATGACTCCAAATCCGTTTCTGCAAAGGAAGAGTAGCTAGCGAAGGATGTAGGTTTTTGCGTATTTCCATGAGGCCAACCTCCTGTTGATGCTGGTACTAAAGCCGAGGAAACCTCAGCATTTAAAGGCTCAAAAGTTGAAGAACTCATTTTTAATGCAAAAGTTGAAGAACCACATTGTACACCAACACCCGGAAGCCATTAATAATAGGAGGCTTTTGTTCACCATCTGATGCTAAAAAGAGAATCTGTTGTCTGGCATTATAATTATTTTGGGAAGACTGAGGGAAACTCTGTGGTAAATTCCAGGATTCTGGAGGATTGTGAGAACCAGGAAAATGTGATAACTTGTTGCGAAGTTCAGAAAACTTATTGATCAATCCACAGCCAGACTGCACAAAATTAATTGGCACACTCAGAGATACAAGGAGAAAAAATGAAAGTTGTAATTTGGACAATGCATTCTATTTGTAAAATTAGTGAGCATTTCAATTCTTTTCAAATCTCTACTGCGTTAAAATATGTACAAGCAAAACTTGATAAATATAATATAAAGAATTTTCATCACCTACATAGATTTGCCTCCAATAGCAAAAAAAATAAACAATTGAAACGAAAAGAATACAACTAAACCATTTTTCTGAATAGACTACAGATAACAATATATTTACAGCAAAAATGGAATGCAATAGTTGGACATAATCAATTAGAGACAAACTTCATAAATTTTTCAATATTCAAAAGCTCCGGTCCAGTTAAAAATGCAACCACCAAAATTATAAATTTCTCAAGACAAATAAATAGGGGGGCCTACAAAAGAAATATGAGACTTGTATGCAACAGTATCATAAAAATTCCTCAATCATCTACTCAATAACAAGAAAATACACGGAATGCAAGAACAATTCAGTAGAATAAACATACACCAATGGGGGGAACTGGATCTTCACCAACGGATGCACCATTGCTTGCAGAAAGTTGAGCCCGACCAGCCCAACTGCTTCTCCTGAAGTCATTCTCCAAAGGCAACAAGCGGTGGGTTTCAAAGCCAGGCCTCTTTGTAAATCTTCCTGAGGTTAGAGTAGATGAGGGTAACAAATCTGTATTCAAGCTGCCGCTTGCTAATGTTGAACTCATATCTTCCCAATCAAACTCCTCTTCTTCAGTATTCTGCCACATCCGCACACCCACCTTGTTATCAGTGCCATTTATATCCATGTATCCCACCTTTGGAGACTTCTGGTACATTGTTTTTTCCCTTTGGTCTGTCCCATAAGCGTCAATCAAAGCTCTGGGTCTTTGAAACTTATCATCATTACTGTGACTGTATGCGTCAAGAATATCATATTTCTGACGGGCATCATTAGACCAGTTACCTCTGTTCCAGTCACTTGCCTCCTCATCTCTGCCCATCACTCCGCCAAGTCCATAGCCAAATCCAAGATGGGATGCTGAGGCACTTACAACAACCCTATTTGAAGAATTAAATTCATTGACTGAAGGTGGTAACCTCACATGTCCAATGCTAAAAGATGAAGAGGACTTTGCAATCCTATTAGCTGAAGAAGGAAGCAGTTTCTCTGCATCAAGAACAAAAGATGTGGTGAGCTGCCTGATCAGTTGAGCTCAACCTTTTAGCACCAAGTGTAGGTATTATCTCTGCATTATCAAAATCATATCCATCATATCCAACAGCATGCTTTCCATGTATCTTCAAAGATGAAGTTCCTCTTAAATGTTGGATGTTCTGCAAGGATACAAATGATTTAACATATATTTTTTTGTACATGTACAACACATTCGTGCAGAAAATGGTGCTTACTATTATAAATATACAAATCCTCCTAGTGGGTCAGTCAGCATGACAAACAAATAAATAGTTGGCTGAACCATTTGTTGACGAGAGAATAAATTAGACAGCATATCAAGAAAATTCAGACAACTAGGTAGCTAGAAATCACAGATAGTCCGCGATTTAAAGACGAAAAAATCAATGCATAATCATAACCGTAAAATATATGTATAATATAAAAATATATATAATTGAAAGAACATCATTTGGAAGTGGCAGAGTTACTTAAAACCAAGCACCACAAACCAAAAGGCAAATCTGTTTGGATTTATGCTTTCAAATTCAGATTCTTGCTTAGCTTTGCAGTTGTTGACCATATATGTTAGTTATTGTACTGTTCCTTTCTGTTAAAATAGTCATCTACCTAGCTCTACACCTTGGGAACATACTTCTGAACAATGTACAATTTCAGTTATTTTGTTTAACCTTTTCTTCATTAACGATTAAACGTTCACAATTTGATGTCAGTTAGATATATGTACCCATCATTTGAAAATGCAGAAGGCAGAATAAAAAGCTTGTTAATACTCTCAATAATGACGTGTAAGATTTAAAGTAGCACCACTCGCTTCTTTAATATTCAACAGGAAAGATAAATAGCAAAAAATCACCAATTCAATAACATGATTGCAAAATGACAAACTGATAATAAAAAGTTGACTTGATTTACTTGCGAGCCAAGCCATATAACTGTGGGGAAACATTAAGTTATGAAACATTACTAATAAAAGCTCAATAAGATAGCGTATTTAAAAGATCAGATCATCACAAACCAAGCTATTAAGTTCCCAATTTAAATCAAAAACAATTTCAATTTGGCTTCATACTTCCTTAGATATAAAAAAAAAAAGAAAAAAAAAAGAATGAAAGAAAGAAAATTTGTGGAATGGTAAATAAGCACTGTTCTTCACTCAAGAAAAACAAAAGTACCTACATGCTTAATCTCCAAGACCGAATCTGTCTTAAAGCCTTTCTGCTTGGAGGCACTCCATGAACCCAGATGATCTTTCTCCACGAATCTAAAGTGGAAGTAGATTCAAAAAGAAAGAACACATGGAGTTGCAAGAGAAAGAGCCACCAAGTTAAGAAAGCCAGAATCACGCGTACAGGGAAAAGCATAGGAGCTAACTACCACTTATAATAAAGCAAAAAAGAGAAAAGAATTGATAAGTGTCCAAAGTCGGACAGTTTCACAGCTTGAACACCAAATGATCACATAAATTAGAAGTCTCGTGTCATTTCATCGGTAGACACATATAATAGCAATTAAAAACGTAGAAGGGAAAACAAAAGCTTGTTAATCCTCTCAATAATGAAATGTAAGATCAAAGTAGCAAGACTCACTACTTTAATACTCGGCTGTAAAAATAGATAGTAAAATACTACTTCTGGAAGAAAAAATCGTACTCGAATTTAAGATGTGGAAGGATAGGAACCATGAGAGGTGTGAATGTCTTACAATCTTCCAACCCACCCAATGTGATTGCATGAAAAAATTGAAAAGAGTACTGCTAAAATTATTGCCTTCGTATTTAAGTAGTGTTGTCAACGGTTGAAATTTGGTAAATAAGATTACTGGTATCTGTGCCACACTTTTATGTGTGCAATTAAAATAAATAAATATATTATAAATAAAAATTATAAAATATGCATTGTGTGCAATTAAAATAAATAGATTGATTTTAACTAAAAATTGCAAAATATGAGTGAGAAAATATAGGAGAGATTTGACACGGAAATATGATAGTTAGTTTAACCCATTAACAAAGGCAAATAAGTTCTTGCACACAAGGAAAATTAGATAATTCTCCAAGAAAATGCAATATTATTTATAATAATTATTAAAAAAATACTTCAAAAACTTTAAAATGACGTATTTATAGTCTAAAATATTTTTCTATCTTAATTAAAAAAGATAACAACAAAATACGGAAAATTCAAAAAAAAAACTCTAAGTTTGACCAAACTTTAACTGACAATAAAACTCTTTTAAACAACTATTTCGGGCTTAAAACAGGTCATTGTCAAATGTGATATGTCTTGTAGAGCTCGTCAAGAGTTTTGATTTGATATATTATGGCCATGTAATTCCAAATAGATTAAAAGTTATGCCCGTTTAAAATTTACTCGACTTGAACTCATATTTAGAGGTGGCAAACGGGTCTGGCCAGCCCAAACGGGTTGGGCTGTCGCCCAATCGGGTCAAAACAGCTTGAGTTTTTGCGGACTAGAAAATGACCTGCAGGCTATTTAAGTATTTTATATTTTTTTTAAATATATATATATATATATATATATATATATATATATACACACACACACACAACTATAATACATAATTTGAAATAAATACTAATTCTAATTATTTATAATTATAACACATAATTTATACATAATCATTTAATAGTATTAGTAAATAAAACAATCAATAATTTTATAGTCATATATATTAAAATAAAATTAATCTTGTGATTATTTAATTAATAAATATATATAATATTAATATTAAAGATAAGAGACTAAGAAAGTAAAAGAAAGACTAAAAGTAATATATATATATATATATATATATATATATATATATATATATAATTCGGATTATAAAAGTGGACTGCTTTAAATATATATATTATGACCGAATGGCTTGATATATATATTATATAGATAAAGCTACCTTTTGTTATTTGGTGAATAATAAAAGCAGCAGCACTGTTTCGCACAAAAGCTTGTCCCAAAATAATTGTCGCGGATGTGGTAAAGCAAGTAACTAAGTAACAAAGAATTAAATGTTACGGTAAACCAGAGCAACAAGGCTAATTTTTATACTATATATATATATATACTAATAATTGTCCGTATTTAAATATAAAATATAATAAAAAGTTAAATTAAAAATTAAAATATTATCATTATCTATAATATTATTAAGAAAATTAAAAATATTATTATTATTATTATTATTATTATTATTATTATTACTACTATTAATATTATTACTATTACTTTTACTACTACTACTACTACTACTATTATTATTATTATTATTATTATTATTATTATTATTATTATTATTATTATTATTGTTATTATAATTATTATTATTACTATTAATATTATTACTATTACTATTACTTTTACTACTACTACTACTACTACTACTATTATTATTATTATTATTATTACTATTATTATTATTATTATTATTATTATTATTATTATTATTATTATTACTATTACTATTATTCCTATTACTTTTACTTATACTATTATTATTATTATTATTATTATTATTATTATTATTATTATTATTTGTTGGGATGTGATCCATTGGGCTTCACATTTCTAACTGTGGGCCTGGTTATTTTCATATTTGTCTTGGACTGGGTCGTTTATATCTTTCCCAACGGGTCTGGTGACAAAATAGGTAATCTGCTCTTTTCACTTATGAAAGGCTAATGGTAAGGGCTGATGGGGCGTCTGGGCCGTTTTATCAACTTCTACAGACTGCGAGTCAGATAGTAGCCCATGCTAAGATCTCTTCTTATTGGACCGATTGGAGTAAATGGCAGAGGACGTCAGATATTCACTCATGAAGGGACGCTGAGACGTTCAACGATGCATGGATGAGTATATGTAAGTTATCTCTTAGAAAAATAGAGGTAATACTTTCTGCATACAAAAAATAGCACGAGAGTTATGAAATATCTTACACGTTCCAGCACAAGTTAAAGGTCCTTCATTTGTGATGTTAAACACCTGAACTTATCCTTACACCGGAGCATCCCCGGATGGCCCAAGCCGCGACTGTTCTGTGGGGTGTTAATGGTTTGATAAGTGTGCAAGTACTTTGCTGACTAGTGATTACAACAAGATCAAGGATTTGACGTCAACATTGGCGCTAGAAGGAGGGCCTGTGTTTGATACATAAATTACCAGGTTATTTTTGTAGGAAGGATATTCCCATGGCAGAGAGAGGTAACTCGAGTAGGGGACATCAAGGATCGTCCTTCGAACCACACATGCAAAGCAATAGAGCCCTGGAGAAGGGAGGAGGGGGAAGTGGACATTCAGGACGAAAACAGGGTATACTCGTTTGGAGCCTATCAGAAGACACTTGTTTACACCCCCCCATTGAAGGGACATGATTCCCATAGAAGGGACCCAGAGGAAGAAAGAGCACCATTGAGAAGAGCATCATAACGTGAATATACCGAGATAGATAGATAGTGCAGAATCAGAGAGGTAGAAATTGAGTTGGAGTCTTTGCAACGCGAGCGCCAAGAGTGGCAGTTCCGCTTGTTTGATTTGCATGAAGAGGGTCCACCCGCTACTATCGACAGCAAAGAGAGAGCGGATACTCCACAAAGCTGACCTAAGTCGAAGTAGGGATGGGTGAAACGATCTGAATTTAATGATCCACACCAGCCTCAAGACTATGCGAGGCAACATGACCGGGACAGTCAGGGTGATATAAGGGGTACACACCAGTCTCAGGGTTATATGAGGCACGACCGGGGACGGTTGAGGTGATATAAGGGGAACAAACCAGTCTCAGGGTTATATGAGACACGACTGAGACGGTCGAGGTGATATAAGGGGAACAAACTAGCCTTAGGGTTATATGAGGCGCGACCGGGACGGTCGAGGTGATATAAGGGGTACACACCAGTCTCAGGGTTATATAAGGCACGACCGGGACGGTCGAGGTGATATAAAGGGAATAAAACAGTCTCAGGGTCATATGAGGCGTGACCGGGATGGTCAGGGTGATACAAGGGGAACACACAAGTCTAAAGGTTATATGAGGCAACGTCGGGACAGCCTGGATAGACCGGAAGAGAGGGTATGGTCCGACTCCCCAGGACGATACTCCCGGGAAAAGGATCGAACTCCGGATTGTAAGACTGGCCAGGGAGGCCCAGAGGCCGAGCCGAATTAGGGAGATCAGCGCACCCCTATGTGCCCATCATCGACCCAGTTATAGAAAGAATTTCAGAGTTGGAAAAAAGGTTAGCTGCGGCAGAAGCGAGGCCGATGGTTGGTTCCAAGCCCGAGACGTCAAGATCCATGCCTCTCGACCCGAAATCCCCTTTCTCGACAGTTGTTGATCAGGAAAAGGCAGACCCCAAGAAAAAACTGCCACCTCTGGAGATGTACGATGCCTCGGGCGACCCGTACGACCACGCCAGCTCATATGAGAAAGCGATGAAATACTATAACCATTCTGAGGCAGGGATGTGTCAAATCTTCGTAACAACATTAAATAAGAGGGCTAAACAGTGGATGATGTCACTACCTCCCAATTGTATCCACTCGTGGTCCGAATTGAGTGTTCGATTCCATGAACGGTTTGGCAGTAACAAGAGAAGGGGCAAGGTGACGACCTCCTTGATGCTGGTCAAACAAAAACCCGATGAGTTGTTGAGTCAATATGTGCAATGGTTCTGGGATGCGGTAGGAACCATTACCGACCTCAACATGATACAAGCACTGAGATTCTTCACCACAGGGATGGATGTTACCCGAAATAGAAAAATGATGAAAGATGTAATATTAAATCCTCTGAAAGATCTCTTAGATGCATATGACCGAGCCGAAAAGTTTATAGAAGTAGAGGAGGCCATGGATAGTTTGATACCAAAGAATAGGGGTACGGAAGGTAAGGCTAATGGCGAGACCAAGGGAGGAGACAACCGACCAAGTACCTTTGACCGAATGAAGCGAAGAGGAGGACAACCAAATTTCAGTAGACCCCCCTATCAACCTCAAGCCGAGAACAGAACTTACACGCCTCTGAGCGTTGATCGCGTCAAAGTTTTGGAGACCATAAGAAATGAAAAGAGACTGAGGTCCGAACCTTCGAGGTATAGACCGAACAACTCTGGTCCTTATTGTCTATACCATCGTCAGGCAGGGCACACTACGGAGACCTGTGGCAGATTGATGGACATGATTGAGTCAAAGGTTCAGAGAGGTGAATTATCGCAGTTCGTGGTCAGTTGGGAAAAAAGGATAGATAATCCTGAGGTTACGGTAGAGAAAAAGGACGAGCAGGGCAACCTCCCTCGAAAGGTTGTGGATGTTATAATAGAAGGGTCTGCACTGGGGCGCAGTGGAAAAAAGCGTCGATCCTCCTCCGGCTCTATCTCAACATTGACCGATATATCCCCAACAGTGGGTCGCCCCTTTCGTAAAACGGTGATCTCCTTCTCCGACGAGGACTATTTAGTCATCGAACCACATGAGTGCGCTTTCGTTATTACCGCCCAAGTCGGTCCGCTGGACATGAAAAGAATAATGATTGATAACGGATCATCAGTAGATGTATTATACAGCCATGCTTATCAGAGGATGGATCTTCAAGGTGAGAGGTTGGAAGTTGAGACTTAATCACCTTTGTACGGGTTCAGGAATGAAGCAGTACCTGTGATTGGGACCTTACAACTTCCTATGGTGTTCGACACGGCTCCCAGACAGGTGACGGTGCATGTGAAGTTTTTTGTTGTTCAAGTTGATTCAGCCTACAACGCTATCTTAAGGCGAACCACTTTAACAGCTTTAAATATTGTTACTTCCATTCCACATTTCAAGATCAAGTTCCCTACTTCAGAAGGGGTGGGCGAGGTAAAGGGAGACGTTGATATTGCTCGGAGGTGCTACCGCCATGCTGTGACATCATCGGTTATTGGAGTTAGCAGACATAAGTGTGCCATGAGCGTCGATGTGGAGTCGTATGCGGAGGGCGATAATGAACCACTAGCATCCCCTGCCGAGGATACTGAAAAAGTGGAGTTGATACCTGGCAATAGATCCAAGACAATGAAAATAGGTGTTGAATTATCCGGCGCCGTTAAGACCCAATTGATTCAGCTTTTGCGAGACTATGCCGATATTTTTGCTTGGACTCCTTGGGATATGCTTGGGATTGCCGAGGGGGTTGCTATACACAGATTATTAGTTGACCCGAGCAAGAAACCAGTGTGCCAAAAACGAAGGATATTTGCACCCGAGCGTCAAAAGATTATAGATGGAGAGCTCAGCAAACTTTTAGATACCGGAGTAATTGAAGAGATTGAATATCCGGAGTGGCTAGCCAATGTGGTCTTGGTTAGAAAGCAAAACAGAAGGTGGAGAGTTTGTATAGATTACACAGATTTGAATAAGGCATGTCTGAAGGACTTTTATCCACTCCCACACATTGACTAGCTCATCGACGCCACCTCAAAAAACTCGGTTCTAAGCTTTTTAGATGCCTTCTCGGGCTATCATCAAATTCACATAGCAAATGAGGATGTTCCAAAAATAGTATTTATCACCCATCAGGCCATTTATGCCTATAAGAGAATAACATTTGGGTTAATAAATGTCGGGGCTACATATCAGAGGATAATGAACACCGTCTTCCGAAAGTAAATTGGTAGAAACATGGAGGTATACGTAGACGACATGATTGTCAAAAGTCCTCTAACACAGGACCATCTTCGGGATTTAAAGGAATGTTTTGAAACGGTCCAACAGCACAATATGCGTCTCAACCTCACTAAATGCACCTTTAGTCTCTGCTCAGGAAAATTCTTGGGGTACTTGGTGAGTAAAAAGGGAATCGAAGCCAACCTGGAAAAGATCAAGGCAATTTTAAACATGCGATCACCACAGAGCTTCAAAGATGTGCAGAGACTTGCTGGTTGTATTGCGGCGCTGAGAAGGTTTATATCAAGATTGACAGAAAGATGCCTACCCTTCTTTGACACTTTGAAGGGACCGAAGAATGAAAAGACTTTTCAGTGGAATTCAGAATGTGAAGACGCCTTCCAGGGGATTAAAAAGTATTTGATGACGGCACCCTTACAACAGAGACCAGTATCACGGGAGTTGCTGTATTTGTATCTATCTGTTAGTCCGTTAGCTGTCGGCGCAGCCTTGGTAAAAGAAGAAGGGGGTATTTAACGCCCAGTTTATTATGTTAGTCATGTGTTAAGAGATGCAGAGACCAGGTATCCTAACTTGGAAAAATGTGTGTATGCTTTGGTGGTCGCCAGTTGGAAGCTCCGGCATTATTTTCAAGGTCGGCTCATTATCGTTTACACGACTCAACCCTTAAAGAAAGTCTTGGGTAAACCGGATACTTCGAGTATAATGGTGACATGAGTTGTTAAACTAAGTCAATACAACCTAGAATATCACCCTCGCACGGCCATCAAGGGTCAGGCGTTGGCAGACATCATGATCGAGTGTACTTTTTCAAAAAGAGAGGATGCCCCATCTTTAGAGGTCGTCGTTGCAACTAGGGGGCAACCTGGCCCGGGTTTGGCCTGGACAATGTATATAGACGGCTCGGCAAATGCAGAGGCCAGCGGGGCAGGAGTTATCCTAACAAGTTCGGAGGGTTTCAATGTGCAATAGACCATACGGTTTAAGTTTCAAGCGACCAATAATGTGGCAAAATATGAGGCATTATTGGTAGGGTTGCGGTTGGCCAGGGGCTTGGAAGTCCAACATTTAATCATCTTTAGCGATTCCCAGTTGGTCGTAAAACAGATTCAAGGTGAGTATGAAGCCCGAGAGATTAGGATGACCAGATATCTGGCTAAAGTGAAAATAATGCTACTAAAGTTCGAATCCTAAATCATCAATGAAATCGAGAGAGAGGGCAATTCTACAACCGATTTATTGTCAAAACTGGCCGCAGCACAAAATGAGGACTTTGGAGGGTCAGTGTATCTGGAGGTCTTGACAGAACCAAGTATCAATAGAAATGAGCTTTTGTGCATTGAAAGGTCGAATTGCTAGATAACATCGTACCTTGACTATTTGGCCGACGGGAAGCTTCCGGCAGACAAGGTTATGGCAAAGAAAATTAAATATCGAAGCTTGTACTTTTGCCTAATTGATGGGGATTTGTATAAGAGATCGTACTCATCCCCTTTGTTGAAATGCTTGATTCCATCCAAGGCGTCGTACACATTGAGAGAGGTTCATGAGGGGATCTGCGGAGATCATATGGGAGCCAAATCATTGGCATACAAGTTGATTCGTCAAGGGTACTATTGGCCGACTATATTCCAAGAAGTGCAGGGATATGTCCAGAAATGTCCAAAATGCCAAATCGTCAGTTTGGTCCTACGACAACCTCGGGAGCAGCTGTCGTCGGTGCTGTCCCCTGTCCCGTTTGCTATCTGGGGGGTCGACTTATTGGGACTGTTACCCAAGGCGAGGGGATAACTCCAATACATTATAGTGGCCAACGACTATATGACCAAGTAGGTTGAGGCTAAACTACCTCGCCATATCACCAAAGGGGATTGTGTGAAGTTTTTGAATGAATCGATGGTGTATCGATTCAGCATCCCGATGGTGCTTGTTTTCGATAATGGTACACAGTTTGTGGGGAAGAAGTTTGAAGGGTTTTTATCCGATTTAAGGATCCAACTTCGGAGAACCTTTATGGCTCATCCCCAGTCCAATGGCCAGGTTGAGGTCACAAACTGGACTCTCCTAAAAGGAATTAAAAGATGGTTAGATGAAGCTAAAGGGAGATGGCCTTAGGAGCTGCAAAGTGTTCTGTGGGCTTACCGAACCACTCCGCGGGCGACCACGGGGGATTCTCCGTTCAAATTGGCTTATGGAACAGATGCATTGATCCCCGTTGAGGTCGGATCTTCCTCATTCCAGGTATCCCAATTCAGGGAGTTGTACAATGGGGAAGGACTCCGACTCAATCTTGACTTGTTGGATGAAGTTTGAGACGCGGCGACATTAAGATTGGTCGTTTACCAACAGAGGACTGCTAAGTATTATAACAAGAGGGTTTGGGTCAAAAGATTCGGGGTAGGAGATCTGGTGCTTAGGGTGATTGAGGCCTCGACACCTAACAACACGGGGAAACTGATGCCTAATTGAGAGGGGCCTTATGAATTCATTGAAGTAGTCGAAGAGGGGACTTATCGGCTTCGGGACATGGAGGGAGTCGTGATAAAAAACACTTGGCATGCGGGTCGGTTGAAGAAATACTATCAATAGTAGGTCACTTTTGATGTTGGGAATCATGCGATGACTTGGTAAGAACTACTTTGTCATAACATTGTAATCATGTTTCAATGAAGTAAGGGTTTCTATTTTGATTATTGGTTTTCTTACCATTGTGGTTTTGTTAGCATAATCTAACTAATTACATGAGATTTTTATCAACAAGCTATATACAAAGAACCAATTATTTACAGGCCAATCAGAGGTTTGAAGGGGTCGGTGGGATGGTTATCATCCGTTTTGGGCCCCGGTTCGTTAGTCTTGTGAACGATAAGGTAAAGCAAGACCCCGTCGGAAAAGGTAAGACAAGAAAAGCTGATAAAACAAATAAATTTCATTTCCCATTCAAAGTTCAATTTTTACAAAAGAAAATTCAAAATATTACAAGTTAAGTAGAGGGTCTCGGGGAGATGATTGGCTTTGGGGTTTGTCATCATCATCCGTGTCCTCATCTGAAGAGAAGCCTAGGGTGATTGGGTTCACTCCGGCCTTGGCCACCATGTTCTTGGCAAAGACGTAGCCTTTGTTATACTGATCCACGATAGCGTCAGTCAATTCTTTAGATCTTTTGTATTCCTCAATGATCCCAGAGCGACTATCCTCGATAATTGTGGCGGCTTAAGTGTTCAGCCTTTAGTTCTCTTCCTCCAGCAGTTTGTTGGCAATGTTGGACCGATGGAGAGCTTCGGTCTTTTCATTATTATCTCTCGTCAGAGCTTCCACTCAGGTAACGAGTTCGGCCTTCTGCCCTTTAAGCTCCTCGATTAGGTTAGTGTGTTTTGTTCGTTCCTCCAGAAGGATGGATCTTTCCCTTACCACATCGGCCAAGTTTACCTCCAGAGATTGATTTGATGCCTTCTGATCGGCCAGTTAGGCCTGCAAAGACTGGATGAGTGCATCATTTTTGTCGCTTTGCTCATGGAGGCCGGAGTGGTCATTCTGGAGTTGGGAATGTTCTTCATGGAGCTAGGTGTGCTCAGACCGTAGTTCTTGCATCTCAGCCTGGAGACGGAGGACAACGTCAAACTGATCCGGATTTTTCTCTTGGAATTTCATTATTCGACTGAAGCCTTCTAACGACTGATCAAGATAAGTAGGTGTTAGCGACTAGTAATCTAAACCAGACAATAAACAAGGGTTACAAAGGACATACCTGACCAAGGTGAAGGCTGGTGGAGTTCATCAGGCTGTTGAGGTCAGATGGGTCGAAGTGAAGGTCGTCGGTTGGAAGGTTGAAGAAGTTATACAGCTATTTGGGAATAAATGAGGGGGGGTCAGGAGGGAAGAAGGATAGTTAGGAGAAGGTGGATATTGAGATCGAAAAGAATGTTTTGTTTGGGGAAGTTTGGGGTCTCGATGATGAGGGTTCGGCAGTGGGGACCTTACTGAAGGGTTGTCGCTTTGGAGAGGGTTAGATGTCTATGTGTATTACCGAGGGGGATTTCGGGGGTGAAGATCTTTATGCGGGTTGAGGGGATACATCCTTATCACCTACGTCTAGAGATGGGGACTTAGGATGAGATGGGGGAGGGGGTCAGACGAAGTCTAACGGCTGAACGATAATGGGGTCAGCAGTGGTCTTAGGGCCTTCCGATGCCTTGACCAATCTGCGTCATTTCTTTTTGCAGAGTTGTTATTTCTCCAAATCGGTAAGGTCTAAGGCGTTCTTTTCAAAAAATTGTGCTTCAGGGGGTGTGGGTTGGGTCAGTGCATGAACTTTTATGGGGAGTTTGGTTTGTTTTGTTGAGGGCTGAGGGGCAGGTCGGATGCGCAATTGTGTTCTCGGGAGGTTCGATTGAGTCTTGTAAACCACTACTAGAACGCAAAGAAGGGAGAATTAGAATGAAATAATAAAAGAAGAAGAGGGGTTTTGAAGAGGGAGGATTGAAAACTTACATCTGTGGTTGTGCAGCCACTGAAGGTTTGAGATAAGGCTTATGTCCCATGGTTCTGAGGGGATAGACTGGCAGAACCGGTCGAACTCGGCTTCTCTGGATTACCCCAGGGTTGCAGAAGGTGGGTATCCAGACTGGACACATAGAACCAGTTACTGTGTCAGCCCTTATTGCTGGATGGTGGGAGCATCTAGGCCCTCTAATTAGGGAGCCGATTGAGGGCTCGGAATCCATGCTTCTTAGTTTTGGTTAGGGTGAAGATGTGAAAGAAATAGTCAAGGCTGGGTTCAATGCCGAACCGTTTGCAAGCGGCAATGAAATAGACCAAATGTATATACGAGTTCGGAACTAATTGGGCTAGTCCTATCCTGACGAAATCATGGAAATCAGAAATGAAAGGGTGGAGGGGGAATCTGACCCCATTTCGGAGTACCTGGGTCGGAACCGCAAGTTGAGGACTGGTGGGTTGCCAATACATCTTTTCATTTGGACTTGGTGCTCTTAGGGTGTATTCCCCCGGGAATTGGAATTCGAATTTGAAGCCCTCAATCGCTTCGATACTAACGGTAGATTGGGTGTTAGCGTGGGGGTATACAGAGGTATTGTGACACCTCAGGATTTACAGGGATTCCAAATAAGGATTATAGATAATTAAGTAAAGGTTAATAGTTAAAACCTAGTGTTGGATGACAGAAAGTGTAAGAATGATTAAGAATAAATTATTATGTGGTAAATGTGTTAGAAATGACTTGTGTGGTTGAAATATTAAAAAGGGACCTATGTGGTCGAATATAGAAAGATGAATTAAGTTATAGAATTATGGAAAATGAGAAATTATAATGAAAAGGAAATTTGAGGATTTAATGATAGTATAATGGATTAAGAACGAATGAATTGATGTTAATACCTATAATAAGGTGAATTGAAAGGAATTAGTGTAAGACGATGTGAAATGTCAGCATGTAATAGTTTGAATGTATGAATATGTGTATATTTATATGTGTGATTGAATATAGAAATAAGAGTAAAGGAAATAAGAAAAACATGAGTGAATTGAAAATTAGTTATGAATATTAAAAACATGTTTAATGAAAAGGCCTGGAAAGACGAAAGTATGAGAATGACAAGGTGAAGTATGGTTGTATATGCTGAAAGGAATGATCTGTTTGATCAACTGAAGTATTAAGGAATTATGGATATTAAAGGGTTGGTATGTGAATATTTGGAAGGTTATAATGAAATTGATATTATAGATTGAAATAAGATAATCATGTAAACGATGTGTAAGTACGGAATGCAATTACCCCGAGAAGGAATAGAAAGTATGTTGAATGTAAGAATGGTTAAATTGACATTTAAGTGCTATGTAAACAAGTGGAAGGAACGTAAAGTCGTAATAAGGGTATTATAAGTTTAAAAGAACAAAGGATGATGGATTTTGGTAATCCGGTTGAGGTTCGTTTCTCGAGGAAGCGGTTTATGGACAAATGAGCAATTTGGCTATATTGAGATGTTAGAAAATGAAATGGATGAAATATGGGACCAAAAAGGGTTCGTGGATAATTAAGAATGAATATTTGTAGATTTAACAATTATGGTGAATTATTGTTATTAAGTTAAGAAATTCAAGTTTTAAGGTGTGACAATTGTTATGGGGCAAGACAATTATGAGGTAATTAATGATAGAATTAAATTCAAGTATGATGAAACAAGTTTGGGTCAAAATGGGATTAGAATGGATAAGTTATGATTTAATTGAGAATTAATTTCCTAGATTTTGTGGCAATTGACCATTATGCCTTTAACAAGTGGTGGAATGACATATGAGTCCTAGAATGGTCTAAAGACCAAAATGCCCCTAATAAGTTATGAAATAACAATTGTGTCCTAAAATAGTGTAATGACCAAGCCACCCTTGTTTTGCAATATGAATTGTCCAAAATGTCCCTAACTATGCATAGTTAGCTTAACCAAAAGTGGTTAACTATTGGAGCTATATATATATTATGCATGTATGTATTAAGCCAGCTGAAATCATTTTTCATTCCACCACTCGAAAATTATCAGCCAAGTGAGTTTTCAAGAGAATTCTAAAGAGAAAGATGAAGAAAGGCTAGGGTTTTGCCAAGAGCTAAAGGTATGGCTGGAAAAAGTTAGCAAAGAAGGAAGAATAAGCTAGTAAGGTGAAGGATCAAACTTTATGAAGCATGGTAGCAAGAAGGAAGAAGCTACAAGAAAGGTATAAGCATGTTCTTATCATGAAACTCATCATTCAAGTGTTTAAATTCAAGTTTAAGTATAGCCATGCTTGAATTCTTGGTTATAATGGGTTATTATGTAAAGATCATGTGTATTACGTGTTATATGTTTGGTAAATGATGAAACCCTAGGCTCAAGGATAGTATTTGTAAAGGTGGTGCATTATTACGCATGTACTCAAGCTAGAAATCTTGATTTAAGAAAGATTATGTGTTAAATGTTGTTTGTTTTGATAAAAACCTAGATGAAGGGGATGGACATGTGAAAGTATGTGAATTCCATGTTAAATAGCATACAAGAATGCTTTAAATATTAAGAATCATGTTTGGTAAAGGAGGTTACAATATTAGGCTATATTTCTTATGTAAACCAATTCGTAATCTGTAAAGTGCATTGGAATGTGCAGTTAGAGGTTATATGAACTTGTAAAGTTGTTACATGTACATGTGGTAGCGTATGTGGTGTTTAGAGATTAAAGTGTTGAGTTCAAAGGTTAAAATAAAAACTTTGCAAAAGTTTATGGAAATCCAACTAAAAGGTGATTTTGGCACTTTTAAGGAATTAAAGGTGCAATGAAGTCAAATGAGTCGTTTTATTTTTAATACACATGTTAACACATGTTAGAGTCGATTTGGAAATCAAGGGATTCAAATTTAAACGAAATGGCAAGTCGAACGATCGAAAACGATCGATTCGACCCTAAACGGATTTTAACGGACAAAAGTCGCCTCTTGCGAAGTTTTATTGTTTTGGAAGTTTAGACATGTCATATATAGGTTAAATGAACTATGTCAAGTGTCGGAACGAAGTTTTAAAGCTAATGGCCAAAAATCACAAAGTCGCAAAAGTTAGATTCAAAAGATCTGAAAAATTTCCCAAGTATAGAAATATGTTGGACAGCCCTCCTACGGGCTAATGTATCTCTGATTTAGAGAAGCCAAATGAGGCAAGCAAAATTTTTGTAAAATACTATGTAGCAAGGTCTAGCACTGTACCAAGTTTGTTGTTAATTGGGTGTGTGGTTAAGGAATTAAAAATCAGCAAACCAGGTAAGAAAATCAGAAATCTTGCACCAGCAGGACTACGCCAGGGCGTAGTCTATAACACTAGACACTGCGCCGGAGGGCAGTGTCACTGTTCATGGCCGAGAGGATTTCGCAGCCAACGAGATTGGGAAGAAGGAAGATGGCGTCGGGGCGCAGTGTTCTGAAGCCAGAAAATTTTTTAAAACCAAAAATGAAATGTTTTGATATAAAATGATGGAAATGAGTTATATAAACCCTAGAATTGATAATAATGGTTAAATTAAAGGGTGTTAAGGAATGATATGATGAATGGCATAACATAGCATGCCTAAAGCTAAGCCAAAGCGAGTTATGGGTTATGAAAAATGTCGATAACGAGTTAAAATGTATTATGAACCTACGTAAGGTTTAATACATAAATTGGGAAATGATTAAAGACGAGTGGTCGTGTAATTATGAGTTAAGTTTGTTAAGTTATATTAAGTTATAATCCTATAATGATGAATATAGATGGTATGTTTACAGATGAGATTCAAACGAGCAACCTGAGCCAAGGAAGGATAGCAGGGTCAAGCGAGGCAGTACATGTTAAGTGTAATAAAAGCTAATCAGACAAATTTTCAGACTAAAGGTGTTATGGTTCTGCGTGAACTAGATGGTAGTAAATGATTTGAAATGTGCCTTATGTGCCACTACATGATTAATTGTTAAGTGCAATACGTGACATTAAGCATAACATATTAAAGTAAAGAGAGCATGACGTATGTTATAAACTGTGAACATGGAAGGTGTTATCTGAATTATTTGCTGAGCTTTATGCTCACTCTTGCTATTAACTAACATTTCAGGTAAAGGATAAGAAAGCCGGAGGTTCCAGTGCAGTTGAGGTAAATGATGTGAATGCATTGCTAAGAATGAAGAGAGTTGTTATTTGTATACGTGAAATATTCTTGTAAAGTGGATACATGTAATCCATGATAATAATAATGAAATAAATGATTCGTAAATTCATATAGATAATTGAAGAATGTATATCAGTCTATAAGGATGGTCATGTATGTATGTATGTATAATCCAGTGAGGGGATGTAAAAGATGTAGTTGATGTATTATTTGCTAATTGAGTTTGATATATAATAGAATCATATGTATGGTGCTGACGTGTGTAAGTAGATACTTGAATGGATATATACGATATAGATGCATGTAAACAAATATATGTGAACAGGATCAGGTTCAAACATGTTTAAGTAAACAGGGCCATATATGAATACTTCATGGCAAAATTTAATTACAGGTTTTGTTATGTGAAATCAAAAGTATATATATGACTTGATAAAGGTAATAGATTAGGTCACAAATAATTAATGTTTGACCTAAGTTTAATGAAGGGTAAGTAAACGTTGCGATCTTGAGACAAGTAAAGAATGAAAGATAAAGTTTTGATAAATAAAAACATGGACCAAATTTATGGTCAACGGTTTGGAATTAAAGGTTAAAGGGTTAAGCTTAACGCACGAGATTCCGGTTAGTACGGTTTAAGGTTAATGATTTCGTAATCCAGAATAGAATGGATATTATTTAAGGAAGGTGGGATCTCGGGGCGCCACATGTATCTTCAAACATCCTCCTGATTTCAAGTTCCATCGCCCTGATTTTAGATCCTGAGAGGTTGGGAGTAGGAGCAGTTGTGGGGACTGGCCTGAATGAGTTTGTTTATGTTGACGAGGAAGTTGCTGCTGCTGCGCTGGTGGAAGAGGCCATTTCAGATCTATGAGGAGGGATTACTTCTAGGTCGGGAAAGTTTGAGGGTATCAAGGGTTGAATCCAGGGGATTTAGTAGGGAACGATGATGGGGATAAAGATTTTTCTGAATCTCAAAGGAGAGAGAGAAAGCGGGATTGGGAGGCAATTTTACTGTTAGAGTGGCGATTGATTTGAAAAGAAAGGGTTTTGATCGGAGGCGCAGAGCTCTAAGGATTTAACAAGGGAAACGTGTGCGGCTGTTAGGGTAACGTCAAACCTGTTTGGCAATTGGAGGGAATTTGATTTCAGTATATTTGGGGGTGTTACTCTCATATTTTGCTTCAAAATAAAAGAGTGGGGGCAATGTTGGGATGTGATCCATTAGGTCACATTTCTAACTATGGAACTGGTTATTTTCATATATGTCTTGGGTTGGGTCGTTTTTATCTTCCCCAATGGACCTGGTGACAAAATAGGTAATCTGCTCTTTCCACTCATGAAAGGCTGATGGGAAGGGCAGATGGGGGCATCTGAGCCGTTTTATCAACTTTTACAAACTGCGAGTCAAATAGTAGCCCATGCTAGGATATCTTCTTATTGGATCGATTGGAGTAAATGGCAGAGGATGTCAAGTATTCACTCATGGAGGGACGATGGGACGTTCAACGATGCATGGATGAGTATATACAAGTTATTTTTCAAAAAAATAGAGGTAATACTTTCTACATGCAAAAAATAGCACGAGAGTTATGAAATATCTTACACGTTGTAGCACAAGTTAAAGGTCCATCATTTGTGACGTTAAACACCTAAACTAACCCTTATGCCGGAGCATCCCCGGACGGCCCAAGCCGCGACTATTCTGTGGGGTGTTAACAGTTTGATAAGTGTGCAGGTACTTTGCTGACTGGTGATTACAGCAAAATCAAGGATTTGACGTCAACATTATTATTATTATTATTTTGATTTTGATGATAACTTTATCTTTATACTAAAACTGTGTTATTGTATGATAAGATATATATGTAGCAGGTTAAAATGTATAATGCAACTAACTGAAGAGTAAACTAGATTACTACACAGCAAAACAACATCTTGACAAGCAAAGTTGGATCAAGAAATCAAAATTCTTTTATACATTAGGCTTATTCAGCATCTTGGATACCAGAACATTAATGTGTTTCAATACAGCAAGCTAAAAAACCAAACTGGATTAAGAAAGACAAAGCACTGTCATGCAACAAGTTGAATTGCAAGTTAGATTTATTCTACATAATTTTGAGAAAGTGTTGGACAGAATATCTTGAAGATCTACATTGGGCTTCTAGGATTTCATATAAGATCTTAGTATTGATTTATATTTCAATCAAAGCTCATAGGATTGTATGACATATTAAATATGGAAGGTTAAAATCAAGTTTTTCACAAAATAATTAAAAACAATAATCATGTTTTATGAAAAAATAACTTTCAGTTATCTTGATATTTAAAAAGGGACTTAATTAAATTTCACAAATTTTGAAAAAGAGTATAAATTAATTATGTCATCTTGATATTATGTGATTGAACTTTTCATGTTGGAAAAAATTAATTAACCAAGATTTAAAGGAATAATTAATTGATGAAAGTGATTAAAGCTTTTCATAAATAAATCTATTGACTAATTAATTTCAAGATTTTCATATTTAACGATTGATTAATAAATCTTAATTGATTGGTTGTTAATTGGATTGATTGAAATTAAATCAAGATTACCTTATTAGATTGATTGATAATTGATTTAGGCTTTCCATAAATAAATATATCACATGTCATTAATCTAGCCGGATACAATGGAATTAAATCAATTAATCTTTACATGATAGATTAACCGATTAATTAGTTGATTAGATTGATTAATGTTTACCATAATTGAAGGAATCGAATATGTATATATTTCTTGTAAATCAGTTATGGAGAATAATTAAGGAAACTAATGTGTGAAGCTAAAATCTGGGAATTATATCGTGTGTCTAACGATAATATGCCTTGGAATACTATAACGACTATATAGGGTTTCATGTATAAATTACTCTTGTCATTAGCCTAGCAAAACATGAACTGAGAAGAACAAAATACAAAGCTTATTACTATCTGTTTCACTCATTCCGTCAAGCTATAAACTTTTTGTGAAGCAATTTAATTGTCGAATGTCACTTATAACGTGCAATCTGTTTTTCCAGCTTTTATTTTCTCTGAGATATAAATTGGTAATATCTTATCCTTATTAACTTGATCGTTGCATATAGTATTGAGCTTTGTATTGTTATATATCTCTTGCTTTTATCAAAGTTCTTGGTGTAACTCTTTATATCATTATTAAATTGATTGTTGTCTAACCCGATTTGGGTTAGGAGGCTTTACATTCAAGTTCCAAGTGAGCTTAGAAGCTCGGTGAGTAAAGATACTTAAGGAGTGCATAGGTTTGAACAAGGTGGGCATATTTGCTTAGGAGGATTAGTCCTCAAAGGTTGGGAACTTGAATTGTAAATGGGGTTGTTTGTAAACTAAGTTGAATAATAAAAGAGTCTCCGATACTAGTTGGTATTGGACGTGGATTAGGCCACTAGAGTAGAGGATAGAGGTCGAACTACGTAAAAATTCTTGGTGTTCGTGTGATTGTTTGATCTATTTATTGTGTTATATGTTTTAAGTTTCTCAATAAATAAAAGTTTCAAAACAGCCTCTTATAAGGCTTACTATATTGATTATATAACAAGTTGAACTTTTAATACAGTAGACTGTTTTCATATCCAGCAAGTTAAAACCTTTATACAGTAAACTGCTTTCATTTCCAACAGACTAAATCCGCTATACAGTTAATTGTTTACATATTCAACAGACTAAAACTTTATTTTAATAACTTGTTTTCATATCCAGCAGACTAATTCATTGATTCGGTAAACTGTTTTCATAATACAACATACTGCTTAATAAACTGTTTTATCGTTTTGCAAAAATTGGACACTGTTTATTCACACATTTATTTAACCCCCCCCCCCCCCCCCCCCTCCCCTTCTAAGTGTGCCTACGTATATTTCATGAATATCATATAATTTTTTTTATGTATTTAGTAAACTTATTACATGCAACTTGTATAAAAAGACTAATCATAAATGAAAACTAATATTTTCATAGGGTTTTTTTATATTTTCACATGAAAAGTGTCACTATAGGTCTATAGTGACGGTTTTGATTGTTGCTACAGGTCTATAGCGACAGTTTATATGTGAAAATATCAAAAATTCATGTGAAAATATCACTTCCCACTATAAATAACTTTACTATGGGCATAACTATTTTTTTTATATAAAAAAGAGAAATTATAAAAACCGTTAGGGTAGTATTCTTGACACTTTCCTTTTTATTATGGACCCTCTTCTATATTTTTTATTTCTCAAAAAAGACATGTTTAGCTTTGTTAACTTTAGGGGGGTTTATGTAATTTATCCAAAAACAAGAAAAAAAAAAAAAAAAAGGAAACAAAATGCTAGCACAAAAAAGAAAAAGAAAAAGAAAAAGAAAAAGAAAAGTTATTTCTGCCCTTTTGCTTTCTTCTATACGTTTTAAAATTTTGAGAGGTAGAAATAGAAGCTTCGATTAATGGAGATTTAAATCGGAAGGAGAATTGGCGGGAAGGTGGATTCCAGAAGGTGATCGAAATCTTGTGTGCGCTTTGTTGTTCAACTTGATGGGCTATGGCCAGTGGCGAAGTTAGGTGCATTAGAGTGAAGTCAATTGATCCCACTGGGAAAAAAAATAATTGTTTTATAATGTAGAGTAAATTTTAAAAATTTTAAGTATTATATATAAATTGACCCCACTCAAATTTTATAATTTTTTTATTATACGGGGTCAAATTAAAATTTTATAACTTTCTCAATTAAATTTTAATTAAATGACTCATATACCCTAAATATATGTATCTTTTTCTATAATATTTTTAAACTAAATAAAAATCTAATTTATATTATTTTTCAAAATAATTAATGAATTAATTATTTATGAACAGTTGTGATTAAAAAAACCTATTATGAGTCAATATAGTGTATATATATCATATATTATTAGTTATTATATTATCATTGTAATGTAGTATATATTATATATGTATGTGTGACCCGAGAGTACAAAAGTACTAAAAAAAATTGGCTCAAGGATGCTACTCCCGAACCCCCATCAAATTATTTATAGCTTAATAACAATTTTGACTCCACTGAGATATATTTTTGGCTTCGCCCCTGACTATGGCAGTAAGCTTTTGATTATCTTTTAAGCTGCATTATCTCGTAATTGATTCTTACTGATTTTTTACATGATTTTACTTGCAACATATTATTAAGAAATCAATGTTTTTTTATCTTTGTTGAAGATGAGTCAATTTGTTCTCATTCGTTTCAAAATTAGAGATACATTGTGATTTTATTAAATTAATTTGCAAAATCTTAAAATTTAAAATCGATATGATTTTCTTTAAATTTTGTATGCCACAAATTTGATATTTAATAGTCCTCTGTAGTTAGTTTACATTTGTTATAATTGGTTGTATTAAAACTAAATAACTTTGTATTGATTTTGAATTTTATAATTTGCGAATTGTGTCTAAAAATGTCGAAAGTGTATATCTAACTTTGGAACTGAGCCAATACTCTAGATTAGAATTTGGGTAATTTGTCATTAACATATGCAATCTGTTATTAGGCAGTGTCATGACTAACTTGTTTTATTATAAACAGACAGAGGAACATTTGGTGGATTGGAATGAATTTGTCAATGTATACTTGTGACATTCTTTAGGTAATGGAGGTTGTGGTATAATTGGTAACTAACATGTAACGATTTCCAAATTAAGAAATGGTACCCTTTTATTGTAAGTGACATCAAAATTCCCTCTGACGTTAAAAAAAGTCTCATTTTAAATTAATTTGCGAAGTCTTAAAACTTAAAATTAATATAAATTTCATTCGATTCTAGTTAATGCAACGGCATCTGTTCATGTAGTTCAGTGTACATTACTATAGGTAGACATTTGCTTGGAATTCATCCATTAAATTGACCCTGCCGGGGTGTAGGATACTAAACTTGCCTGCAACTTTGAATTTCACATGAAATCTAATAATTGCTTCAGTCAAGACATATATAAAACACATTTGATAAAAATAATAATATAATAATTGTTAATTCTATATATATTTATATACATATATATATATACACTTTATTGAGTCTTAATAGACTTTTTTAAAGACAAATTATTTATAAATAATTATTTTTTGTAAAAAATAATATAAAATAGATTATTAATTAGTTTAAGAATATTATATGAATATATATTATATGAATTTGAGACTTAAGTGAGAAAGTTATATATTTTTAATTTGACCTCTATATTACAAATTTTATAAAATTTCAGTAGGGTCAATTCGTATATAATATTTAAAAATTTTAAATTTTACTATATATTATAAAAAAAATTGAGTCGAGTCAATAGACCCCACAACCTACTATGTAGCTTCGCCGGTGATTATTATGTCAATTGCCCATTCACTCATTTCTGTTGGCTCATTTTTTGTGGCTTCATCAAATGGACAATTCTTTCTTTAGGACCACATACAAAATTCTGGAAAGCCTAGTGATTCTTTGGTGAAACATCATTGTCTATGTCAATGTTGTAACTGTTTACTTTTCTTTGTTTATTTATGTTTTTGAAAGATTTCTATCTTCATCCTGTCATATAATTTATTTATCAGTTTTACTTTTTGCTAATCAAATTATTTTAATGGGCCATTCAGAATTGGACGAAGTCTCTTTCACCCTTCAAATAATTTCTTTGAAAGATTTTCATGAAAGTTATTTTGTGATTGCACGTTATTTAAATTCAATTAATTTATTTGTATCTATGATTGGTCCAAAGTCAAATTGGCGTTCATTCGGAATGATGCAGACATATAGTTGATGTGATCATGTGGGCTAAAAAATCAAAGTTTACCTGGCAATAGCTAGAGATATTTTTAGATTTTATTGATGATCCAAGGAGATGCCCAGTCCAATCGTCTCTCTTTGGTGCTAGCCTGACTCTGGTATCTATTTACATCCTTCTCTCTGCCTTCCAGTAAATGGTTCTTGTGTGCAGTTTTATATGTCATTTTATAAGCTTCCTCATTACCATCAACACTGTCATAGTTAGCTTTCCATCTCTTGTAAACTCCTGCTAAGGTGCACAAAAGAACATTCATGCGGGCACACACACACACACATGTGTATATGTGTGTGTGTTTGAAAGTGGTTGAGAGATTAAAATCAATATTTATTTTATGCTACACTAAGTTTATTATTGTTTTGCTTGTGCACTCCTTTTGCTCTTTCAGACTATATTAAACCACCCTATGCAGCACAATTCTGTCATCATCCTTTATTTATGCATGAACTTTACAGAATTTTCTTAAATTTGCAGGTTTTAATCTTCTGTTGGAACTAAAGCTGCACTCCTACTTTGGGTACAATTAAACAAATGAAGATTGCTTTGTTGTTACCACATTTCTTGAAGCTGGAATTTGCTCTAGGAGACAAATAATAAGAAAGGTTGATGGAGAGAAATAATTTTTACTTATTTTTGTTTGATTTTAGAAAATTTGTGCAAACTGAGAGTGATGTTTACCGATTATTGGAAAGGGAAGTTAAATGATTGGACTATTTTTGGTCTGTGGAGTGTGGGAGTGGTTAAGTCCTATGGAATAGAGTGGCAATATAGAGACGGTGATTGTTGAAAAGTAGGATGCTACTTCCTTTGGTTACCACCTGAATTGTACTGCTACTTTTTGCCTATCATCGTACTGTTGGTCTCTGCTGCGGTCTTAAGTACACGTTTCTATATATACCTGAAAGGTAAACTCTCTCTGTCTCTACCCGTCCGTTTTAGAATACTTTTGGTAGCTCTTCATCTTCCAGAACCAGGACACTCTTGCTTACCCTTTATCATGAGGCTTTTAAGTTTGTTTCATGCTCTCTTTCTCTTTAAAGCGTCTTTCTCTTTAGTCTCATGTAGTTTAATTAATATCATAGCTCCCAACAGAAGTTCACATCCATCTTCATTCCCAAGCAAATTCCTATTTGGAACTGCATCCTCTTCTTATCAGGTTCAACAGTTATTTTCTTTGTCAATTTTATATGTATATATCAAACCAGATTATACTACTCGCTTACATGAATATTTGTATTATATTGTTAATTGATAACCTTTACAGTTTGAAGGAGCTTTCTTGAGTGAAGGAAAAGGCCTCAGTAACTGGGATGTTTTCTCTCATGAACCTGGTGAATTTACCATCTTTTATGATCCTTTTCTTTTCACTTTTGCTCCCCCACCTGTAGCTCTTTTTATTTTTTATGGAAACTTGCGTGGGCTATTGCAGGTAAAATTGTGGATGGAAGTAACGGAGATGTTTCTGTTGATCATTACCATCGTTATCTGGTACTCTAGTTTATGCGTGAAACTTGATGTGATTCAGCTTTATGTAGTTGGTACTGGTAGCACTAAATACTCCCTCAATTTCGAAATATAAGATCATTATTCACCTTTTAAAATCAATTTGAAATATTTTCAAATTCAAAATTGACGTGCTTCATTTAACTTTTGAAAACAATAAATTTTGTAATTTTTAAATTATTTACGATTTTCATAATTGTATTGTTTAAAACTAGTGAATTCATAGAAATTTTAAATTTAAAAATATTTCAAATTGATTTCAAAAAGTCAACCCTGATCTTATTTCGGAATAAAGGGAGTATTATAATAGTGGTGATCGTGGTAGTGGTAGTAATAGTAGGGTGACAGCCAAACATTAACTTAATTGAAACATATATAGAGACTTTGAGGGCCTATAACAAAGAAGACAAAAGTGTTATCATTATTTTGCAAGTTGAGAATTAAACAGCATTTTAACAACAACAACGACAAAAGAACTATTATGTACTTGTTTGTGAGTTGGGCCTCTGGTGACGTCCTGTAAAACATTTTACAAACATTAAACAAAATCAAACCTAGCCTTGCAAAGTAGGTGGTTTGATCGAAGTTAACCACTTATCAAGTGTAATGATGATGGAAAAGGAAAAGATAATCAGATTTGAATAATTAGAAGCATTTGTGCTTGTTATGCTCTGGAAGAATTTATAATTTATCAAACTAGCTAGGCACTTAGTGGCATGTTTAATATCTGAAAGATTCTTAAATGCTGCACTTACTGTGAGCTTAATATATTATTTGTATCTGTCATATCTGCGAGTAAAATAATTGTAGGACAAATGGTGAAAAAACTGAAGAGATAGAGCTATAATTATTTGTATCTGTCATATCTAAGGGTAGGTAGTAAATTTCTATCTTCTTTTCCAATTCCAAGTATTTCAACTCTTAATCCTCACCCCATACCATTGCCTGTACTGTCATATCGTGATGGACCAGTCTAGCTTGAGAAACGCGGACCCTGCATAAGTTTCTTCCTCGAGTAGTGAACCAATGACAACATTCTTTGAAAAAAGGCAATTAGGCACCACATAGCCAGCATTTGGTATATTCCAAAGTTGGCTTTTGAGGACTAGAAGGGATATGAAAGAGTCATTTCGTTAATAGTGAAACATAAATGTTGAAGAACAATATTTTAATGTGTAAGCAAGATAATGGAGAAGCGAGTGTCACAATCAACCGAAAAATTAAGCTGATATTAGATTAAGGCGTAAGCAAGATGAAACTAGAAATTATGTTTGTCTTCTCATGGCTTAATATCTAAAAATGAAGAGCTCGTGGAATTAATACAGGAGGATCTTGAGCACATGGAATACATTGGGGTGAATAGCTATCGTTTTTCGATATCATGGGCAAGAATTTTACCTAGTATGTTTCACCATTTTATGAAAGAGAAAAGCTTCTAATTTGCTGTATATATTTGTTCCTTTCACTGGTCACTCCTTGTCTTATTTTTATCAGAGGGAAGATTTGGAGATGTGAACATGGCTGGCATCAAGCACTATAACAAGCTAATTGATGCTCTTCAGAACAAAGGTATTTTACATTAGGCTAAGCAATTACATGCACCACAGGAGTTAAAGTTAAAGCGATACGAAAAATCATCAATCCATTTGTCGTTGTGAACATGTGATTACATGTATTGGTTTCACCGTTTCAGGGATTCAACCATTTGTCTCATTGGCGCATTATGACATTCCACAAGAACTTGAAGATCAATATGGAGCTTGGTTAAGTCCTAAAGTGCAGTAAGTATTGGTAGTGAGTCTCATTTTCATTTATCAAGATAGCTTATGTTTTTACTCTGTATAAGTGCGTATGACATTGTTCAAAATTTACCACTAAAGTGCATCATATATATTTCTCAGGGAGGATTTCAAATTCTACGCTGATGTATGTTTCAATTACTTTGGGGACCGAGTGAAGTACTGGATAACCTTCAATGAGGCCAATGTTGCAGCGATTCGTGGATACAGGTCAGGGATTTATCCACCATCTCGTTGCTCAGTTTCATTTGGGAATTGTAGCGCTGGCAATTCGGAGAGAGAGACTTTCATTGCAGGTCATAATATGATCCTATCACATGTTGCTGCTGTCCACATATACCGAACTCGATATCAGGTATTTCAGTTACCTGATGAAATACTTGCTCTATAGTTTCTCTGCATGCAAAACAATTAGTTTCTAAAACCGAAGCAACTATTTATTTCCTCAGGGAAAACAAAAAGGTATCATTGGAATTGTTATGAATGCCATATGGTTTGAACCCATCAGCAATTCCTCAGAAGACAAGTTAGCAACCGAGAGAGCTCAATCTTTTTATATGAATTGGTAATCACTTTTATTCGCCGTGTCTGTGTCTGCGTGAGTGGAAGATGAGAGAGAGAGAGATTTTGCAATGTAAAATTTGAATCTAATCTCCCTATACTAAGGGAGCGTCTATTTCCATTCATACTTATCCACTTCATGTAGAGAATTAATTAATTTAAATTATGTTTAGAAACAAAAACCGTCATTAGTCAATTTTACTGAATATTCCCCCCTTAAATCTTTCCTTTTCATTTTTGCCGGTCTTTGGTTTTCACATATAGGAACAAGTCTAGGGATTATTGCATTACAGTTATTCAAATTCAAAGTTTTATTACAAACTATGATATTGATCCGGTCGGGTGTTCATAATCTGGAGTAAAAGGATTCGAATCTTTGCATGCCATTACCAAAAACCGATGCCTTACCACTTGGCTATACTCCATACGGCCTGTTTTGGACGGTAGAATCGGGAGAGGGGGAAGGGAGAAGCAGGAATAACTTAGTCATGCCCAAATGAAACCTTTGTATTCAAATTCTTATTATCCTTTGCCCTACCTCTTCACCCCTCTGCTGCAGTAATAGAGAGACAGATTAATTGTAATTAATTATTGAACTAGGTCTTTTACTTGAGGGGTAATTTTTCCTACTTATATTGTAACTTATAGGAGTTAAAATAGCCTCTCCCTACACCAATTCTCTAATACTACATGGTTATATAACTTTTTTTTGGTCCCATACTCGAATTTAAACTTCAATGCAGGTTTCTGGACCCGATTATGTTTGGGAAATACCCTGCAGAAATGCAGGAAATTTTAGGAAGTTTATTGCCCGCATTTTCAAAAACTGACCTGAAGAAGCTGAAGAACGGACTGGACTTTATTGGACTAAACCATTATACTAGCTTCTATATCAAAGATTGTATATACTCTCCGTGTGAAGAAGGACCAGGAGTTACAATGACAGAGGGTTACATTCTCCGAACCACAATGAAGGATGGTGTTCCCATTGGACAATCTGTATGTTTCCGCAGCTTATAATCTATACTGACTGCAATTTATACTTGTGCTATTAAAACTTTATTATTTTTCTTTAGACTCCGTTAGACTGGATATTTATTTACCCCCAAGGCATGCAAAAGGTTATAACATACGTGAAGGACAGATACAACAATACACCGATGTTCATTACAGAAAATGGTTAGTGTCAAACAATCGTGAATTTTCTTAGTCATACCCCGGCTAAGAATGTCGAAAAGTATATTCAAAAACACAGTTTTAATATAAACATGCAACAAGTGTCTAACATGAGGGGGACGGATTTTGTAGGTTTTGGTGAGATGAGCAATCCCAATTCAAGTATCCAAGTTATCCTCGATGATGTGGAAAGAGTGCAATACATGAATCTCTACTTGGAGGGTGTCGCAACAGCAATAAGGTATTTTAAGGCCATTTTCCCTTTGAATGTGTCTCATGTCCTAGTATCCTAATTAACAAAATGTGAATTGTAGACTTTCTTAATATCTAGATGTCCGAGTTTTGTTATGCTTGGTAGCCATAAATATCAATATATGTAGCTAAAATTCCACGTCAGATTTTGGCGTGCGAGTTTGAGTAACAACTCCAACATATCACAATCGGATCTAAACGTAATATTTGGGGTTCCCCTAAAACTTTGATCGCTGATTTTCAATTGTATGGTGGAAAATGACCCAGATGACACTAATAATTTCTGGTAAATTTGGTTGTGTTTTTGGTCTAGGTAACCTCTATACCTATCAACCGTACTGAATATCCTATTTATCTTAATTAGTTGTTGTTAACGATCAGTGGCGAAGCCACGTTCAAGGTTGGAGGGTCAATTGACCCTACTAATTTTTGTTTTGTTTTATAATATATGATAAAATTTAAAAATTTTAAATGTTATATATAAATTGACTCTACTGAAATTTTATAAAATTTTTAATATACAGGGTCAAATTAAAAATTAATAATTTTCTCACTTAAGTTTCAATCTCATATCATTTTTACTTCCTCTATATATGTATATTCATATAATCTTCTTAAACTAATTAATAATGTACTTTATATTATTTTTTGAAGAATTAATTATTTATAAATAATTTGTCTTTAAAAAATCTTATTAGGGATCAATAGAGTGTATATATACATGCATATAAAAATATATATAGTTAACAATTATTATATTATCATTATAATCAAATATATGAAACATAAAAATATAAAATTATTTTAAAATTTTGGCTTAGGGGCGTTGATCCCAAACTCCCGTTAAATTATTTATAACCGCATAATAATTTTGATCCCAGTGAAATTTTTTTTTGCCCTTGCCACTGTTAACTATATATATATATATATATATTCCAGGAATGGTGCAGATGTGAGAGGCTACTTTGCTTGGTCATTACTTGACAACTTTGAGTGGATATATGGATATACAACAAGATTTGGCTTATATTATGTTGATTATTCAACCCTCAAAAGAATTCCTAAATTATCAGCAACTTGGTACAAACAATTCATTTCCAACCAGACGTTCATAAACTGTACCATTGCAATATAATGTAGAAATCACTTTCAAATGCAATTACTTGTGGGGGTTTTTTCTTCTTGATACTTTTGATGATTAGTGTGATGCTTTCTGCTTTACTAGACAAATCCGAAATTTAGTAAACTGTACCAATTTACAGGCAAGGACTATTTCATGGTTTGATGCTCTTTACCCCCTTATATAGGAGTTACTATTCGCGTTACAAGGACGACTGTGACAACTTATTGAGAGAGAGACACACACACATTCATTGTTCATTGTAACTCAAGGGGTCTGAATTTGATCAACTTCAACTGACTGAGTATTGCACCATGTAATCGATGGTTGGGCCAACTTTATTATTTTCATTAATAACAATTTTATGGATTGTTATCATAACTAACTAGATAGCTTATTTATCAAGAACAATAGCTATTTATAATGCCATTGTTGCAGATGGTTTAGGTTCCTATTTTTATTAAATCTTGATCGATAGATCTTGCAAGTTCTAGTGGTCGTATAAACTAGAAATTTAATACATGCCTTAGTTAAATTTAACTAAAATTGTATAATAATTTTATGAAATGACGTAATTTTATATAAAATTTATAATTGAAGATTTTTTTGTAAAATACTAAAATAAAAAAATTAATCTTAGAAAAAAAAAATTACATCTTTTTATTAAGTAGTCTTATAAACTTAACCAAGGCATAGTTTTAAATAATTTTTTCCTTATATATATATATTGAATATATTACAATGCTCAACATTTTTTTTGAATGCCCTAATTTATAACAATAATTTATCTTAACCCATGAGAGGGGATAATTTATTACAATAATTCATCACGCGCTGTTTTAGAATGCCCTAATCTATTACAATAATTTATCCCAACTTGAAGATTATTCTGGACCTGAGCCTTCTAGACCTGTCTATTTATTGTCAATAAGAATTAAACTCTTGACCTTTATATTAATAAACATAAATTATATCAGTAAATCAAGTGGGTCATCGATCACAATATTCAACTCCTCACTCTAACCAAAGGACTTGGTCCACCAACATCAATAGATGCATTATAAGGGGGATTAAACATGGGGTTGGGATTAGAGGTTAGCTAGGACTGAAACTATTGAACCACATTCCATTAATCCTCTTCGACATACATGGTTCGAGGCAAAATGCAACAACTTTTCCCCTTCACAAGTTAAGAGTAGAACGTACTTTTTTCTCGACTCAACTCAACTCCACCTATTCTTGTTCTTGTATAGTTTGTCCCAAGATAGGATAAAGGAGGGCTAAAAAAAAAAGGAAATTGACATTTCCAAAAGTAAAAATGAAAGTTCCACAAACCTCACATGAATATTAGATTGGTTTTATACTCACGTGAGAGTGAACTTATGAAAATATTAAATTTTACTTAAAAGTATTAATTTTTTAAAAAAGTAGTCATTTCTTATAAAATCAATACTGTTTTAACTCTTCCTATGCTTCTTTGCATAGCCCTGTCGCGAAGGATTTGGTGTCGGTGGGTGTCTTATCCTACATTTTCCCAAACAAACATTCATTCATTTCATTCTTTCCTGTCGACCTGGAAAGTAGAAGGGCCGGTGGTGGGAAAATCAAGCCAATCGACGGTGCAGGGATAAAGGAGGAGGATTGTGCAATCTCTTATGAAAAGACTAGACTATTTTCTACAGAAAAAAAGGGAAAAAGAAGGCATATTTTGGAATGATGAATGAAATATGTTTGTAAAATGTACAGTAACAAAGTTTCTGGTAAACCTCTAAGGAATGCCATATCTTTTTGGGTTTTCTTGAACTCTCTCAGCAGTATGAAGCTGCCTACTTAACCAATGGGAAAGGTCTAGATAACTGGGATGTGTTTACTCATGATCCAGGTTACAGCAACAAGTCTTTTTAGTTTCCTTGTAATTTTGTACGATTATAATCTCCTCTTTGAAGTAGTTCTATATCAAATTGGAAGCTTTTGACATAGCCATGCAACTTCAGCAAGGTATCTGAACTTAAAGCACCAAAATTTACAATGAGAAAGCAAATAATTTTTGCAGCTAGTATTACTCAATGACCAGGAGAAATTGAAAATAGGATTGGATTTTATTGGCATCAACCACTACGCTAGTTTCTATGTCCAAGACTGCATGTTTTCCACTTGTGTACCTGTACCAGGGACCTCAAGAATAGAAGGTTACTTCAGACCAAATTCACTAAAGGATGGCGTATCAATTGGGGAACTTGTAAGTAATTTAAAACTTCGCCATAACTTTCCTTTAACCCTCAACATCTTGTAAGATGCTGAATCATTTTACATTGTCTAGACAGGATTGTCGGAGCTGCATGTTTACCCCAAGGGAATGGAGAAAATCTTTACCTATGTCAAGGAAAGATACAATAATATACCGATGTATATTACAGAAAATGGCAAGTCAAGCAGGTATTAGGATTTGTGGTGCAAATCTTATATGCATGTTTTTTACATGTTATATGGGTCAGGTTATTGCGAGAAGACCAATTCAAGTTCTACGATTGAAGAATCCATCCATGATGATAGGCGAGTGGAGTACATGGCTGGCTATCTAGATGCCCTGCCGACAGCCATTAAGTAAGAATATGTTAGCATGCCTCAGTTTTTTTTTTTGCTAAGCAAAGAGTAAGAAACAAAATGCCCTTGCTCTAAACTATTTTGCACTCAAAACAGTGTAAACTCATAATATCCAGCAACTGTGTTCATAAAAAGATTTTTTGAGGTACACCATTGGTTTAATCTACAAATAATTCCACAAAACCAACTCTATAATAGAACCTAATGAATTCTTTATTAGTATTTAGTTATTTATGAATACAGCAGTAGGTGAGGCTTAAGTTGTTGAAATCTAGCTCATATATTTACCTGTTACATGAACAGGAAAGGAGCAGACGTGAGGGGATATTTTGCTTGGTCATTGCTTGACAACTTTGAGTGGTTATATGGATACACAAAACGGTTTGGGCTTCACCATGTTGATCACACTACACTGAAACGAACTCCAAAATAATCAGCAGTGTGGTACAAAAAGCTCATTGCCAAACATAAGACACTCAAATTCTTTACGTCATATACAAATCCTAGACTTCTGCAGTATTAGTTTCTTACATTTCATTCTTATATTCATGTTAAGATGGGAAAATCAAAGTGAAAAAACCACCAGAGCTGAAGTATTTTCCCATTTCTGGTTTGCTATTTTACGCGTCCTTCCTCACAACCATTCTATCATTAGCTTCGAAATTAATGACTTCTTCACCATTTTACTTGTCAAGCAGCTTCAGGGCTTATTGGATTTAAATGGAGTAAAATATTTTCCTTATTTTGATTTTTCTACATGTAACAGTAATGTTTTGTCTCGAGTATGGAAGCCAAAAAATAGATCACAACTCGTACTATAAACTTAAAATGAGGAAAAGAAAATGGCTCATAGACAGTTTTAAAAAAGTGTGCCTGAAAAAGGTACACAATTTTGGTAGAAGAATAATACTACTAGTTACAAACATGAAATGACTCGAGGTTACAGTTCATTATTTTTTAGTAGAAAAAATAAAATTGGAGGAGTATATTTCATAAGATTAAGAGCTAACAATCATCATAAAATATCAAGGGACAAAAGAGGAAAAAAATAATAATACAAAAAACAGCAACAAAATGAACAACAAATAATTCAAGCAACTACGACAAAAATACTAACCTCATTGTTAAAAATACTGAAACGTGGTGGTGATCGAATTAAGCAGCACCTATTATCTGGAAAAACCTTTATCTATCTCCACCAAGGAGATCTGGCCTCATAAAATTGCTCTCCATCATCCCATGAAATCTGGCATGCTTGAAGACCGATAGCAATGCGAGGTTCCTTCCCATGACAAGCAGTCCACTTTTCAATAGCCAGTTCTGAAGCATTCTCACTTGCATATTGTATTTTGCACTTCCCAAATGGGTTGAGTCCAGGACTTAAAATCTCTGCACTTGCGGCTGGCATGTACATCGCATCACCCACTATTGGTGCACCGCAAGCAGCCAATTGTGCTCGGATCTGTATCAAATAACCGAATTGTCAAAGGGCTTTCTCTCCTTTTTATGTTATGAAGATAAGAAATAAAGAGTGCATGTCATATTTTGAAGAATATGTTAATTTCCTTCCACCTCTCCCTTATCTAGCAACTCAAATTCCAGTAGCATATAATAAAAACTCTAAATCAATTGTAACTTGAAACTCGAAGTCTGCTCGATGATTGGCTTTTTTTACCTGGCACAGCCTCAAAACCTAAAGTGCAACCAACTTTCCCTATATTTTGAGTAACATGATCAAATGTTTAGCTGATTACCGACCAGAATAGAAGTATACTAAGGCTATGTTTGTTTGCAAAAAACATATTTGGGATTGGACTATTTATGTTAATTTAATACTACTTTATACTATTTAATCCTTTGATGAGGGATTATTAATCCTTTGATAAGGGATTATTAGTCTCATCAAGCCATTTAATAGTTTAAAATGAGGGGAACTATTAATCCCAAATTTTTCATGGGATTATATAATCTCACATAAATAGCCTTAGGAATGATAAAAAAAAAAAATAGTCCATAGGATTATTTAACCCTCCATCATGAGTTAAAATAGTTCGAAATAATATTAAATTAATAAAAATAGTCCAATCCCAAGTATATTTTTTGTAAACAAACATAGCCTAAGGAATTTGAAGTCATTACAAACCTAAAAACAAGGACAGGGAGCATAATATTTCATTATGTACGAATGTGAAATTCCAGAAAGATACACCTCATGATTGCAAGAATAAAGGAAAACAACATACACAAAATAAAAGAAAAATATAGATACCTGATGAGTTCGACCTGTCAACAGTCTGATTTTACACTCGTAAGCAAACTCTTTGGAAGACCATCCACAATCCTCAACACTATATTTTTCGACAATCACAGCATTTGGCCATGGCACCTTTTTGCACTCCAAGACCTCAAGCTGGCATAGGTACCAACCTTTAGTGTATTCTGCATGTCATAATAAGGTCAGGTTTAATAAAAATGGCAGGTAGAAAATGTATTTTGCAATTTGCATAACATGTCACAGAAAGAATGTTCCCGCGAATATATATTACTAGGGTACATTCTAATCTACCCGCACTGTCGGTCAATAGTCAACATTGTCAAGGAGAAGAAAAGAAAAAATTACATAATACTCACCAGTTATTCTGTCTGATTATGATATGCTGATAATTCATTTAAGAGACGAGACTAAAAGGGTACACGATAAGAAAATTTGCTCCTAAAATTTCTATACAAAGGTTAAATAGTTTAATGAGTAGGACCATACAACGGAACTCAAATTGATTGATACAGAGAAGCACCCTCAGCAGAATTAAATATCATTCTCGTGTATCAAGGTTAAGGTAGATAATAATAGAATTCAATTAAGAACCAAGGGGCATTCTGTCTACGCAGTTCATATAGCGAACAGCAAGAGCAAAATAGAATCAAGTAAATTCAGCTGAAACCTCCCTAAAAATCCATGAGGAAAAAAAATTATTATACAAATCAACCCATGATCAATAAGTGATCTGCGTTCTGATTTCCTTGATAATAGAACATCAATTACGGACAATTTTCCCTTTTCTCTACTCAGTGGGAAATCTCCTATTTGCTATGTTACAGACTTACAGTTAGTTGAAAAAGACATTTACCCAGGAACCCTTTGGGAATAAAATGGAATTGATGGGAAGATGTGACATGTGACATTCCTCTTCCCTTGACGTCTTATAATTTTAAATTTATTCAAGCTTCACTCTCATGGATGACTGGTTGATCCATCTCAACAGACCCCCCCCCCCCCCCCCCCCCCCCCCCCCCCCCGTAAACAAAAATCATAAAGGGCATAAAAGAAAGAGTCCTTTGACTCCAATACAGAATCCTGAAAATCCTCTAACTAAAATGAAGGGCCCCAACTCACTCCTGTCTCTGAGAACCACAATAATCTGCACTCAACTTCAATATACTTCTTTGCTAGTTGAACTAATCATGATGCCAAATTATCACTCTATGATGATCCCACAATAGTCTCCATGAAGTATGAAGTGAGTAGAAAATGATTTTGTTGTGATGCAACTTGAATCCTTTTCCATGAAGAATTTGGATTTAGGATCTTTCATCTTTCTATAAATAGGGTTGTTGGACAAGATGTAGAAAGCGCAAGGAAAAATCTAGTGAATGAGAGAGTGGTTAAGATCTTCAAAGGGGCTTGAGAAAGGGTCAAGACTCAAGAGGATATGGGTGACAAATACAAAGGATTTCCCATTGATTGTACCATAAATTCTTCAAGTCTAGTGAAAATGATTCTCTTCGTGGAGATAGACGAGAGATCTAACCAACCACATTAAAATGCGTATCTCTTGTTCTTCAATTAAATCCTGTGTGTATTTACTTTCTTCTACCACAATTCTTGTGGGATTTATGAACGAAGTTAGATTGGCTTCTGCGTGCATTTGAAAGGGCACAAAACCCTAACAGATTTTCCTATAAACTGGTCTCAGAAACCACAGAAACCAACACAAAGTGAGAACAAACAATTTACACAAGCAAATGCCCCGAGAAAAGGAAGGACCAGGGGGGCTTGACTTTCTTTCATGTTTTTGTATTGGATTAGTCATGAAAATCACTATACTTTTATTGATAAGTTAAACATGAGAATCATTATTACATATCAAAATAGGATCAGATATCAATAATAGCAAAGATTACCTTCAGAAATAAGCCTTGGAGCAATGTTGATTGGACGCATGTAGTGAGTTATTACTCCAATTGGCACAGGAGCGGCCACAATAGCAAGATAAAGCTTCTTTACCTTTTTTTCCTGATGGTGAAAAGATATATAGCTTCAGAGTACTGGGCGTAAAGGAGAACATAGAGATGAGGAAAACCTAGCTCTGAATTGCATATAATGAATGAACAAAACTTTAGTTTCCCTTTCATATTGCGAGCAGAGCTATATATATGGCAGACAGCAACTCTTCAATTATCATGTAAAAAATTGTTTTTCCAGTATATGACAACAATAATTTAATAAACTTACCCTGATTTTTCCGTGAAAAACTGAACAGTACTCCTTCGTTCTAGCAAACACTACGCTGCACATGAAGTTGAGCCATAAATCTAAGGTCGAGGAAATATATAAAAATATAATTGTAAATAACCATTCAGATAAAATACCAGCCTTCAGTGCAATTGTCAATTTGATGAGTAGTCATTAGAGGAGTGGTAAACCCCAAGGCACGAGTAGCAAATGTTGCACAACTTTCTTCAATGTTGTCACAGGTTCCTCCTACCTAAAGTGGATATGGATATAGTGAGCAACTATGGGCCATAAATTTAGTAGCAGTAATTCATGTTCACAACACATGACTTAAATATCATTCTGGATCCTACTGCATATTTGAGCAGAGTCCTTTAAGGATCTCATGCTCCGTTTTGTATGCGGAAGGGGTAGGGTGTTGCAGCTTCCCAACAAGGAGTTCTAGGGGAAGGGAAACCACCTTTCCCTTGTAGTTTGGTACATTAGAGGGAAGAGAATGTAAGGGGGAGGTGAAGTCAGTTTATACTGTTCCCTCATGTAAGGAAGGGAAGAGAATGAGCCATTAACACATTACTCATGCTTGCATAGCTCGTCCCTTGTCAGGACAAAGTTAGAGGATTGTGTAAGGCGTCGCAAGCCAGCTGTAGGAAATAGCCATTTCATGACCAAAGACGTTAAGCAAACACATTACTGCTATATAACTGATAGAGAATTAGGATCGCACAAGTTTAGTCATTGACATCAAAGTCTGCTAAGCATTCGCTTCAGTTTACTGGTACAAGTTATTTATTTATAAAGAACATATAAAATAAAAAATATGAATAAAGAAAAAAATATCAGTTTACATACTGATGTACCAGCAGGTTTGTCTAGAACCACATACGATTCGGTTACTGCAATAATTCTTGATCTCCAGTCAATCTCATAACATCTGAAAAAAGCATAAATGTCAACCAGTACAGGAAATGAAATCAGAAAAAAGTACATCATTGCGTATAACCCCATTCATTACCTTGGGAAGCGTTTTGGATGGACATGCACTCGTAAGTACGTCCCAGCTTCAACAAACTCATCAACATGAGTTATCCTGAAAGTTTTCTGCGCTTCTCTCACAGTTTTCCCTTTAATTGAAAATCTCTTACTCAGAACTGATGGAGCAGTAACTTCTTTGTACAACTTTATCTTCTCTGGTGTCGCCACACTTGGAGGCTTTGGACATACGAGGGCATAGTATACAGCTCCAAAATGAATGAGATCTGCAACAAACCTTTAAAGTCTGGCTGATTGTGGATTGCAATAGATTAACTCTTGACCCTACGTCAGACCAAATGGACGACAATAATTGAAATACTTACAAAGGAGGAAGATCCAAAGCTTTACTAATATACTCAAGAACAGTCCCTCCTTCTGAAACAACCAAGTGTTCAATTCTTGGTGGTATATTTTGTGAAGGGCAGGGAAGCAAGCGGCCATACTTTAAATTGCTGCAACAAAGTTGAGTCCTAGAATCAGCAGACCAAACTATAGGGGACTAAAATTAACAATTAAAAAAGACCTATCAATTTCCATTCCAAAAGTATGATATAGCTAGACAAGGTTAACTCTGCACCAAAAGATTTAAGAAATTGATGTCAGTTGTTGATGATATCTTACACAATTAAAGAACTTGAATAAAGTGAAATAATCCAACTATCCAAAGGGCATATTATCAGTTTGTTCTTCTATGAAAACAACCATGTATTCCCTTCCTTCCAAAATGAGAATTTACTTTAAGAATCAATGTACCATATATCTAAGTATATTTAATAAGTTTTAATCATGGCTAAAAAAATATGTTAAAGTCAATCTTCTCTTCTAATTTTGACTTTTAAAAATCAACTCTCATTTTGGCATGGAGGGATAACTAACTAGCAGTTGCATAATTTTCACAAAGAAAATACATCTGCAGAAATCATTGTCTGCCATTCAAAGCAAGGAAGCTAAAGTAAGAATGCTGCATACGAACAAGAGAACAAACATATATTCCCTCAGGAAAAAAGAGTTGCATTTTCTATGGAAATTACAAAGAAAGGACTCTCAGGAAGGAGAGAGTATATGATATATCCATATAAATAACTGTGTACCATAAGCTAGAGTTAGCCAGCTCTTAGCATCAATTTAATGGAAACTGACCTTCCAACGTGAACTTAGGCTTCATCAAGTTACCAAATAGTTAAAATTCTACTCAACCGTTATAACTTTAGACACATTATCAGCTGCATTACTTGTAAAAAAAACATCTATTTTTCATCCTTAATGGAAGATAAAATGATTAAAACGGTGATTGACAAAATAAATTCCAACCATTTTTTCAAAATGAGATTCTACTTTTGAAATTCAATATACATGTAACAAAATTCAAAATTCAGCATAATCACTTACAACTTGCTTAAAAATACAGTGAGAATTGGCAGGTTCACTATGATAACCAACTCTCACATTTTGAGACACACCAAAAAGAAAAGGTGGACCTACTAGTATACACTTTGGCAAATAATACTTTTACATACACTTCAAATAAATAAATAAAAAAATTTAATTAGAAGCATAAAAAGTAATATATCTGCTATTATCCAGCACCTACATGTAGTTGTAGCAACCACGGCCAAATTGACTTTATTTTTGTGAAAATAAAAAATTGGCTCGGCCGCTAGCGGCAGACAAAAATAAAGTCAATTTGGCCCCGGTTACTCTCAACAATCGGTTGCTGTGAATGTCTATACGCATATGTATATATAGGTCTGGAAAGGGATTATGGAATACCCATTAGAGGAAGCATTGGTGTCAGATGAATGGACATCTAATGAAGCAGAGGATTTACAGCTGAAGCTTCTGTTTCTGTTTCCAATAAAGTGAGAATTCCAGCTTATAAGGGTCTGAGTGGAGGCAAACGTGCGCACTAGTGCAACAGGAGTGACGAAGCTCCGGCAACCGGAGGTCCATAGCAGCGATGATGCCAAATTGCCAGCGAAAATTGAAGCGATAGTCACCATTTTCTTGTGGTGAGAAAGAGAGACGAAGAGGAAGGAGATGGTCTTTGTTGAATACGTACTAGGACATGGGTCAAGCCCCAAATATTGAGAGGGTATTATGTATGGGCCTAGAGGCCCAAATCTTCGTCATTTGACAGCTCAATCAATATATTATAAATCTCAACTGGGACATTTGTTGTTTTTTATTTTAGTGATATATATTTTGGTTTTATATATCAATTTTTTTTATTGTTATGGATAAATATGAGTGTGATGAGATATATAATATGTTGAGTCAGTCTTATAATTTTATTCAGTCATATGCATTGATATATTTGCAACTGTAATTTGACAACAACAAAAAAATTGCAATACGTAGTAGAATTCTTTCAAAAAAAATGTATAATTTTATTCAGTCATATGCATTGATATATTTGCAATTGTAATTTGACAACAACAAAAAAATTGTAATACGTAGTAGAATTCTTTCAAAAAAAAAATCACAAATTTACATTTAAAAATGCTTTCTTTTTTATTTTTATCACAAAAAAGGGTAAAAAAATTCTATCCAAATTACAAAATGAGTCATACTAGTCCAATAAGTACTCTGTCTCGGGCCATCAACATCATAAGTTACCTAAGTTTATGAGTTTCATCAATGACATAAATTGTGACATGAACTCATTTATATTTTTTTCACCCTTTTATTACTTTGTAATTGAGATAAATGGTATGAATGGATCCAAATTCATTAATAGTATTATCTCAATTTGAACGCAAAAAGAGAGTTTAAAATCTTAAAAATTCGAGATAACTGTGATATCCCAATTTCATATTGAACATGTTGGATGAATTGAAGATAACCTAATTCCTGCTTTTGGACGATGAAATGAATTTTACAATGAATTCGAGTTTGAACCCAGGTCAATAGAATCTATTTAATCTCATTAGTGTGTTGGGACTTGAAACTCACACATATTTTCGTAAATTATTTTGGCCTCGGGATTGTAGGCCTGATGAAAATGTAAAAAACTTATGATATTTTAAATCTCACAGAGAGTATTTAGGTGGCAAAGAATCTCTCAAAATTTTAAAAAAAATCCATTCACTTGTTAAGTAAAGGGATATTATAGGGTGCACGTAATGTGTCAGACACATGTCAAATAAAAAAATTTCAAAAATACCCTTAATAACAGAAAAATCATAAAATACCCTTGGTTATTCAGATAATGCCTAAATCATTTAATTTTTCTAGTCACCAATTCAATCTTTCAACTGATTCCCATCATGAGTTGTTCCCACGAGTTTTCTGCCTTGAATTTAACTCGTGACAACACCTATCGGATTATATCTTCAAAGTTTTCCCTGTTAAGTTAAGAAAATCATATAAAACAATTTTATCGTTAGAAAAACTCAAAAAAACTTATCACAGAGTGGGCGGAGACCAACCCTAGGGGGGCGAACCCTGGGGTCTCGCTCATTTTCTAATGCAGGAGCATCTGAGCTTGACCATGCCGATCTGTCAGCTAGCACATTAATGGCTCTACAGTACCTGAAGAAAACGGATCGGGACAAAGTAAAAGGGCGTAAAAGGGCGCCGATGCCCTCGGGCAAGTAAGATAGGGTCGGCTTATTAACCTTAATCTCGGATCGAGAATACTCTTCGGGGACCTTGAGGTCGGGATCAATAATGCTCTTCGGGGACGGCTTCAGTTCGGACGACTTCAGTCCTTTATTTTTGATAGTTTTTATTTCCTTTTATTTTATTTCCTTTATTATTATTGGATATATAATCTAGCTATTAATTATTAGGTGTCATATGGTAAGTGCACATGAGTTGGTTACTAAAGAAAGGTAGTGACAGATATTGGGGACCAGCTACGTGGCAGGAGAAAGAAAGATTTGTCAGAATCTGTTAGCCACCTTTCTAGTATTTTCCTTTTAAATATTTTCTTTTCTGATATTTTCTTTCTTTGTGCCCAAGTTTTACCTAGCTATATATACCCGGCTTGTGGGTATAGAAAGTAGTTGTTGAATATATTGATAAAACTTTTCTAAGAATTAGAGTTGAGAGTTTCTCTTCTTATTTCTTTTGGTGAATCTCTTGTACCTTTACCTATAGATTTGTATTAACTTAGCCCGCAGGATAATCGATATCCTGTCGCCGGCGTCAGTTGGTATCAGAGCTCATCGTTCACCTGGAAGTTATTACTCACCGGTTTCAATGGCTGGTAGTCGTGGTCGTGGCCGACGTGGACAGGTTCCGATTGAGGAAGTCCCCCACTGTGATCGCAACGTTCAAGAAGTGATGATTGAGGATTTACAAAGACAAGTTGCAGAGTTAACCTAGCATCTAACGACGCGATATCAAGGTCGTCGAGAGCGAGTTCTGACTGAGGAGGCTCCACACCTTAATCGCCACTATCAGGGTCGTCATGGGCAGTTTCCGGATGAGGAAGTCCAACACCCTATGTTTGAGCTAGTTGATATCGAATCTAATTCCAGTTTTGATAATCGTTATCAAAATCAGAATCAGTTCTGGGAACGAAGAGGTCAAGACGATTATCGTCGGGATTCGGAGTTCTCTGGTACACTTCAAGCGGAAGGGTTTATCGACTGGATGAATGAAGTAGAAAGAATCTTCGAATATAAAGAGGTTCCAGATGCTATGAAGGTGAAACTTGTAAGACCCCGAATTTTATGAAATACAAAATTTAATTTTTCTTCATATATATTTTTTTTGAAACAGTAAGTGGTTAAATTAACAAAATTGAAAGTTAAGGATGTTATGTGCAAATTTTATTTTGTCGGACAATATTCGCTTTGTCGGGGAATATTCGTTTGGTCGGGGAATATTCGTGCCGTACGACGGCGCCGAAATAATAAATTATTGGTGGACCCCACAACCGAATATTTGTCGGATATAGAAAACGACAGAAGTAACCTTTTTAAATAAAAATAGTCAACGGAACTGTTAAAATACCGGTGATAAAAGAATAGTAGCATACGGTAGTTTATGGTATTTTCTGTAGCACACGGTACTCTACAGTAACACACGGTATTGCATAGTGTCTCATATTATTGGTCTGATAATTGACACCGTAACTGTTACGCATCATTTCATCGATAATTGTCACTGCATAATATTTTATATTATCAATTCAATAATTGTTGTTACACAGTATTTTGCATTATTGATTTAATAATTGTCATTACACTGTATTTTATATCATTGAGTCAATAATTGTTGTTGCACTGTTTTTAAAATTATTGAACCTAATAATTGTCACAGTAACATATGCACAGTAATTCACATTATTGAATCAATAATTGTCATTACACAGTAACGTATGCTTTATTTTACATTATTGTTATCTCTATTATGATGTTATTTAAACAGTTGTATTTCATTAATTTATTGACTGGATATCTAAGAGCTAACTATACTGTATTTATAACAATTAGTCATAATAATTGAATTGATAAAGTTATTTGTTTATAATATAAAGTTAGGTGATTATTAGGTGATATGAAATGAATGGTGTAGATTAAAGTGTGAATTATTGTTGAATAATTGAATTGATTTGTTTATAATATAAAGTTAGGTGATTATTAGGTAATATGAAATGAATGGTGTAGATTAAAGATAATATAATATTTGAAATGGATGGTGTAGATTAAAAGATGATCTTTAAATGAATGGTTTAGATTAAATGAATGATGAGATTTTTGGCTATAAATAGAAGCCTTAACTTAAGGATTTTTCATAAACTTCCTTACTTGTTCTTTCTTTCTCTCTCTAAATACTTCTTGTGAAAGTTCTCTCTAAGTGTGCTTAAGTCATCTTGAGTATTTGTGAAGATCTATAAGTATACGTGTACTGTTCAAGTTAATCAACCTCATTTAAATCAATATCCAGTCACGTGTTACGGTAAGGGATACCATCTTTTTCATCTTCCATTATTCAAACGTACTATGGTAAGGGATTATCATTATTTGATTCTCGATAATAATATTGTTTCTTCCTTACTCATAAGACGTGCATTTTATTTCCATGTATTAAATTGTGGGAATAACCTTACGGAGCGGATTGCCGCCTGTTGGTGAATAACCTTTCGTATTCATTCATTATTAATCTCTGAGAATAACCTTACGGAGCGGATTGCCGCCTGTTTGGTGAATAACTCTTTGTACTCAAATTCTATTAAATTGTGGGAATAACCTTACGGAGCGGATTGCCGCCTGTTTGGTGAATAACTCTTTGTACTCAAATTCTATTAAATTGTGGGAATAACCTTACGGAGCGGATTGCCGCCTGTTGGTGAATAACCCTTTGTATTAATTTCCTTCACCTTTTGTTAATCAAACCTGCTACGGTAAGGGATATTATTTTCTTTCATACTCCTAAATCGAAATTTATTATGGAACTATTGCTTCTATAATTCCTGAAAATATTATATGTTCCATAATAGTTGAACTTCATTATTTCAAATGAACCTTCCTATTTACGTGAACCTTTCTATTGAATTGTAACCGTTATTCTGAACTGTGGATCTTGAATATCATTTTTAAATTTCACTCCACATCATGTTGACAATTTGGACATTATTTGAATCTGTACAAAGTAAACTTCCGATACTTATTGTTATCCTATTTCTTCTGTTCATCATTTATATCATTCTAATCATCCAAAAATCAAGCTGTTGTGAATATCTGTGGCCGGGGGCACAGATGTGATATATTTGTTGAACAGATGATAGGTTAAAGGCGATATAATAGGTTAAAGGCGATACATCTGTTCGGTGTCTTTTATGGCACGTGGTGAATGTTCTCTTTGGCCCGTAGTGCAAAGATGAACTGTTGTTTGGTATGATTATGACCAAAGGCTGAATCTGGTATAATCATGACCGTTGGTGTTATATTGAATGTCTTTGGCCCGTAGTGCAAAGATGAACTGTTGATCTGCATGATTATGATCAGGAACTGTGAATTTGTATTATCTTGACTAATGATATTTCAGATGATAAAAGTTGATGATGTTTTTCCTAAAAAGAGAACCGAGTGGACATTATAGTCTGCATTATTCTTCTAATAGATTACTCATTCCGCTGCTATTATTGATCTGAACGTTGTTTAAGAATTTAACTGCAGTTTTTGATATAAACCTTGTAGTCTATTGTATTCTATCAAGAACTCAACTGTTGAAGACTAATGATAATTTATTCATCATTATCTTAGTCATGATATTCTTTACTGGGCTATTTGAGCTCACCCTTTCTTTTGTTCCATTGTTTTTCAACAGGAGATGAAAACATAACAGGGTCTAGCCGGGGAATGGAGTGAGGGTCCGAGGAATAGTTATCATAGTCTTCACGTTTTGTAAAATAGTGTGGCAATAATAGTGAAGACTTAGTTGTGTATTATTATACACTGTATTGTTGTACGTTGTGCTTTGTTGTAATAATTTTGTTGTAGTATTTTGACGACTCAAGTTTGGGCTGTGTGGGCCCAGATTTGGGGGCGTCACAAAACTAGTTGCAATAAAATTGAAGGGCAGAGCATCTGCTTGGTGGGAACAGTTGAAGAAATCGAGAGCAAGACAGGTAAGATCCAAGATAACTGAGTGGGAAAAGATGAAGAAGAAGATGCAGTCTCACTTCCTGCCCTTCGGCTATACCCAGTCCATGTACAGGCGCTTGCACCTATTGAGGCAAGGAGTCAGGTCAGTTGACGAGTACACTGAGGAGTTCTACCAGTTAATCGCTTGTAATGACCTATCTGAAACAGAGGAACAGTTGATGGCAAGGTATTTAGGTGGTTTGAAGAAATCTCTGCAGGATGTGCTTAGCCTCCATTCAATATGGATTGTGTCCGAAGCCTACCAGCGAGCACGTGAGGTCAAGCAGTAGCAGAACAGAAGGCCGATGCCAAGAAGCATCCCTAGTAGTAGACCGACTCCACCACCTCAGCAAACACGTTAGGCATCAACCCAACCATTGGGTAATGTCGGATCTGCCCTTAAGTGCTTCAGATGTGGAGAACCAGGACATCGGGCAACCGAGTGCAGGAAACCTGCTAACCAGAAAGGCAAAAATTTCCTAATCGAGGAAGAGGTAGAGGAAGCCGAGGAGTTCGGCGAGCCTATCTGTGATGACTATGAAGATGAGAACGTGTTGCACGGTGATGGTCGAGAGACCCTAGTCATCAGGAAGAGCTTACTAATCCCTAAGGGTGATACCGATGACGATTAGTTGAGGACCAATATCTTCCACACTACTTGCACGGTAGCCGACAAGGTCTGTAAGATGATCATTGACAGTGGAAGCTGCGAAAATGTGGTGTCTGAAGAGACTGTTCATAAATTAAGCCTGAAAACGGATCAGTACCCCAAGTCATACAAGCTTTCATGGCTCAATAAGGGGAATGAGGTAACTATAGATAAGAAGTGCTTAGTCTCATTTTCAATTGGCAAAAAGTACTTTGACAATACTTGGTGTGATGTGGTATCCATGGATGCATGTCATATACTGTTTGGGTGACCGTGGCAATACAACCGAAGTGTCATTCATGATGGTTGGAAAAACACTTACTCCCTTAGCATCAAAGGAAAGAAGATTGTGTTAGCCCCTCGTCAAGAAGAAGGGAGTTCGGGTCGGTCAGGTAATCATCCCAACTTGTTATCCATGAAAAAGTTCTTACATGAGGTCGAACAAGGAGTAGTGTACGCTTTACTTCCTTGTAAAAACAGTTCAGCAGATAACAACACCGAAGTGTCAGCCGACGTTCAGGAGTTGTTAACCGAATATGCTGACCTTATGCCAGAAGAGATTCCATCGGGGCTACCGCCGATGAGAGACATCCAGCATCAGATCAATCTTATCCCAGGATCAAGTCTGCCGAATAAACCAGCTTACAGGCTCAGCCCCAAAGAGTCCGAAGAACTGCAAAGGCAGGTAGTCGAGTTGCTGGAAAGAGGCTACATTCGTGAGAGTATGAGCCCGTGTGCAGTGCCAGCTTTGTTGGTACCGAAGAAGGATGGTTCGTGGAGGATGTGTATAGACAGCCGAGCCATCAACAAGATTACTGTGAAGTATCGATTTCCAATCACACATCTAAACGACATGTTGGATCAGTTATCAGGAGCTAAGGTCTTCTCCAAGATTGACCTCAAGAGTGGCTACCATCAGATTATGGTCAGACTAGGAGATGAGTGGAAGACGGCATTTAAGACTCAACATGGTCTATATGAATGGATGGTCACGCCCTTCGGTCTTTCTAATGCTCCCAGTACCTTTATGAGATTCATGAATCAAGTACTACGACCTTTTATGGGAAAATTTGTAGTTGTGTATTTTGATGACATTCTGATATATAGTCCGAGCCGAGAAGCCCACCATGAACACCTCCGAGCAGTTTTTGAAGTTTTGAGAAATGAGCGTTTGTTCATCAACCAGAAAAAGAGTTCATACTCCACTACATCAGTAACTTTCCTTGGCTTTGTTGTATCGACTCAAAGCGTGCATGCTGATCAATCGAAGGTAGATGCCATTCGGGAATGGCCAACGCCAAAGAGCATACATGATGTCAGAAGCTTCCATGGCCTGGCTTCCTTTTACCAACCGTTCATCAGGGATTTCAGCACCTTGATTGCACCTATCACAGAGTGCCTTAAAGGTAGGGAATTCCAATGGTCGGAGGAAGCTGAAACCAGTTTTCAACTAGTGAAGCAGAAGATGACCGAAGCACCAGTGTTAGCACTCCTTGATTTTGACAAAGTATTCGAAGTGAACTGTGATGCATCGGGGATCGGCATCGATGGAATGTTGAGTTAGGCGGGTCGGTCAGTGGCATTCTTCAGTGAAAAGTTGTCAGGTCGAAGAGGAATTACTCTACATATGATCTGGAGTTCTACGCCATAGTTCAGTCTTTGAAACATTGGCGTCATTACCTAATACAGAGGGAGTTTATTCTCTTTACCGACCATGAAGCTTTGAAATATATCAATGGTCAACATAAGTTGAGCCGAAGGCAAAGTGGGTGACATACTTGCAGGAGTTCACCTTTACACTTCGGCATCAAGCAGGAAGTCTAAACCGTGTTGCCGATGCTCTCAGTCGACGCACAATACTTCTTACTACAATGAGCAACACAATCACTGGGTTTGAAGTCTTCCTTGATATGTATACAGAAGATCCTTCCTTCGAGAAGATGGTTCGGGAAGTGACTGAAGGCCAACGATATGACTTCGTCATGCACAATGGTTATCTGTTTAAGGGGTTTCAACTTTGTGTGCCAGATTGCTCGCTCAGACAATAGATCATTAGTGAACTTCACCATGAGGGTCACTTCAGGAGAGATAAGACACTAGCCATAGTCTCGGCTAACTACTATTGGCCGAAGCTGTCAAGTGATGTGACTCGACATGTTGAAAGATGTTATGTCTGTCAGAGGTCAAAAGGGGTGCTAACTAACGCAGGTCTATATACTCCCTTACCCGTACCGGAAGCTCCATGGATAGATGTGAGTATGGATTTTATGTTGGGTCTACCTCGAACTCAGCGGTCAGTTGATTCTATCTTCGTGGTAGTAGATCGATTCTAGAAGATGGCTCACTTTATTGCGTGTCGAAAGACCATAGATGCTGACCGAATTGTCAATCTTTATTTTCGGGAAATCGTCCGACTGCATGGAATTCCAAAGTTAATCACCTCTGATCGGGATACCAAGTTCGTCAGTAACTTCTGGAGAAGTTTGTGGGGAAAATTCGGAACCAAGTTGAACTTCAGTAGTGCTTATCATCCTCAGACCGATGGTCAGACCGAGGTAGTGAACCGAAGTCTGGGAAATCTTTTAAGATGTCTGGTTGGGACAAAGCCGAAGCAATGGGATCTTACTTTAGCTCAAGCCGAGTTTGCTTACAACAGATCTAAGAACAGAACTACAGGGATGAGTCCTTTTGAGATCGTTTATGGTCAAAATCCATCAGGAGTTATGGATTTGTTACCTATTCCCAGGATCGGACGAATGCATCCGAAGGCAGATGAGATGGTCGAACACCTTCAGACTATTCATGATCAAGTCCGTCTATCTATCAACAAGCAGAATGCCAATTACAAGGATAAGGGTGACCAACGCCGACGTTTGGTACTTTTTGAAGTCGGTGATTTTGTTTGGGTTGTTCTGACCTGAGAACGATTTCCTGTTGGGGAGTACAATAAGCTTAAGGATCGAAAGATTGGCCCATGTGAGATCCTACAGAAGATCAATGATAATGCCTACCGTCTGCGCATCCCGATCCATTTACGGACCTCGGATGTCTTCAATGTCAAACATTTAAGCCCCTGTTTTGACGAACCCGAAGACACTGATGGCAACTCGAGGATGAGTTCTTTCCAATCCGGGGTGACTAATGCAGGAGCATCTGAGCTTGACCATGTCGATCTGTCAGCTAGCACATTAATGGCTCTACAGTACCTGGAGAAAGCGGATCGGGATAAAGTAAAAAGGCGTAAAAGGGCGCCGATGCCCTCGGGCAAGTAAGATGGGGTCTACTTATTAACCTTAATCTCGGATCGAGAATACTCTTCGGGGACCTTGAGATCAGGATCAATAATGCTCTTCGGGGACGGCTTCAGTTCGGACGACTTCAGTCCTTTATTTTTGATAGTTTTTATTTTCTTTATTATTATTGGGCATATAATCTAGCTATTAATTATTAGGTGTCATATGGTAAGTGCACGTGAGTTGGTTACTAAAGAAAGGTAGTGACAGATATTGGGGACCAGCTACGTGGCAGGAGAGAGAAAGATTTATCAGAATCTGTTAGCCACCTTTCTAGTATTTTCCTTTTTAATATTTTCTTTTCTGATATTTTCTTTCTTTGTGCCCAAGTTTTACCTAGCTATATATACCCGGTTTGTGGGTATAGAAAGTAGTTGTTGAATATATTGATAAAACTTTTCTGAGAATTAGAGTTGAGAGTTTCTCCTCTTATTTCTTTTAGTGAATCTCTTGTACCTTTACCTGTAGATTTGTATTAACTTAGCCCGCAGGATAATCGTTATCCCGCCGCCGGCGTCATTTTCCATTGCATTTCATTCGTTTCGTGTTTTCTTATTTGGTTTTCGTCTGTTTCTCTCGATTCTTGTTTCTATGAAGAGTTCATCTTATCATATAAAAGTTAAGAATGATCACTTTTAAGTCTTTCACAAGTTTATTTGGTTTCGGGTTCACATTGTACTGCTTGAAACTCGTTCGAGACGAATTTCGAGAGACGAAACATCAAAGGGACCCTAAGTGATCAACCCCTAGGGGGCGAACCCTAAGGGGTCCAATCCTTAATTTTTTTTTCCGTCTTTTTCGGTCTTCGTTCGTTCGTTTGTTTGTTGTTCTTTTGTTCGTTATTCGTTGTTTTTGTTCTAGTTTATTCAACGTAAACCTTAATTTTATTCATGGGCTCACATGCATAATCAGTTCAAGCTCAATGTTGTCCTTCGAACTCTCATTGGCTTATGGGGGGATATCAGTCCAAGCCGTCATATAGTAAAACTGTTTAGATTAGGTGAACTTCTTTTGTGTACATCGTTTAGATTAGGACGAACTTCTTTTGTGTACATCAATATTATGGTTTCCTTTAATCCTTATCTTTTTAATAAACTCCTATAAATACTATTGTATCCTGCTGCTCTTAATTAATAAAAACAAAATAGTTATTGAGAATTTGTTGGTGTGAGCTGTTGATTTGACATAATCCCTTTTATTAAGGAACTTTTGTAATATTAGCCATAATTGTTGTATAACCATAAATAGGTGTTAGTTCACTATTATATATATGTTCTTTGTATGATAAACGAGACATATGAGAAAAAAGATTTTAATAGAATTATTACGCCAGTAGGGTTTGGACTTTTAAGCCTCAGCTCCATTTCTGGTGTAAAAAGGTGGAGAAAAACTAGGGTTTTACTTCAAATGTTAAAGAGAAGGAGATTAGATAATTTAAACTTGAAAGACGTAGCTACTTTATTGGGATAGTTTATATAGAGAAAACTTTAGATTTTTTTGTCTTGTGTACTTAATAGGTCAAGCATTTCTTTCGGTAATTTAACTGGTCAAGCCATGATGGTGATTGGGAACCAAATTCGTGGGAAAATATAGCTAGATGAGATATTTTTGAAATTAATTAGCTTAACATAAATTTGGTTACGTATGTTATGTACAAGGGTCGGTGGGTGGGTTGTATTTACAGGGCCGTAGCAAACTAAAAGAAGAAATATGTAAGGAAGTATAGTTTTATACGTTACAATACGTACCATTGCTCTGGTACTATATAACAAAAAAAGGACCAACCTAAATGAATGAAATCATACTGCTCATTAGCTCTGGTAATATAAATAAAAAAAAAGGACCAACCTAAATGAATGAAATCCAACTAGCTCATTAATTTGTCGACAAAAGTTTGTTATCGAACTGTTGGAAATTTGTTATGTTTGGTGCAATGACAAGGTTAATTAAAGTATGGAAAAGTAGGTATGTGAACATATTTCTTTCACTTGGTTGGATGTAAAAGGGTAATTAAAACTTGATGAAAAGAAAAAGAGAGAGATTAATAGCCATTTGACTTCATTTTAATAAAATTTAATCATCTCAAAAATTGGCGGAAAAGTGAAAGTAAAGCTCAATATGAACAAATAATATATATGTATGTTAAATGGTAATTCTAGCCTGCTAGGTATAAGTAAATAAAAGTATTTAGTTTATTTAGACATCGGGAATGCTCACTCTAACAATGGTACCAACGGATACTAATCAACGGAGTCACGGGTCGCACGTTTCAGGGCGAAACCATATCTTAGGCAGAGCCTGTGCGCAAAGCCTGACTCGGGGTGGGGAGATTAATCCGACTGCGGTTGGGATACTCTACATTATCAAAAAAAAAAAAAAAAAAGGATACTAATCAAGGTCCAAAAATCAAACAGACAAGCAACACTGCATATTTTTTAAAAAGTTATCTTTAGTTATTAATAACCCCTTTCCTTGTATTGAAATGTATATGTACATCGAAGATCCAGTTTGCTACAAATATTAAAAAGTTCTCTATAATTTATGGATGTTTTGTCTAGAAAAATTAGTTACCGAATATTATTCTCTCTTTAGAGACCATAAGCAGGTGTAAACTAGTTACCTAACATCACACATCATTTCTTATTTTTTATGATTGACATATCGACATATTGTATTTATGAATTAACTAAGTTACGTTGAGAAACACATATATTAGTATAAGTTGAAATACTGCATGAAAAATAAATTAAGCAAATGTTGTGTACATTTATAATCTCTGCATGCACTCACAGCCAATTTGACCAGGGGCCTCTACGTACTTGCTTGGCGCCAAGTCCGTCCCATAGGTCAGACCAAATCACATGTAGTAGCTAGTAACGCATTTAACGCCGTCAGTGACAGTTCTATTAATATATATTTGACATTTAGCAACCCTGGCTAGTAAATGATTGTATTACTACTTGGTAGACAGCCTCATGTGAAATTCAACTATCGTTACCGCAGATAATATTTAAAACAAAATCAAATGCTAATTTTGTTATGTATTCGCCTTTTTAGTAGTAGGGAATCCATGCATGCTTGACTTATTACAAATAATTATCCTTATATTAAAGGAATGAAATAAAAAAATAAAAATAATTGTTAAGCATCTCTAATATATATTTGGTTGTCTACGGTGATACGTGGTGTAGGATGATATAATTGTCGCATATATTTATTTTATTGAAATAATTTTTATTTTATCATATTTTATATAAATGATGAGTTTTTATTCTATTTATCCGTCAAAATAATTATCAAATATACTAATTTTTATTTCATTATTTTATTTTATTTTTTTAATCCAAACATAATATTAGGCTAGTCCAAAATTTTGGGAGGGCCAAAACTTGCTAAGAGTTTAGATCGAGATCCTTTGTAGCAATCATGTATATTAACTTGTTCACCGTGCCTTTGAGGGGAGAAATTATTCTATAGTTTAGGAATATGATAAACAGGATACTCTTCCTCTCATATATTTTTGGGTTCAGTGTGAGGCCCCTTGTACTGGAATCCACGAATATATGAGAGAAAGAATATACTGTTCATTATACTCTTAAAGTATTTAATAATTTTTCTTTTGAGGGACAGTTGAAAATGTTACTCATCAATGTTGGCGTATTTTTTAAGAGTAGAATTTAGCTTATTTAAGTTTAATATTGAAACTTTTTACGACACACACACACACACACACACATATATATATATATTAATATCATTTTCTAAGCGAATATATATTATTATTTGATTTTTTTTTTATCCCCATTTAATGCCTTCACTGAGCATGCATAGCCAAACCTGGTAAAAAATTTACTACTGGTTCTGTAGATGAATTTATGTGAAATTCAACTAACCCCTACCAGATTTCTGTCGCTAGCTAGCTAATTGAAATTATTTTGAATCTTCAAAATCGAACGGATCTTTCATAGTAATGCCATACAGATAAGAAATCATTAAAAATTTATTTTTTGAGTTATTTATGATCTTATTAACTTGAACAAATATTTAATGGGCTTAAATTATTTTATTATTTTAAATTATTTTTTTTTTATTTTGATGATCGATCTTTTAATTGTTTTAATTAAGATATTTAATTTTTAATCTTTTTTACTTTAATTCAATTAAAAAATCATGTAAAAAATTAATGACGTGACGTGAATATATGACATTGACATGTGATGCTTATGTGTTAAATTATTTTATAAAAATAAAAGGGCAGAAACGAAAAAACCATTTGGGGTTTTCTCTTCGGTCGGATCGTTTGGGCTCCGATTATTGTTCTTCTCGTTCAATCTGCAGGACTATTCTGTTCCATCGCTCTTAGGGATTGTTTCTCGGTGATGCGTTGATTTCTTTCAGCTCTCGATTTCATAGTCTAGGGTTTATGTACTGAGTTTTTTCGCCTCTTCTCACACCTAGGTTTGAATTTGGTTCTGTTCCAATTTTGTTGGTTTTGGTCTGTCTCCGGTGATCATCGAATTTTCGATTCTCTGTTTCTTCCGCTGAGCTCCATCCATTCGTTCAATTGAATAATATTATACAATTGAAAATACATAATTTGGAGATCCCAATTTAAAAATAAGAAACCCATTTGAATTGAGGGGGAGAGAGAGAGAGAAATATCAGCAGTGGCCGTCATCTAGATCTGTGACATTCGGTGTCTTGGCAGTGCTCCAAGATCAATTTTGGTCAAACATGATTCTTCCATCGAAGAATCAGATGCCTCCACCCCAATTTTTGGGTCTCAAATTGAAGGGGGTTTCAAGGCCACCAGATATTGCTGAACAATAAGTCACTGGAAGATGGAAGTTGACCGTATGACCGTAGCCATAGCAATAAATTAACCACAAACTATTCCATTATCTCTTATATATCTATTTCTATATATCTTCAATGGAAAACTCTAATTCAAACATCTCTAATTCAAACAACAACGACGATGAAATCCAGTTCTTCGAAGCTCAGGACGAATTCCCTTTCTAAGATTGCATTGATTCCGATGAAAATGATCGACCCATTTCCCAATCTTCTTCAATTTCTCAGCTCGACCCAGTTAAAGAATCCAATCCTGATGCGGCGTTACAGAAATCCAAGCTTCGGCGAACTTTTTCTCACAACGTTAGCAAAGTCATTTCCAGCTCCGCTGGTGATTCGAAGGACTCGAGCACTAATTCTTTTGTAATGGTTTTTTTCTCTTTATTTAGTTGTTTAACTTGTTATTAGTTGGTTTTTTTTTATTGTAATGGGTTTGAATTTTTTAAGTTTCTGATTTGTTTAATATGTTTTAATTTTTAATCTTTTGTAAACTTGGTTTGCCAAATATATCCTTTACTATACAATTTAATGGTAAAAATATTATTTTTTAAAGACACGCCAGATGGATGCCCACTCAGAAAGGCACGCCAGCAATTTTTGACGTGTCAAGTGAATTTAGACGAAATTAAAAAAAAAAATATTTATTTATTTAAAAAAATTAAAATATTAATCACCGAAATAAAAAAATATAATAGTTTACAATAGTAAAATATATTTAAACTTATTTAATATATGTTTTTCATAATAAAATACAAGTGCCCTTTATTTTTTAAAATAATTTATATCGCAAGTTTCTGCAATAATTTTCATCTCTTTTTAATCTAACATTCTCTTTCACGTACCAATTGCCATTATTTCTTTGAATTCACCTTTGTTTTTCACAAGAAAAGGTCACACATAGTCAAATAAGAGCTAGCTGCTAGCGGTGAGTAATTACAATACCCTAAATAAAACCCTATGATATCACGACTTCCCGTACTTAAAGTAATATTTCTGATCAAAATATTCATGACTCTCATCAGTTGGTAGATGAAACGCATTTACTTCTTCTGATCCATCAACCCCTATTCATGACTTGTCCCAAAAAAATGGCCCTACTCCCTCTTCCCTTTGCTCTTTATAAGAATTTTGACCCAACTTCATTTCACTCAATATTATATCACTTCATTTCTCCCTCCCTCCAATGGAATTGCTAGACTTAGTTTTAATAACTTTAGCCACCATCTTCCTCCGTCTATGGTGGCAGTTCTGGTCGGTATCCGGTGGCGGACGGAAGAATCTCCCACCGGGGCCACCAGGATGGCCACTTGTGGGCAATTTAGGTCAAGTTATCCTCCAAAAACGGCCCTTCATTTATATAGTACGTGATTTACGAACCAGATATGGGCCCATCTTCACCATGCAAATGGGCCAACGAACCCTAGTTATCATTACAAGCTCTGAGCTCATCCATGAAGCACTAGTTCAAAAAGGCCCAATATTCGCAAGCCGGCCGCCAGACTCCCCCATCCGGCTCCTCTTCAGCGTGGGGAAATGTGCCATCAACTCGGCGGAATTCGGCCCTCTATGGCGTACCCTCCGCCGGAACTTTGTCACCGAGTTGATAAACCCTAATAGAATCAAACAGTGTAGCTGGATAAGAAAATGGGCAGTGGAGACCCATCTAAAAAGGCTCCAAGATGAGGCCTCTCAAATGGGCTTTGTTGAAGTTATGAGCAACCTTAGGCTCACTGTTTGTAGCATACTAATTTGCTTGTGTTTTGGTGCAAAAATATCCGAAAATCGAATAAAAACCATTGAGAGTATACTCAAAGATGTTATGATGATGACTACACCAAAACTGCCGGACTTTTTGCCGATTCTTACGCCGTTGTTTCACCGCAATTTGAAAGAAGCGAAAGAGCTGAGGAAAAGGCAAATGGAGTGCTTGGTGCCTTTGATGAGAAGTAGAAGGGCTTTTGTTGAAAGTGGAGAAAACCCTAATTCAGAAATGGTGAGCCCTATCGGGGCTGCTTATATTGACTCCTTGTTTAAACTCGAACCGGCCGGCCGAGGCCGGTTGAGTGAGGATGAGCTGGTGACACTAGTTTCTGAGGTTATTAACGCCGGAACCGACACGAGCGCCACCACAGTTGAATGGGCTTTGCTTCATATGGTCATGAACCAAGATATTCAAGAAAAGTTATATCAACAAATAGTTGATATTGTGGGGAAAAATGGGGTAGTGACTGAAAATGATGTGGACAAAATGCCCTATCTCGATGCAGTTGTGAAAGAAACTTTCCGGAGACACCCGCCGAGCCACTTTGTGTTATCCCATGCAGCTATAAAGGATACCGAACTCGGCGGCTACACAATTCCGGCCAATGTGAACGTGGAGTTTTACACGGCATGGGTGACTGAGGACCCGAGTTTGTGGAAGGATCCAGGAGAATTCCGGCCGGAGAGGTTTTTGGACGGGGACGGGGTTGATGTCGACGTGACGGGGAACCGCGGCGTGAAGATGGTGCCATTCGGTGCCGGAAGGCGGATTTGTCCGGCGGCTTCTCTTGGTACGTTGCATGTTAACATGTTGCTTGCTAGGATGGTGCATGCATTCAAGTGGGTTCCAATACCTGGTGCCCCGCCCGACCCGACTGAGACATTTGCTTTCACTGTTGTGATGAAGAATCCTCTCAAAGCTATTATTTTGCCAAGGGAAAAGAATATTGAACCTTGAAATTGGGATCATGATTAATTTCACATAGTTTAAAATGCACGGTTTATTGACGTGATTTATAAAAACAAGTTATATTCTAATATAGTATATAGATACATTTTAAATGTTTGTTATATAAATATTATATAATAGCAGTTCTATATTATACATATAAAGTGTAATTTGTTTTATAAATTGTCTATTTAAATTGCCTGAGCTTGCATTAGGCTAGTATCTTTGTTATGGAGAAATTAATAAATATTTAGCTAGAATTAAGATAAGATATATATTTTTTTTCATTTTTTTTGTGTTGGACGAAATTAATTGTTCAATATGATCCACCATTTGATTTTGTACTTGAGTAGAAGCACTCATTTTCGGGCCCATTAAAAAGTCCGTCTCTGTCCTTTATGATTTGAATTGGTTTGATTAATGTATCACCTGTGAATTATTGGTTCAAGTGTTCGCCATTCATTAGTTTTATGTGTTGTTTATATATGCCGTACCTAGCTACATATATTCAACTTTTTTGATCTTTATTTATGTTGGACACTCTTCAGTAAAATTGACAAATTTCGTGACATATTAAATTAAATTAAGATTAATGTAAAAATTTAAACGACAAGATATAATAAATTTATATTTGACTTTTGTTAATTTTCTTATATCTTATGAAGCCATATATATCAATATTTATTCTTCCCTTGAGCAATATAGCCAGTAAATACAATAATACTAGCACTTATTAATTACAAATTTAAAAATATTATCTTTTTGGTAGTGATGGCAATTTAAACACATTAAAAATCGCATTGAAATCGGTCAGATTTATCGAATTGGCCGATTTTTGTCTTGAACCGTTGGCTAAGCGGCCCGATTTTGGCACAAAAATATTAAATTAGGACCGGTGAAAGGTGATGTTGATATTCATTGTTAAACTGGTAATACTGCACCGTATCACACCAAAAGTTGAAGAATTATGATTTTTATTTAAAAGTTAAAATTATAGTTATTGTTGTGTTTTTTTACTTTTATTTTGTCGAGATAAACTCGGTTATTATCAAGAATATTTGTTATATAAACTTTGATCTAAGAATACTTCGTTATGCAAACTTTATTTTTGTTATAATTTAAGTTATAAATCACATGTTCAATTCATGGACGGTGCGGGTCAATACTAAAAAGTGGCCAATGCTATTAAGGTACCACAATTTCATGAATTAGGACCATGCAGTTATGGTACAAAATTTTTGTAAGAGTGGTGCGGTATCAAATCCTTAAAACACTGCTACCACATCGTATCGCACCGCACCATTGTCAATCCTTATTAGTTCTTGGTGAAAATAACATGCCTTCAAGTTATTCACATTTGATGCGATAGATCATTTACTTTATAATTTTATTCATTTATTAATAAAAAGAGTGTATTTATTTAAAGATATTTATTTTTCCATATTTAATTATTATAATTAATTATTGGGATAACTCATAGTTTTGGAGTAATACTTTTAGAATCATGATGAGTTCATGCTAATGAGATCTAAAATCAAGATAGCTCAAAAACTAGAACGTTCCTAATCATAGGATTACTAATGTGGGGTTAGTGAATTCGGATATATTAGTACACACTATGCTTGCTTTTTCAAAAATGACGATTGATCTCATAATCATTTATGTAGAGACACTAAAACAAGTTTGTAGATGTTTATTGGAGAATAAGTTCATTGAACGTGACTAGCTTAAAGGAACATGTGACGACCCTAAATCTGGGTCCACACAGCACAAACTTGAGTTGTCAAAATACACAACAACTATTACAATACAGTATATTGTACAATAATACACAATTAAGTCTTCACTATTATTGTCGCACTATTTTACAACATGTGAAAACTACTATAGCTATCCCTCGGACCTTCACTCCATCCCCGCACTGGACCTAGTTATGTTCTTATCTCCTGTTGAAAAATAATATAACAAAAAAGAAAGGGTGAGCTCAAATAGCCCAGTAAAAAATATCATGACTAAGATAATGACGAATAAATTATCCTTAGCCTTCAACAGTTGAGTTCTTAATAGAATAATTTAAACAGCAAATTTTAATTCAACAACTGCAGTTAAATTCTTAAACAAAGTTCAGATCAACAACTGCGGCAGAAAAATAACCGTTAGGAAAATCATATAGACCATGATGTCAACTCGCTTATCTTTTTAAGAAAAACATCATCAACTTTTATTATCTAAAATACTATTGGGCATGATAATACAAACTCACAGTTCCTGGTCATAATCATGTAAGTCAACAGTTCATCTTTGCACTACGGTCAAAGATATTTAAATATAATGATAATTAGATTTTATATCTATTTATTTAATATTTTTAGACTTAATTAATTGCGAGTCTTTAAGTATTTTTAGGAATTTAGGTGTTTTATTTATTATTATACATTATTATTATTTTTAGCGTTTTTATATTATATTTATTTATTTTATATTTTAGTGTGTAGGAAATAAAGAAGGAAGGGCAAAAGTGTAATTCTGCAAGAAGGCGGTGGCAAAATCGTAATAAAGCAGAAACCTGAGGGAGCTAACTGTAAATATCCAGCGCGGTGGCAATCTCGTAAATACTCCTCCGGACTCCCGCGCCATGCGCGCATACAGGTGATGAAAACCGGAAGTGGAACGACGTCGTTTCAGGGGACGCGGCAGAAGCAACATGCGCGCAATGCGCGGATGTTCAGCGGAAGGAGGCAGGGCACGGATACGGCGTCGTTTTATCGAGCGGTGCTGGACAGAATGCGCGCAATGCGCGCGGCTGTTTTGAGCGGACGTTGACTTGGTCAACGCCGCGTTTGGCTGACACGGAAATTGGCCAAAACAGCAGATTTCGGGATTTTTGCATCTTTTTGATTCCCAATTGGATTTTAATTCCTATTAGGGTTTGAAAAAATAAATCCTATTAGGGTTTTAAATCCTATTAGGGTTTGGACATATTTGAGGCCTATAAATACATGCCAAAGGGAAAGCACATACACACAATTACCTAGAGCTACATTGAAGCATTGAAGCAAAGGAGGCAACATCAAGAGTTCAAGATTTGGAGATTGAAGAAGTGCTACAAAATAGTTTATCCTTTATTCTTTTCTCTTTAATTTTTGTTACGATGTTGTTTAATTTGTGGAATTCTTTTTATTTAGTTATGAGCTAATTTTATTTTAAGATTACAATGGAACCCAATGTTTAGTATAAATTAATTCTCTCTTGTTTCAATTATTAATCTTTATAATTCATTTATCATATTTTGTGCTTACATGTTATAATTGTTTGGCCATACAATTATTTGATTTCCTAGATGGCATTGGAAGATGAAATCTAGATTTTGATCTAAATATGATAACATGCATTACGTATAAAATAGGAATATATTTATATGTTGCATGTAAGTGCTTTGGGAATTTAAACTTAATGAATCTATTCTTAATTATTTTACATAGGAATATAGTAAATTAATTAGAATAGATATTTTTGTCAAACTCTTGGAAAAGATTTAATAAATACTTATGAATTGCCGCTTAATGAATTGTGTTGATTAAATAGTTGTCAAGAGAGTGAAAATATTTATGCGAAACATTGGGGGAAGTTGTAGTCTTAACTTTCAAATCTGGTATTCATATTTGCTTAATAATTTGCTTATTTTAATTAGTTAATTTAATTCCATAAAACTTGAATCGGTTGTTTAAATAAAATTGAGTTGATATAAAATTAGTACTTGAATATTATTATTATTATTTCCTTGTGGGATCGATACTTTACTTACTATTATATTACTTGTTGGCCACGTATACTTGCGTGAATTTGTCTATACATAAATCTGACAACAAGTTTTTGGCGCCGTTGCCGGGGAAATATTTTTAATAATTAGTTCAATATTAGTTACAATCAATTCGATTTTAATTTAAACGTTTCTAATTTTCAGTATTATTTGCTTTTGCAGGTTTTCATCAAGTGTTAGCAATTGCAAATCATCGATCATAGCTTAACATTCCGCTAACGTAACATTACGTTTTCCCGGAATCTTAAGGTTTGAGGATACAAAATTTGTGTATGAACACGAGATCGAAGGGACAAGAGCCAGATCCATACATAGACGAAATCGAGAGGAGGTGCCGAGCCTTGAAAAGAGTTTGCCAAGAAACCGAACAGGAACAAGGCCACATGGAGGCTGAAGAGCAGAAATCATTGAGGGACTACGCAATGCCACGAGTCACGGAGATCCAATCAAGCATTCAAAGGCCCGCAATTCAGGCTAATACCTTTGAGATCAAGCCTGGTACGATCCAAATGATTCAAAACTCTGTGCAGTTTGGGGGTTTACCGAATGATGACCCAAACGATCACTTAGTTAGCTTCTTGGAGATTTGTGACACCTTCAAGTACAATGGTGTTACGGAGGATGCAATTCGACTCAGACTATTTCCTTTCACACTCCGTGATAAAGCAAAGAGCTGGCTTCATTCACTACCGCCAGGTTCCATCACTACATGGAACGATTTGGCGCAAAAGTTTCTCGCAAAATTTTTCCCACCAGCCAAAACAGCTAAGATGAGGAACGATATCACTTCTTTCGTTCAGCATGATGCAGAATCACTCTATGAAGCGTGGGAAAGATTTAAGGACTTGTTGCGACGATGTCCCCACCATGGCATTCCCAAATGGTTACAAGTCCAGACGTTTTACAATGGTTTATTTAGTAATACAAGGACGAGTATCGATGCCGCGGCAGGAGGAGCATTGATGGCCAAGAATTTTGATGATGCCTACGAGTTGCTAGAAACAATGGCAGCAAATAATTATCAATGGCCATCGGCAAGGATGAATCAACCAAAGGTGGCTGGAATTTATGAGGTAGATGCGGTGACGGCATTGGCAGCACAGGTCGCTACATTAACAAAGAAGATCGATGCTTTAGGAGTGAAGCCGATACAGAATGTTGCAGCTATTTGTGATTTATGTGCAGGAAGCCATCCAAGTGACCAATGTGCAATCACCGCAGAATCAGTTCAATTTGTTGGAAATTACAACAGGCAGCCAAATAGCAACAACTATAATCCTGGATGGAGGAATCATCCCAATTTCTCATGGAACAATAATCAAACGCAACAACCTGCTCCAAAACAACTATACCCCCCTGGATTTCAAAATCAAGTCCCACCACAGCAGGAGAAGAAGACAAATTTGGAGGAGTTACTTTCTAGGTACATTGCACAGAACGAGACAAGGATAAACAGTCAAGAAGTCTCAATCCGGAACCTAGAAAATCAGATGGGGCAGCTTACTAACGCCATCAACAATCGCCCCCAAGGCACCTTACCAAGCAGCACAAAGGTCAATCCTAGACGAGATGATAAAGAACAGTGCAAGGCAATAACACTTCGCAACGGTAAGAAGTTACCCGAAGTTGTTGAAGAAACTCCCAATCAGACACATGAAGATGATTGTGAGGGTGACAAGCAAGATGAAAATAATGGAACGCATGAGGCCCCAATGACAAAGCAAGATACAGTCAAACAGAGCTCTAGTGCACCACCTGTGCCTTTCCCCCAACGACTGCAGAAATCAAAGTTGGATAAACAATTCTCAAAATTTTTGGAAGTGTTCAAGAAGCTGCAGATCAACATTCCATTCGCCGATGCATTGGAACAGATGCCAAGCTATGTAAAGTTCATGAAAGATATTTTATCCAAGAAGAGAAAGCTAGGCGAATTTGAAACAGTGGCGTTAACTGAGGAGTGTAGCGCAATACTTCAAAAGAAGTTACCACCAAAGCTCAAGGACCCGGGAAGCTTCACAATCCCCTGCACGATTGGCAGAAAATTTTTTGGAAGAGCATTATGTGATTTAGGAGCCAGTATCAACTTGATGCCGCTCTCAATTTATCAGCAGTTGGGATTGAAAGAAGCAAAACCTACGAATGTTACACTGCAGCTTGCGGACAGATCACTCACTTATCCACGAGGCATAGTTGAAGACGTCTTAGTCAAGGTGGACAAATTTATTTTTCCAGCTGATTTCATAGTCTTAGACTTTGAGGAAGATCGGGATATACCGATTATTCTTGGGCGCCCATTCTTGGCCACAGGGAGAACACTGATTGATGTACAAAAGGGTGAGCTAACTATGAGAGTCCAAGATCAAGAGATTACATTCAACGTATTTTCAGCAATGAAATTTCCAAACGACACAGAAGAATGTTTTCAGATTGATGTCATTGATGAGACGGTGAATGAAGTATTCGAAGGCAGTTGTTTCTTAGATTCTCTTGAGACATCATTAGTTAGTCAATCTGCTTCGGACTTCCCAGCTTCCTTGGAGTATGTGCAACTGTTGAACTCGTCTCTACCATTTGTTAAGTTTAAAAAACAATTTGAACCTTTGGAGCATTCAGAAAGTTCAACTACTCGTACAAAGTCATCATTGGAAGAACCACTTCCATTGGAGCTAAAACCTCTTCCTACTCATTTGCGGTACGCATATTTGGGAGATTCATGTACTTTACCGGTTATTATCTCTGCTTCACTCGACGAATCTCAAGAAAGCAAACTCTTGCGAGTCCTCCGAGAATACAAAACAGCGTTGGGATGGACTATTGCCGATATAAAAGGGATCAGTCCTTCGTTTTGCATGCATAAGATCCTGCTTGAAGATAATGCGACACCTGTGATTGAGCAACAACGTCGATTGAATCCGATCATGAAGGAGGTTGTTAAAAAGGAGATCATCAAATGGTTGGATGCTGGAATTATCTACCCCATTTCAGACAGTTCGTGGGTAAGTCCAATCCAATGTGTTCCAAAGAAAGGAGGCATGACGGTCGTGGCCAATGCAAATAATGAGTTGATCCCTACTCGGACAGTAACCGGATGGCGAGTTTGCATGGACTATCGCAAACTTAACAAAGCAACTCGCAAAGATCACTTCCCTCTCCCATTTATTGACCAGATGCTTGACAGATTGGCTGGCCATGATTTTTATTGTCTCTTAGACGGATATTCGGGCTACAATCAGATTGCAATAGCCCCTGAAGATCAGGAAAAGACCACCTTCACATGCCCATATGGAACATTTGCTTTCCGAAGAATGTCTTTTGGACTATGCAATGCACCAGCAACATTTCAGCGATGCATGATGGCAATATTCTTAGACATGGTCGAGCAAAACCTTGAGGTATTCATGGACGACTTTTCAGTATTTGGGGATAGTTACGATTTGTGCCTAGAGAATCTAATACTTGTGCTAAAAAGATGCGTGGAAACTAATCTGGTGTTGAATTGGGAGAAATGTCACTTCATGGTTCGTGAAGGTATAATTCTGGGGCATAAGGTGTCGGCTAATGGAATAGAGGTGGACAAGGCAAAAATAGAGACTATAGAAAAGCTTCCACCACCTGCATCAGTGAAGGGGATTCGAAGTTTTTTGGGACATGCAGGTTTCTACAGGCGCTTTATCAAAGACTTTTCAAAGATCACAAAGCCTCTTTGCAATCTTCTAGAGAAAGATATACCCTTCAAATTCGATAAGTCATGTTTAGAGGCCTTTGAAGTATTAAAAGAAAAGTTGGTTACTGCCCCCGTGATAACTACACCAAATTGGGATCTTCCATTCGAGCTAATGTGCGATGCTAGTGACTTTGCGATTGGCGCGGTCTTAGGCCAACGTAAAGAGAAAATTTTTCATGCTATCTATTATGCTAGCAAAACATTGACTGATGCACAGCTTAACTATACGACCACCGAGAAAGAATTACTAGCGGTTGTATACGCTTTTGACAAGTTTCGTTCCTACCTCATTGGCACAAAGGTGATTGTGTTCACGGACCACTCCGCCATCAAATACTTAATCTCAAAGAAGGACGCCAAGCCACGCTTGATTCGATGGATCCTTTTACTGCAGGAATTTGATCTTGAAATTCGGGATAGAAAAGGGACCGAAAATCAAGTGGCGGACCATCTCTCAAGACTTGAGAATCCTGACCAGCAACAAAGAGCAGGCACATTAATTAATGAATCATTCCCAGATGAGCAGCTATTTTCAATCACAACGAAAACACCATGGTATGCGGATTTGGTGAATTATATTGTGAGTCAAGTGCTTCCTCCTGAGTTGAGCTACCAGCAGAGAAAAAAGTTCTTACATGATGTCAAGAATTACTTGTGGGATGAGCCATTTTTATTCAAGCAGTGTGCAGATCATATGTTAAGAAGATGTGTACCCACTGAGGAAATTGAAGGTATACTTCACCATTGCCACTCATCCGGCTATGGAGGCCATTATGGAGGAGAGAGAACGGCAGCAAAAGTTCTTCAATCCGGATTCTATTGGCCCACTCTCTTCAAAGATGCCCATACTTTCGTGTCAAGGTGCGATAGATGCCAAAGGGTTGGCAACATTTCAAAGCGACATGAGATGCCCTTGAACAACATTTTGGAGGTGGAGATTTTTGACGTTTGGGGTATCGACTTCATGGGCCCATTCCCGTCCTCCTACAATAACTTGTATATTTTGGTTGCGGTTGACTATGTCTCAAAATGGGTTGAAGCAGCGGCATTGCCAACCAACGACTCTAAAGTGGTGTTAAATTTTCTGCGAAAGAATATCTTTACCAGGTTTGGCACACCAAGGGCGATCATTAGTGATAAAGGTACGCACTTTTGTAATAAGCAGTTTGCAGCCCTTCTAGCTAAATATGGAGTTACTCATAAGATTGCCACAGCTTATCACCCCCAGACGAGTGGTCAAGTAGAAATTTCAAATAGAGAGGTAAAGCGTATTCTGGAGAAGATTGTTAATCCAAACATGAAAGATTGGTCGAAGAAGCTTGATGATGCTTTATGGGCTTATCGTACTGCTTATAAAACACCAATTGGAATGTCCCCATACAAGTTGATCTTTGGGAAAGCTTGTCATCTGCCAGTCGAATTAGAGCATAGCGCATATTGGGCTATTCAGAAGTTAAATTTTGACTTGCATGCGGCTGGTGAGAAACGTGTCCTACAGCTCAATGAAATGGATGAATTTCGTCTTCAAGCATATGAGAATGCCAAGTTGTATAAAGAAAAGACCAAGAGGTGGCATGACAAGCGGATCATTGAGCGGAGGTTCGAACCAGGTCAAGCTGTACTCCTTTTCAACTCCAGGTTAAAATTGTTCCCAGGTAAACTCAAATCAAGGTGGTCTGGTCCATTCATCATTACTACAGTCTTCCCACATGGAGCAGTTGAGGTCGAAGAGCCAAACACGAAGAGAACCTTTAAAGTGAATGGTCAACGACTTAAGCATTATTGGGGTGGTGACATTGCTCGTCAAAGAACCTCCATTAATCTTGACGACCCAGAATGAGAAAAGGGAGTAGTCAGGCTGAGACTATAAAACAAGCGCTTATTGGGAGGCACCCCAAGTTTTAGTTTTTAATTTTAAATTTGTATTTTATTACTAGTAAATTTTAATTTATTTTAATATTTTATTATTGTTGTTTTTGTTTTGTTTCAGGTTATTTATGCAGCTCAGACTTAACAGATGAGAAAAAAAAAATGCTACATATTCAGGGGAGTCCCTTGTTCTTAATTTTCTTTATTTTATACATTGAGGACAATGTCTGTTTTAAGTTTGGGGGTGTGAGTAAATTTGAAAGAATTTAAAAAAAATTAATAATAATAATATTAATTAAAAAAAAAAAAAAAAAAAAAGTTAGGTTTTATTTTAATTTTAGAATTTTGTGGGTAAATTCACTGCAAACCCTCACGAGACACAACTCGTCCACTTGGGGTAACCAAGGGGTTTAAAGGCTTGTTGCACATGCTAAGTGCAATCGTGTTTCCTACGAAAATGGGGTAATTTAGTTTTTTTAGGATGTGTCACTTGGGCAATGAATTAGTTGAATTAAATGTTGGCCAATGATAAAAATTGGTTTTTACTTAATAACTTTTGAAAGAATGGATAAATTTTTGCATAGTTTGAATTTTGGTATATTGTTTATTATTATTTTATTCAAGATCCTTTAATTTTTATGCACATATCCAATTGTTTGAGCTAGTTTTAACTTAAGTGAAGTTTATTTGGTTAAATGCTTTTAATAGATATTTTTGAATTCTATTTGATCGTAACTTGAAGCGAAATTGTGGTAAAACATGATTTAGGGGAGATGATTTAAGTGAATTTTCTGGATTACTAAAATTAATTTATCTTGTGAAGGAAATTATGTGATGAGTTGAGATGGAGCGTAAAACGCAATCACTCATAAATATGTGAAGAAATGCGAGATGGAGCGTAAAACGCACTCGCTGGTGAGATGGAGCATAAAATGCACTTACCGTGAAGAAAAAGAAAAAAAAATGGGATGGAGCATAAAATGCACCCATTTAATTGAAGAAAGACAAAAGCTGAAAAGAAATTAATAATCCTAGTGGTGTTTGAAAGATTAAAAACTTTTTGATCTCCTAAGTTATATTTGCATGTATTAGCTTCGAGTGATGTGAAAAATAAAAGTATAGAGTTTTGTTGTATATATTTTATCTTTGATGAAACATTTAATTACGTGAGCGGATCTAAGTTTTTTTTTCCCGCTAGTTTGATACATTTGGATTCACACACACACGAAGGGTCTTGAGTAGAGTAAGATTAACAAATATGTTGAAATTTTATGACTTTGTATAATTTTGAAGTTCTCTTTAAGTTATCATTTAAAAATCTTTGAGGTTAAAGTTGAAATTCATATTGATTCACTGCTTGAGTAATTTTGAGTTATCGAGTAATAGAGTTTTTGTTTTTATTTTTATATTGCTTGAGGGCAAGCAAAGAGTTAAGTTTGGGGGTATTTGATAATTAGATTTTATATCTATTTATTTAATATTTTTAGACTTAATTAATTGCGAGTCTTTAAGTATTTTTAGGAATTTAGGTGTTTTATTTATTATTATACATTATTATTATTTTTAGCGTTTTTATATTATATTTATTTATTTTATATTTTAGTGTGTAGGAAATAAAGAAGGAAGGGCAAAAGTGTAATTCTGCAAGAAGGCGGTGGCAAAATCGTAATAAAGCAGAAACCTCAGGGAGCTAACTGTAAATATCCAGCGCGGTGGCAATCTCGTAAATACTCCTCCGGACTCCCGCGCCATGCGCGCATACAGGTGATGAAAACCGGAAGTGGAACGACGTCGTTTCAGGGGACGCGGCAGAAGCAACATGCGCGCAATGCGCGGATGTTCAGCGGAAGGAGGCAGGGCACGGATACGGCGTCGTTTTATCGAGCGGTGCTGGACAGAATGCGCGCAATGCGCGCGGCTGTTTTGAGCGGACGTTGACTTGGTCAACGCCGCGTTTGGCTGACACGGAAATTGGCCAAAACAGCAGATTTCGGGATTTTTGCATCTTTTTGATTCCCAATTGGATTTTAATTCCTATTAGGGTTTGAAAAAATAAATCCTATTAGGGTTTTAAATCCTATTAGGGTTTGGACATATTTGAGGCCTATAAATACATGCCAAAGGGAAAGCACATACACACAATTACCTAGAGCTACATTGAAGCATTGAAGCAAAGGAGGCAACATCAAGAGTTCAAGATTTGGAGATTGAAGAAGTGCTACAAAATAGTTTATCCTTTATTCTTTTCTCTTTAATTTTTGTTACGATGTTGTTTAATTTGTGGAATTCTTTTTATTTAGTTATGAGCTAATTTTATTTTAAGATTACAATGGAACCCAATGTTTAGTATAAATTAATTCTCTCTTGTTTCAATTATTAATCTTTATAATTCATTTATCATATTTTGTGCTTACATGTTATAATTGTTTGGCCATACAATTATTTGATTTCCTAGATGGCATTGGAAGATGAAATCTAGATTTTGATCTAAATATGATAACATGCATTACGTATAAAATAGGAATATATTTATATGTTGCATGTAAGTGCTTTGGGAATTTAAACTTAATGAATCTATTCTTAATTATTTTACATAGGAATATAGTAAATTAATTAGAATAGATATTTTTGTCAAACTCTTGGAAAAGATTTAATAAATACTTATGAATTGCCGCTTAATGAATTGTGTTGATTAAATAGTTGTCAAGAGAGTGAAAATATTTATGCGAAACATTGGGGGAAGTTGTAGTCTTAACTTTCAAATCTGGTATTCATATTTGCTTAATAATTTGCTTATTTTAATTAGTTAATTTAATTCCATAAAACTTGAATCGGTTGTTTAAATAAAATTGAGTTGATATAAAATTAGTACTTGAATATTATTATTATTATTTCCTTGTGGGATCGATACTTTACTTACTATTATATTACTTGTTGGCCACGTATACTGGCGTGAATTTGTCTATACATAAATCTGACAACATATAACACCAACGGTCATTATCATACTAGTATTTAGTATTTGGTCATAATCATATAAAACAATAATTCATCTTTGCACTACAGGCCAATGAAAACATTCATCACGTGCCTTAAAAGACACACCATCAAATATATCGCCTTTAACCTAACAACACCCCTATCCAACATATGCCCCAAGCCACAGATATTAACAACAATTTGATTCTTGATGATTAGAATAACAACAGAGATATAACCGATGAACAGAAGAAACAGGAATAACAATAAATATAGGAAGTTTACAATTTTACTTTGTGTAAATTTAAATAATGTCAAAATTGTCAACATGATGTGGACTGAAATTCAAGAACGATATTCAAGATCCATATTTCAAAAGAACGATTGAAGTTCAATAGAAAGGTTCACGTAAATAGGAAGGTTCAATTGAAATGATATTAAATGAAGCGTAAACTATTAAGAATTAATATTATGATCATTTCAGTAGTTTTACTGAACAATACTTACTATAGTAAGTTTAAATAATGAAAGATGAAAAAGATGGTATCCCTTACCTTATCACGTGACTGTATATTGATAAAAATGAGGTTGATCAACCTATACATTTATAATATAAATAGTAATTACCATATATAAATTTCAAGGTGTATGATAACTCATATATTATGTATTATCAAAATTATTTATATAATATAAATTTTTGTAGTGTAAAATAATAACTTCAAAAATAATAATAAATCTTCCTAAGAAAGCTTTCTTAAATAAATATTCTCAAAGAAGAGTTTTATAAAGGAAGATTTGTGAATACCGTGTGAAATAGGTATTTGTGCAATTACTACTCTTTAATAAAATACTTACTTAAAAAATTTATGCAGTCCTTTTTGTTTACAAATACTCAAAATAACCTTACAATTTTTAGAGAAAACTCACAAAATACTTGTAGAAAAACTTTATGTTTTAGGTGTGATTTTTCTATTCAGTTGAGTAAGCTATTTATAGGAGAAGAGAGTGTACTGTGTAAGTACGTTGTTGGCGTACTGCACGCCAGCCTAACTTTCAAAAGTGGCAACGCACGCTGCCTGTCATTCCTTACCAATTCTCATTTCATGTGGCCCCCACAGAGGGTCCACATATTATTCACATATAATAATAATAATAATAATAATAATAATAATAATAATAATAATAATAATAATAATAATAATAATAATAATAATAATATCCACTAATAATACAATAATTAAGGTAATGTTACCATAGTGATGATAAAATTTAACAATAATGTAAGAAACATGTTACTGACAATTATTAATTAATTTAATAATATAATTTACTGTGTATTTGTTACTGTGACAATTATTTAATTTAATATAGTGCAATAACAATTATTGGCTCAATGATATAAAATATAGTGTAATGACAATTATTGAATCAATAATGCAAAATACTGTGTATCATTAATTATTGGTGAATACTGTGTAATAACCACATTATCAGTTCAATAATATGAGACAATGTGCAATACCGTGTGCTACTGTAGAATACCGTGTGCTGTAATAAAATACCATAAAATACCGTATGCTACTATTTTTTTATCGCCGGTATTTTAACAGTTAAAAGTGATAACACTGTTTTTATAAAAAAGCTACTTCTGTTGTTTTCTATATTCGATAATATTTCGTTGTGGGGTCTACCAATGATTGACTATTTCGGCGCTGTTGTACGACTCAAATATTTTTCAATAAAACGAATATTGTTCGACATAATAAAATTTGCATATAACATCCTTAACTTTTAACTTTGTCAATTTAACCACTTACTGTTTCAGAAAAATATATATATGAAGAAAAATTAAATTTGTATTTCATAATTCCGGGGTCTTACAGAACACCTAATGAAGTTTTACATGTCTGTCAATAGGAGTTCATACAGTAATAGTAGTACAAGTGATCTTTAGACTTGAGATTATCATAGTACCTTGTGTATTCTGAATTACACTTTGTCATAATCCTTAAGACTCTTTGGGTATATAAAATGGTATGTTCGGGTATAATAAAGTGTACATGGAGGTAGGTGAATGATCAATAAATGATCTACCACTTCCAGTAAAATGAGAGAATGTCATATGCGATTCGATAAGTGACAACTCAAAAATTCCTAGCCATGGTTAAATGAAAATTAGAAAGGAGTTTCTAATTTAGATTAACTAGAGTTGTACATTTGAGAATTGAAATGCATATGATCAAATGAATAAATTTTGACAAAAATTTCATATTTTATATTTGATTGGGACATGGTATGATAGAATGATTGAATTATACAATAACTATGTACTGAATAGGTTCTTTATGATTAAACATTGATTTCATATTATCCGGATAATTATGATATACCGAGAGGTGTCACTCATGATGTAAAATAAATATTAATTTATATATGAATTAAATTCATTTAATTCATTATAAATAATATTTCATCCATCTCAGGATAAAAGTCCTTATTACTATTTTAAATAGTCTCAAGTTAAATGTCTACTTACTTTAAATAATTTATTTTTTACAATAATTTGTCAATAATATCCTTAGTATTAATTATCATATTTCTATTCTCTATGCATATTTATAGAGTATCGCTAGTCATGTGTAGAAAACTATGCAATTAAATGAGAATTTAAATATGGACAATTTTGACAATTTATAATTTTTTCTAATATACACAAAAAGTTAACTAGAACTTTTCTCTTGGGACAGAGGGAGTATTAGAATAGTTCTAATTTATTTATTCTACTATTGGCATAATATTGAACCTAAAGAGTCATACAATAAAAGAAAAATATTAATTTATAAGTAATTGACTTAATAATAATAAATTATGTATATTTAATTTATACCATAGTGGAATAAATTAAATAGCTTAATATTTATAATTAAATATTTAAGAAATACTAATCATAAAATAATAAGAAGTATTCTTATTATTATTATTGTTATTATAAATAATTTAGTTCCTAAATGATTTAGAAATTAAATTAAAACCCAAAGTCTTAAAGAGTTTAGGAGATAGAAGAGTTGGTCTATAAATAAGGAGAGACCTTATTATACAGATAGAACAGTATACCTGAATACTATGTGTTTTCTCTAAAACCTAAATAACTTTAGGAGATGAAAAAATAGAACTAGCCACCCTAGGTTTTCAAAAAACTCAAATTATTTTTTCAATCAATAGTCTCTTAGTGAATCACCTTTATATGTTACATAAATTAACTAAATGACGTTTAATCTACGGATTTAAAGGAGCGTAAAGGATCTTAAGGATTGAAACTTGAAGATCAGATTAAGGGTTGATTCATCTTCATAAGGTATGATCTTTTATCCTTTCTCAATTAATAATATCGCATAAAGGTGAATCCTGAATTATAAAAATTTTAAATATGATTTATATCATACTTCCACTTATACATCAATACGATTATTTGTGATTGTATATTTCTGCAACTTTCACTTGGTCCATATTTTTCCAACATACAAGTCAATGAAATATGTGTGCGAATTAGAATTTAAAACGAGAATACAAATCGATTATAATCAATACTAATATATAACATCGTATGGAGCGATCCTCAACTGAGTCAATTGATTTTCAATTTATTTGAGTTAGCCTTAAATTTTCACGTTAAGTTATTGACTGGAGCATCATGCCAGTCTCCTGTTGGTTGGGTTGCAGAGTTTGAATAAAATTAAAGTCCTAATTTAGTTTCAATTAAAGTGACTCAACTTCATTCGTTCTAATTTAGTTTCAATTACTTTAAAAAAAAATGAAGAGTTAGAAACGAAAGTGGCTCAAATTGAATAGTTGGGTCATTGTATCTTACTACAAAATTGCTCAAATTTTCAATTGATTGCCTCTCATCTTCTCTTCAATATTTTAGAGCCTAAATCCGAGACACCCAGCAAGACCATAACAATGTCCCTTCTTGAAAGAGTAGTGAATGAAACGAAGAAGACAGAGGAACTCCATCGGAGTGAATGGAGAGAAAACAACGGTGAACATTTGCGCGCATTGGTGGATGACCCAAATATTAATTCCATCGACTCATGGATTGATTCTCATCTATGCTTTGTTGTTTGGGATTAACACAAATTCTCTATTGATCTTCTACCCAAACACTTCAAGCACATCAATTTCACAAATTTTGTGTGCCAACTCAACACATATGTCAATAAATCTCTTCAATCTATGTTAAATTAGTGATACTCTTTTGTATTTGCCTTTTTTCTATATAAATTTGTTTCTGAATCTTTTATTGGATTTTTGGGCAACTGGGTTTATTAATACAAGTACTAACTACAGAGTTTTGTTGCGTTTCTTTTTTTATATACTATTATTGATTGTAGAGAAGGTTGGAGGACGTGAACTGAATTTTTAAGATTAGATTTGATTTTTTCCACCGAAATTGTATACTACCTGTTTGATGAAATGGCACAGAGATCTTACATATATAGTCAATTTAACCTTCAATTAGATAAATTAGCATATCCTTGAGACTATTATATACTCTATATTATTTTGAGGTGACCTTTATTCTAGTAAAAGAAAATTTTCAAATTGATAAGCGAAGTTGATTTATTATTATTATTATTATTATTATTATTATTATTATTTTAAGTTTATTATTATTATTATTATTATTATTATTATTTTAAGTTGTGCAAAATTATGTGAACTAAACTTTGATTATATTGGTTAGTACAATTTGTTTGTAGTTTACGGAGTTCTGGGTCGGAATGGTTGAGACTATGCGTGTGGAGAGTAGAATTGCAAGGTCAATTTCAAGTGGGTAGCAACAACGTTGTCAGTCCAGTGAAGCATTGGCAGAGTGACAATTTTCGAACACGTGAAAAATGGAACCCTTTTAACTTCACGCCCTTACTGGGACACTAATGATGATGATGACGACGACTGTGGTGCACTGTTTGTCTCCTTAAAACTTAATTAGTCTCTAGGTTTGTAGTTTTGAATTGGCAATTAAACTATGAAAAATCAAAAGTATACCAAAAATTGAAATGCTCTGATGGTTGATATGAGATATATTTTTATATATGTACCCTTTGTTAATGTAAGTTGATATTTGTTTTTTTCTCAGATAACTTAACCTAATCAACAGGAGATTGACATGATGTAAATATGAGTTTGGACTGCAGTCATACATCTGCAGCATTTGAAGATCTCCACGGGGATCATATATATATATAGAAGTTCTAATACTCCCGAGTTGACACGGGGTAATAAACTTACGTTAATAAACGAATTTACACCAGCCCATTCTTAATTCATGGAACCTTTGCTGATTGATTTTTTTCTTTACACCAGCAGTTAAACCCCGAAAATCTTTGCATCATGGCAATGATTTCTTGGAGCATTTGGTCTGATAGAAATGGTGTGTTACATGGAAATCCTCCTTCCACAAATCTGGAGTTGGGTATGTCTAATAGTTTGAGATTTTTTCATCTAGAGCTGTGTTGAATTCCCTAGCTCTCACTAGTCAGGTTCAGCAAGCATATTAATTAAGAAGGGGCAGCACCCTCGATCCGTTGGGGTGGTTAAAATCAATTGTGATGCAACCGTGAAAGATAATGGTTTTATATACGTGTGAGATTCATGACTCGGGACGCGTCTGGTTCTATCTTATTGCTATTCGAAGTACTTTGACATTTACTAAAGAGTGTGGGTTCAAGAATATCTAGTTAAAGAGAAGGAGTAAGCGTATGAGAGAGCTGTCACTATAATTACTGCTCTTCAATTCATTAAGCGCGCAAGCGTAGCAGAAAAGCCGGACTGAGCACTATACACGTCGGCCCAATTAATTGTGGCAATAAATTAATGAGATGGATTCCACAGTCCGTACAATTAATTAAGGTGGTAGGTCTTTATAATATGAATGCAGGTATTCAAATTAGTACATGCATGCCACAGGCTCACAGGCGCACAGCCAGCCATGAATAGCATGGAACGCCCAGATTCAATACGATATCGTTCCGGTTTTGGCAACTATCCTCTCTAGCTAATACATACCGACCTTGGTCTCTCCCTACAACTTACTATACTCAATTATTGTGCATTTATGTGGAATTAATATTGATATTTTAAAGTTAATTTAAGATATATTTTTTAAATTTAAAATTACATAAATTATTTTAATTTTAAAAAATATAATTATAAAATTTATTATAAGTTATATAATTTTTTTAAGATATATTTTTTACATTTAATATTATAAAATTTACTTTAAAATTTAAAAAATATAATTATAATTTATTTAAAAAGTAAAACTAATTATAAAATTCACTGTTTACAAAAGTCAAATAATTAATCTCAATTTTAAATTAACTTTAAAAAATATATATATGATCTTATATTTCATAATCAAGTGAATATTATACATGTTTAAATATAGTTTAGGAGATCCTCATATCTTTAGGTCTCACGATCAATACTCACCGGATGTTTAGCGGTTCTTTTTCAAAGTATTTTAGGGTTTTTATAGCTTTATAAAACTTTAGTAATTGATTTGCATTTGTTTGTGCATTTATGCAGATTTGGTACCTATGCACATGGAATAATTAACTCTATTATACCACTGTGATGAGTAGCTGGTTAACTCTATTTTTCAGATGTCTATGAAAGACTAGCAAACTCTATTGTAACAAAATCCCCATCCCGTTACATTATATAATATTTTATGTTTATTGTGTTTAATTTAGTCATGTATTATTTATTAATTTATAATATGTCTATTATATAAATATTTTTTATTACTTTTTTTCTGTGGATCTAGTGTTTATATACTTTATAGCATAAATGATGAATATTTTTTCAAATTGAGTTTTTCTACGTAAAAAAAAAGTAATTTTTTTTTGGTGATTGGCCATTGTTTATTGTAAAAGGGAAGAAAGTTATTTCCTTCTTAAAACTCCGTTGAAACGGGAAAAAAAATTCTTTTCTTTTGTTCGTTCGTGTACAAATTTAAAAATATATAGTCCTTACGTTGATAAAACCACACAATCAAACAAATAAAAATATCTCCTCTTAGTTTTATTTTTAGGTGTCTTGTGATGAAGTACAGTCATCTTTAATCCCAAACTCTAGTAGTTCATCATCTGCAGTGGTAATTATCTCATCACTTTCAGTATTTTCCATGGCTAAATACTCCAGAGCAGTAACAACATCACAAATCAAAGGCCTTGTACTAGCTTCATCTTGTAGACACATGGCTGCCACAGCTAGAGCTTGAAATAGACCTTTTACTGGGTACTTCTCTTCAAGCAATGGGTCGGCCATCAATCTAAACTTTTTTCTGTCCTTAAACATTGGTTGGGCCTACAAAAATCATAAAAGTTTCAATATCAATCTCTAATCTATAAGAACATTTGCGGATTTGATCAAAATCTAAAAGACATTGTCGCGTCTCATAACTTCTTAAGTTATGTCTGACAACTCAATTCCAAACTTTTAGGTTGAAATTGAGCGTCGGGTTTTTTCACTAAATTGAAATTATATGGAACTGAAGCGTTTTAACTGAATTTGCAATTCCATAGACAAGTGCTTTCAGTTTCAATTCTAGAACTTGAAATTGAGTTGCCAAATATAGGATGTCACTGAAACCATAAGATCGACCTCAAAGAATGTATGTAGTACGTACCCAAGTAACTAAATTTTGTTCCTTTGTTGGTCTTGTGGTATCAATAGCTCTTCGCCCTGATATTATCTCAAGAAACACGACTCCAAAGCTATAGACATCGGACTTAGTTGTCAGTTGGCCTGTCATTGCATACTCTGGTGCACAATAGCCATAGGTTCCCATCACCCTCGTAGACACATGATCATCATCTCCAATTGGACCTAACTTAGCAAGTCCAAAATCGGAGAGCTTAGGATTGAACTCATTGTCTAATAATATGTTTGATGCTTTGAAATCACGATAAATAATTGGAGGATTTGCAGTATCATGTAAATACTCTAGTCCTTGAGCTGCTCCTTTCGCTATTTTCATTCTTGTATACCAATCAAGATTATGCCTTTCTGCTGAAACCTCTGAAAAGAAAGAAGAGAATGAATCAATGCTTATAAAACTGAGATACAATACAGATACCTCTCTATTGTACTCTTGTATAATTTTTTGTTCAAAATTAGAGATACATTTATATAATGACGAGTTTTTAACCCTAATATTAGCTATAAATACAATAATCGTGCATGATACTACTTAATCAACTAAGAAAAAAAGTAATGTCATTTAAAGAACTTCATGTGATTATATAGTCTGAAAAATAAGGCATTTTTAATTTTGAAACGGATCTCTACTTTTGGAACAGATGAAGCAAATCCTTACCAAGAAGGTGATCTTCCAATGATCCATTCGACATGTATTCATATACCAAAATTCTTTGGCGGCCATCAGCACAATATCCCAACAGATTAACAAGGTTTGGGTGGTGAACAAGACTTAGTGTCAAAACTTCTGCTAGGAACTCTCTATTTCCTTGTACTCCATTCATGTCAAGTTGCTTTACTGCAACAATCTGAAGGACAAAAAACCGGAACTTTTTTTTAGACCACGTTACAATTGGAATGAATACACAACACAAATGCAGAGAAAGAGACTTGATTTGTGCGCGTAATCTGTCCTTTGTACACTCTTCCAAATCCTCCCTCGCCTACGAGTAGTTCAGGGTTGAAGTTGTGAGTTGCTGCAGCCATTTCTCGGAATGTGAAAACCTCTGGAGCAACTTTAATGTTTCCATATTTAAGCAAGTCATCAGCTAGCATTTGCTGCTTGCTAATTCCTGCATAATAGGATACACAAATGATCTAGCTGTTCTCAGAGCTACATTCTTGAATTTGTTGATATAATTCTCAACTACCAAAATACATATTTGCATTGATAGGAAAACTTATTGTAAATTTTGCATCAAATAAAACCATTTTGTTATTTGGGATTACAATATTTAATGGAAAGAAAAATACCCCAAAAAACAATTTAAAACAAAGAAGCTAATAAATTCAGGGTAGATGATATGCAATACAAGAAAATCAAACCAAATGATACTGAATTTAAAAGAGCAAAAACAGAACCTTATGTCACAAATGGCATATTGGCATCCAGGGATAAGGCCACATAGGAGATAGTGGGGTAAATTGACCTCACAAATTTTTTATTTTTTATATAATATATGAAAAAATTTTAAAATTTTAAATGTTATATACATATGGACCCCACTGAAATTTTGTAAAATTTTTAATATATAGGATCAAATTGAAAATTTATAACTTTCTTACTTAAGTCTCAATTTCATATCATTCCTACTTTTTCTATACATATATATTCATATAATCTTCTTAAACTAATTAATAATCTATTTTATATTATTTTTTGAAGAATTAATTATTTATAAATAATTAAAAAAAATCTATTAAAGGTCAATATGGTGTATATAAACATATATAGAGTTAACAATTATTATATTATCATTGTAATCAAATTTATGTTTCATATACATGTAACATAAAAGTATAAAATTATTTAAAAAAAATTGACTTGAGAGCGTTGTCCCTGAACTCCGCTAAATTTATTATAAACTCGTAATTTGACCCCATTAATTTTTTTTTCTTGCTTTGTCACTGTTGGCATCACACAATAAGAAAAACATATGCATGGGAATGTTGCAATCTATAAAAATCTTTGCAATAATCCAACAAAACACGATAAACGTGACAAATTCCATTAAATTAAACATTCATTACGTATCAAAATTATGCTCTTGAAACTTGAAGAACCTGTTTTACTCCTGGCAATGGAGGTTAACGCGTCGATATGGTTATGTTTCTTGTTGTTCCTGGTGTCCTGCAGAGAACTCTTTGAGAATTTTAAGGTTGACTTCTTCATTGAATCGGTACGACAAATTCTACAACATGCAAACATGACCATCTCCTTCCTACCCCTCCGATCCCCTGTGATAATTAGCCGAACCTCCTCCTTTTTTTGGGAATTGAAAAACTATTATAGAAACTGGAACTCCTGCATTGCAAATAACCATCTAATTTCCAAAACTCTTGGAAAATTTTACATTAATGTTTACCCCAATTGGCATACATAAAGGGAACTTGGAGAGATTGATTTGTGGATATTGCATGGTTAGAGAGAAATGAGACTGTTATATTGGGACGGACCAGGTTTCTGGTATTTCATTATCAAAATTTCATGTGCCGTGTGGCTATGGTTTGAATGATATTAAATCTTGCTTCTGGATCCGACAGAGTTTTGGCTCATAAATCTGTTCATTGATATATATTGAGTGGTTCATTAAATTTGTAGATTGAGAGAGAAAAAGAGGAGCTGAATTATAGGAGTTCTTTTTAGCAGTTGTGGGATTAACTAATTTATTTGATGTCTCCTAACTAACTTTTGTTGGGTTTACCAAGATTTTCGGTGTATATATATCTATATAATAGTGATTCATAACAAATGATTGTTATGAATAGTTACACCTACTAAAATGGCTCGGGCTCACGGCTGGTCCGGGCCGCCAAATATTGGGCTTTGAGCTTTAATTTTTTAGTCTATAAAAACTTGGATCATTTTAGTCCGTCCGTTGTGGTCGGGCCTGCAGACCAATTTTTTTAGTAAGCTCAATTTTACAAGAAATTAGAATCATTAAATATTTTTTAAAGCTAAAAATCATAACAAAAATAGGGTCATTCAAAATTTGTGAATGTTAAATATCATAAAAAAAAATAGTTTGTAAATATTGTTCTTTAATTTATTTGTTTTGGTCACAATATATGAATTAATTTATTTTGACAAGTTCTTTAAACTGTCTGTCATGTTTGAGTGAAAGTGAACCTTTACCGACTTTAAGTTAGTTTTGAAATAGTTAAATTAATTATTAGATATATACATTTTTAAATAAAAATTGTTGGCCTGTATCCGTATTCAATTATCACGATTTGCTTTATCATACATTTCTCTTGTACATATGTGTACTATGTCCTACCCCGCCAACATAAAACCATATAAAAACTTAAACAATGACTTGGTGCTAATATAAGTGACCATAAAGTACCAAAACTATCATGCATCCATATTGTCATATATTCCAAAAGCAATGCCTCACAAAAAGTATTGATCAACCCCCCTCCCAGCCCATCCCTAACTATTTTGCTTTTGGGACTGATTTAAAATAATAAATACTAAGATAAAGATAATAATTACTATCTTTTCACCAGTCACTTATTTTCAGCTCAAAAAATCTGGACCATTTTCACAGGTCACTTATTTTCATCCTTGATTATTCTTACTCTGCAGGTTTGTCAACTGAACCACCGGCTATCTTTATCAGTCGTATTTTATTTGTTGTAGTGGTAGACATGCGTCGTTTAATTAGTATCTGCTAAAATAGTCATTTTTGGATAAGACTCTAAAATCAATTCTTATCCTTTTTGCCAACATAGACCTTTATCTTCAAGAGAATATTTAGAAGAGACATTTCAATCATTTATTGTGGATCAACAATTGTCATATCAGTTTTTTTTTTTTACGCTGTGATATAATTAGCACTTATGTAGCCCTACGATTTGAACTCTGTGGTATAGCACTGTTGTAGCTCTATGATCTGAATTTTGCAATATAGTACTGACATAGCTCGACGATTTGAAGTAGACTAACTATCTGATGTAAATCTACGATTTGATGTAGCTCTATAATCCTGCTTTTTTACTCTACAATCTTGAACTTTTTGACTTTACTTTACGATATTGAGCTTTTTAACTTTACTCTACAATTTTGAGTTGTTTACCTTTACTCTACAATCTTGAGCTTATTGACTTTACTTCACGATCTTGAGTTTTTTGATGTTACTTTTCATGGTCGTTTTGCTAATTCTCTTTTGTTGGACGATCTTTGCTAAATCTTTACGATCTTTCTTTCCTCCTGTTTTGATCTTACTTCCTTTCTAAATTTTGCGATGACCAAGTTCTTATGCTCTACGAGCTTAAAGTTTCTACAGATACTCTGCGTTTTTGTGTTCGATGATCCTTGAGTTATTTATTCTGCTTTATGATCTTTTTTTAGATACTTTGTCATTTAATGATATTTGTCTTTCTACGAATCTTCTCTTCATTCTATGATCTTTGTCATTCTTATGATCTTGAAGTGTCTGTTCAATCCGTTCAACAATTCTTTTTTCTTTGAAGTTCCTTCTGATTATCACTCTACGGTTTTCATTCTATGTTATGTGATCTCAGAGTGGTTGTTTATTATACTCTACGTTTCTTATTGACTTCTTTATTTGACTCTACGAATTGTTCTACTTGACGAGTCTTCTCTGATCTTTAATATTGTTCTATGATCTTATAGTCTGCTGGACGATTCTGCTTAATGATTTTGCTATACTTCTTCACCTTACTCTGTGATCTCAGAATGGATAGGCCTTTTACTCTACGATTTTGTCTAATCTATTACAAGCTCTATTTCTATGATTTGGATTAACCTAACAAGTTTGATCCCAAAATCCTTTTACAATAGATTTACAACATATTTTCATTCATAAAGACTGTACAAAATTACTTGTTCATTACAAATATACATTAATATATGTCATCATTAAATCAAATATATTCAACTCAAGTGCACTAACATAATATACATATATATATATATATATATATATATATATATAATAGTTACTTTGGATTGTGGTTAATTTTTTATAGTTTTGATTGAAAAATATTTTTTTGTATTTTTTTTGTTCTTTTTAGGTTAAATATAGAGAATTGGAACCCCGAACCAATTGATAACAGTGTTCTATATAACCAAAAAAATCATGTGTTAGAGGATGTATGAGAGAGTAAGGATATGTGTAAACTTATGGCAACCCAAATCACTACAATAACATATAACCAATGGGAATTAACAAATGCCTAAAAAATATTATTGCATAACTATGAGTTTGGAATATTTACCCATTTGGGAGTTATTATAAAAACATATGTAAGTCTCGTGTCTGACTAGATGAAAGATGGTTGCCAAAGATAAATATCTTTCACTTAAACTATGGTGAGATAGCCTTTACACTAAAGAATGAACATTTTATATTTGGGTTGCTGGTGTTGGGAAAACCCTTAACTTATCGTTTGTTTGACACTTCTTTGATCCATTTTAAAGAATATTTTGGGTCAACCAATGTCTCCGAATATGAGACTGTAAGAAAAAGAGGTTCTATTTCAATTCATTGGTTTGGTTGCATGAAAAATTTTCAAAATGTCCTAAGAGAGCAAGTAAGGATGAGGTTGGCCAACTCATAAAGGCATATATCATTTGATTGTGTGGAGCAATATTGTTCCCAACGAGATAAAAAAAATTGTACACCCTAGGTATATGTACTTTGTAGCTAATATAAAATATTATGCAACATATGCTTGGGGTGTGACTTTGTTAGGCTACTTATATCGGACTTTATATATAGCCACTAGAAGAGGTAGTAAGTTTATTAATGGGTGTGTCACAGTATTATAGATTTGGGCATACGAGCGGTTATTAGTTGGAAGGCCTAACCCTATGAAAGATTCTCAATTTTTGGTTACCTAGAGTAAGGGCGTGAGTATATTTTATTAATCGTAAATATCCTGATAGACGAGACAATTCCCATCACCATATATTATTCTAATGTAAGAAGTTAGATAGGCAACCTACATGGGAGGTAGTTTGGCGGCCTTACATGAGATAAGGCGATGATATGACGGGGTTTAATTTTGATGGAAGGTTGGCAACATCCACTCAGATCCTTTTGATTCACTTTAATATTATAAAATATCAAATGTCGAATCGAGTCATAAGGTAGTATGGGTATTTGCAAGGGATACCATCTTCGACCAAAAAATATGAAGAGCTTAGAAAGTCCAAGGAATATAGATTCGACGTTAACAATAATATGACCTTGAGACGATTGTATATTGCTCATTGGGACCTTTACATGGAGCATTTTCAAGGCCGACTCTTGGAGGTTTTAAAAAAGATAACTATTGAAACATACATGGAATGATATAATATGATTACGCATAAACATATGCATCGACCTTGACGCGAAGGAGATCCTAGCACTTCTTATAAGTCTCGGTTTATATACAATTAGTATCACCAGGTTAACATGGTAAACGAGTTAACTATTTATGTTTTTTTAGAATATATATACATATTCTTTCATACTTATTGATGTTAACGTTTCTTCCTTTTTTTAAAAAAATTACAAGTTGAGAGCGCAAAGTCCCTTTTGGATAAATACTTCAAGTTCAACATGTCGCCTGAATATGTTCTGATGTTCTGATAAAAGAGGGATGGGACCATCAATACACGATATATGATGCAAATGTGAGGGGGATAAGGAATATCAATAGAGAGAGGAGGTTGAGATACCCCTTTTATCATGCCTGATAGATATTTACATCCCTAGCACCCATGCAGATATACCCTAACCATCATTTGAGGGTGCATCAAATTTTATTAGGGATCATGTTGAAGCAGAAGCAAGTGAAATGCAAACTTCATATGGAGAGAAAGGGTCTCTAACCAAGTTACTCCATGAGCACAAAGTCTAATGGTTGAATAAAAACTTCTTCGGTTTTACTCCAGTCAATCTCGCATTATTTTCGATAGTTCATCCTCAAATGTGGTATTCCTTGAATCATGAAGAGTTCAGTACTTCATGCCTTGAAAATTAGCTTTACAAATACGTCATGGACGCCTACATACTACTCTTGTGGAATAAAGAGGATAAATACCGGGATGCTTGGATAATATGGTGGGCCAAATTTGTTTTTATGTCATCCTTTTTGATGTAACTGGGAAAAAATTTTGTGACTACCAACGAGCAAAATCATGTAGACCATTTCTGTAGTAGCTACGTTAAACCTATTGTGGGCCCTTGTTGCATGAGTGCGATTATCTTTTCATACTTTTTTATGTTTCAAGTAATCGACATTTTGTTTTATTAGTCCTTGTGGTAGACAAATGGAAGATTATTCTTCTTGACCAGCTGTATAATGACACACCCTACATCAAGTTAACAAACATGTACAAAGAATACATAACGTAGTATAATTTTCTTATTGTGTTTGAATATTATTTGATATATGTACATCAATCTAACCCAATATTTATTGTAAGCACAATTGATACTATTTACATTGCGCATTGGTAATCCAATGGGTAACTAGTCCAAGAGCTCCAAAGGTCCAAGTCATAACATGATTGATATAGGATAATCATTCTGATTATGAAATTTTTGTCCACAAGTATGTCAACTACTACTTGGGAGCAATATTGACATTATAAAAGAAAGATGGTCAGCACATGATGTAGTCGTATTTAGATATAGGATATGTCATAAATTATATAAATATCAGGCTAGATACATGTGAATTATACTTTTTTTAGTTGTCAATCATGTAAATTGTTATAAATTGTCTAATTTAATTATTTGTTTGTACTAAATGCATTATGAAACATGTTTTGTCAATGATGTCAAATTGTATGGTAATCATGTTGAAATATATTTTTATGTCTAGATTGGTAACATGTTATGTGAATAGGTTATGTGATATCATGAATTGTATTTTTTTAATATGCCAATCATGTTGAAATATATTATTTTGTCTGGATTGGTAATAGGTTATGTGAACAAGTTATGAAGTAGCATGACATTTAAACAAGTCATGCTAAAAAAAATCCGTTATTACCGCTAGAAGGAGTAGCGGTAGGAGCTTGGGAATTTTTTTTCTATTATTATTGCTGGTCCTTCTAGCGGCAGGAGCTTGATAAAAAAAAAATCAGCTTTTGGCACTAAAAGAATTAGTGGCAGGGACTGGTGCACTGCACGCCTAGGGCGCATTGCACATCTTATTTTTATTTTCTTTTTTACCCTTAAAACAAGTTAAAGCAATAAAAAAATTAATGTTTCACTTTTTAATTTAAACTTCATCTAACATTATAATTATGCATAATTTTCAAAAAATAAAATTCACCAACATCCATTATTTATGGACAACATAGTATCTTGTCATTTCTTAGTCCACATTGACAAGACATGTTATTACTTTCTTATTTTTTAGGTTCAGCAAGTCTTAAAACTTTATAATGATTGTGCTCATCATGGTCGATTTCAAATCTATAAATTACACATTTTTAGTGAGGTTTAACACATACGATTTTCTCAAGAGCACTCTTGAATCTAGATTATTTTTTTCAGCCCTTTGTTTGAGAGTAATTGGTGATAAAAACTCTTTCTCTCCACTTCAACCTCTTTCTCTTCATCATCATAATGCAATCTCATCTCCTGAATTGTATCTTTGAGCGCGCAGTCAATTTCATCATCTGCTACATCAGTAATATTCTTATCTAGGTTATATTGATCAATAAGGAGTTTTCCTCCTACATTAAGTTTTAAGATAGTCTTGTAACCTCGAACTAAGAAAGCACCTTTAGTAGTTAACTCATGAAAATCACTCATCAAATGATTGTACTGTATTACTTGATTTTGTTAAAAACTAGCCGTTATTAGAGGAACAATTACTTCTTCACCATTACTCTTGTTAGCATCTCTTATCCACCAAAAAATGATCATGTCATTAGATATCTATAAAATACTTTTGAACATGAAATATCTTAGACCGTGCCTGTAAATTTAACCACAATGTGAAAATATTTAGCAAGTGTATATTATCAACTACCTGATAATTACTGACAACCTCATAATATCTCCTATCATCTTCAGTTGCATATGTCTTGTACACTGCATAGACTTTTGTATCAATAACACGTAATTCAATTACTTTGTGAATGTTGTACTTCATAAAATCGAGAATGTAAACTTGAAAACGTCTAAACATCTCTTTTGTATGCAGTTTCGTAGCACACACTTTCAAAGATAATCCACATACCATACTCCATTTTTGATGTGCTATTACGTAGTCGGCCTTTCTCTTCTTGATAAATTGTTTCTCAATAGCCTTTGAGTTTTGACTATAAATTCTTTGATGCTTATTGAAACATTCACATATTCATTAAAAAAATTGTTCATACATTTGTTTCTTCTAGTGGTTGTCATTCCAACGGTAATATATCTCTTTGTATATGCATGCATCTATTTCTCCTTTACATCGTACAAACTTTTGAGCAACTCATTATTATGCAATTTATAATCCCTCGTTAAATAGGATATCCCAACGCTCCTTAAACTTGCCAATGGACAATGAATTGTAGACACAATTGTTAAAATTAGATTTGAATGATGGATGCTTAGAATAAATATTATACAACTTCTCTGGTAATTTATTACTATTATGTCAAGAACAAAATACATGATGACTGAAAAGGAGTATCCTTACAATAGTATTGGTCATGACTTTATCATGATCAGTGATGATGATTATAAGTGTCTTGTAGCCATGGCTTCAAGCCACGTCTCTAAGACCCAAGCGAAAGTTTTCTCTATCTTATCTTTAAGAGTGTAAATCCAAATAAAATAGAGTAATAATAGTGGTTAACCCCAGTAAATAGAACAAATGGCATGTTATACCTATTTGTCTTATACATAGTGTTAAATGTCACAATGTCTCTAAAACGTTGATACATTAACGTTGATCGGACGTCTACCCACAAAATACATACTATGTGATTGTTATCACTTAGTCTGGTATGGAAAAAAAAAAATACTCGCACTTCCAGATTCAAGTTTTTTCAAATAATTGACTGTAGCTTGTACATCATTTTTATCTTCCGAATCACGCCTTAAATCCCTAACTGCATTCCAAATATCTTTATCACTACAGCTTGCATTTTGCATCCCACAACCCATTATGCTCAAAATGTTCATCATCTTGCTAGATCCAATACCAGCCCTATTTAAAATGTCAATTAATTGTCTTGCTATCGGAGTAATAGTCCTATATTTTTTAATCAAATCTACTTTGGTAAGTGTCACTAATTAATGATTGTTATTCAACTCAAGGGTAAAAATAACACTACTGGTATTGTTTTTTTTACTATGCACAACAAATATTCTAACTTTACATAATGTGCATCCTATACAATTTCTTTGCCTCGTTCTTTTATCATTAAGACATTCATATCTTGTAAACTCTTTAAAGTCATTGGTCTATCGGCTTTTTTACATACATATAACCTAAAGGACAACTCATCACTACAAATATATTTATGACTTATAGCAATTCTAATCTCAAATCTATTTTTAAGTACATAGGCTCTATAAAAAAAATTCAGCTTCTTCCAACTTAGAAAACAATTGACCAACAATGGAACCATTTCAATTTTACTACTTTTAACTTCATTAACAAACTCATATGTATTTGTACAATCTAAACTAGCAAGCGATTTAAAAGAGTTGGATAAAAATATATTTGCAGTAGTCATTGAAGTCATTGAAGAAGACTTATCAAAATTATGAACGAATAACCAATTCATGTGCTTAATTTTGTGAGGATGTCACAAAGCTATTATTTTATAATTATTGCAAAAATGGAAGCGCAAATAGAGTAAAAATATGAGGAAAAAAATCTGATATCTTTTGCCACCGAGAGGGAAGGGATGTGAAAAGTCGATTTTACCCCTTAATATGACATCAAATAGCTAGAAGGAGGAGCGACTTTGGTCATGTCGCTACATGGAATAACGGCTTGGCTGCTCGACTGCTCAGTTTACCGCTAGCTATTGTGCCTACCGAGCCTTACCGCTAGCTGTTGTTGCCCGTTAGAGGCTTACTGCCAGAAGGAGTAGCAGTGCATGCCACCTACTACTACTCCTTCTAGTGGCAGGTGTGGACAACTGCCCATTTTGGGCCTAGAGAGTATAAAATGTATTTGCTGAAATAGTATTCATACCAACCATTTACTATAAATCATTCTCTTATATATATGTAACTGCGTAGTTTTGCAAAATATCTATAGCTAAGTTTGACTATGGCAAATCTTATATTCTCCTCTTTCCTTTATATATTTTTCTTTTTAGTCGATTCTAAAATTAGAGGTATATTTTACCTTTTAAAACTATAAATAACATGATGTTCATAATATGCATTATTTATGGCTTTATGCACTATTGTATCTGGAATCACACAATCACTATAATAATCTTCACTAATATCAAATAATACTTTTGAGAATATATAGTTATTCACTTATTCTTAAAAAAAATCACTTATAAATATATTTTTAATTTTAAAAATCTTTATTTAAAATATATCTCTAATGTTAAAATAAAAGTTACTACAATTTTTAACTTTTGGTCGAGGCCAAACCTACTCTCAACTAAATGATGTTGGTGCCAAGCACACAATGCAACGCATTTGAGTTAGTTGCCCTGTTCAAAATAATATGGAGTACCATACAAGTAACGTGATGGTGTAAAATCTTAGGGTAAATTTTAGATGATCACGTGAGATTTAACCAAATTTCTACTTAATCACCTGTTGCCTAGAAAGTTACATTTAAATTCTTGTATTTTTTAGGTGAAGTACAAAAATGACTTTTCCATCTAAAATAAATGTGCGTGTAGAGAACTCGTCAATAGAGCGTGAGGTTTGAATGTAACGGTCAAATGAGACTGAAAAAAAATCCAAAATGCCCCCACCTTCCACATTGATTTTAAAAGTCCTAATTCTTCGCATTTCTTCACTCCCAGCTTCCACGTTGGCTTTAAAATGCCCCCAACTCCTTTGCAGCTCTTGATCAAGGATAATTTCAACATTCACAAAACTAAGAATACTTTAATTATAAAAATAATCTTGTTTTTCTTTGGGTTGTTACAAATCAAAATAATTCAAATAAGCAAAAATCATAAACAAAACCAGCAGGCCTAATATGCATGGCTCCCCTTGCATTATTACACATTCTTTCTAATTTCATCTCATATATCATATTTTTATAGGTTTAGATAGTATAATAAAAATTTAAAGTAGTAAATTAATTTATAATATTAAATAGTATAATTGTTTCAAAAATAAAAGTAATTCAACACTTTTTCACCATTTTGATAAAAATATAATTTTTTTCATAAAAATTTCATTGGTAAAAATATTTTTAATGATTCTAATTTTTAGTAAAATTAATCTTAATATCATCAACTATCTATTAACATGATAGTTACTAACAAAATTATTGCATTTATCTTCATATTAGAAAATTATGAAGCTTTAACCGACTTTGAATCAAGAGACTTTATTCCATCTAATTTTATCAGGAATTCCACAAAACTGCAATAGACACATAATATATTAGCGGGGGCAACAATATAAATAATTTCAGTATACAGTTACTGTTCCTGCCCCATATTCACTAAAACTGCATTTATCTTCATGTTACATCACTGTGTATATATCCCCAATCAAATCAAAAACTACACTCAAGCCCCAACAATAACATTACATCTATTTTACAGAGAGAACCCATCATTTCCCAACCACAGGATCAAGAAATCTGTATGAAAAAGCTCCAGGATCAGCTGGAACTACTACTTCAGTTCTGCACCCAAAAAATGCACATCAATTTTTCCCCAAAAGAAGGTTGTATTGGTTTCACTTTATGATAAATAACAAATGAATTCCATGAGAATAACATATGAATAACACAAACCTAAGTGTGAGAGCATTCAAGAGATCCAGGATCCATTAAATATCAAGATATGTAATTGGAGCAGTGCAAGACTCTCATAACACAATATGTAAACGCAGGCATCTAAAAAAAATTAAGAATTTGAGCTGCAGACAATTACAAAGATATACACAAGCATTTGCTCTAACCACAAATTCATATACAACCATGTGCACAAACACACGCAGAAAGCAAGCACCCACGAAAGCATGTACTGATAGAAGTGAAGATGAAGAAGAGAGAATCACCAGTCCATAGGCGGTAGCTTCAGTTCGGAGGCTGGTGTTGGACCAGATTGTTCTTGGTCCTGTAAAACTTCCCTGCATCAATATAATAGTTACAAAAGTTTAACCTCATGATAATCTGTCAAAGGATACGAGCTTAAAATAGATCAAGAAAACTATGTGAGCATAAAGTAGATTTTTAGTAGAGTCCATCGAAAAGGTTTAAATTTCAAAGAAAATGATGATTAAAAATTGACATAAGGAAAAATATAAGTTACTACTCATGGTCTGTTGACGAAACACACTTCATGTTAACAGTGTCTGACCAAAATGTTACAAAATATTGCAATTACCAAAACTGCAATCTTGTCTAGTACATATAACCTGAAAGCCTGAGCCTAATATTGCCAAATTTACATTATGAAGATATGAAGAATTCTGTGATATAATCACAAAAGGGACCCAAAAGAAAAGCAGAAACTCACGAAGAATCATAACCTTTCCTGATTGGAAGAATAGCAGCTCCTTCCAGGACAGAATTATAAAGTAAATTAAATATTAGAACTACCATATCATATTCTGATAATGGCTTTTAGAAGCCAATGGAATCAGTGAAGCTTCTATATAATATGCCTGACAATGTTAATGAATCATCCTTGGATATCAAATAAGTCCCAAGAGGATAACATCATATAAAGTCATGGACATGTCAGGAATATCTTGCAAGGCAGCGGACTCGGACTGACATGTTGACTCCCCTAAACTATCCAAATAGCTTGTGCATATCTATCCGAAGTATTTCTTAAATATGTGTGGAAAATTCAAAACTAAATAGGATTTGTCATTGGTTACAATAAACAACATTGTTTGAACAATTCTAATTTCAACAAGCAGAGTTTATTTATAATCAAAGGGAGTACATTTTCATATTTATTCAAAGATTGATACATGGCTCAAAACCAAATCTCTCTAGATAAGACTGCTCAATACCATATCTAATTACCAAAAACACAGCAATCACTTGCACCATATCCAATTACCAAAAACACAACAAACCCTAGATAGACAACACAAGACCAACTATAATTTAAGACTCATACACATTATTAAACACATACCCATAGATTCCACATATGATCCACCCACTGATTATAATTAAATATCCTTCTCCATTGTAGCAGCGGCAAAAGCAAGATCTTCGGGGCCGTTCGAGAATGATTTTTTTTTTTTTGACTTAAAATTAAAATTTTAGTAGATTTATAAGTAAAAGTGTTCGGCATCATTTTTACTTATAAATCGGGAATTATAAGTAATAGTTGTGGAAGTGTTCGGCTAATCATAACTTATAAGTTAAGTACAATGTAAAGATTCTAAATGTCCTTTAGTAAAAAAAATGTTAAAAAAATAAGGAGGGGCAGTTTCGTCATTTCATTAGAGTTGACCTACTTAAAAAAAATAACTTATAAGTCATTTTTTTTAAGTTTCAAAAACCTACTCTTTTTTTTGACTTTTTTTTAGATTTATAAGTTAAAAAAAGTAACAATCGAACACTAATAATGACTTACCAACTTATAAATTAAGTCGACTAATTTATAAGTTGGCGCCGAACACCCCCTTCATCCATGAACATATCCCACTGTCCATCCCAATTAATAAAAAACTCTGTATCCTCAAAATACTTCACTCTATGCACATCCCCAGCTGGAGTTAATAAATAATCCCCAACCCCCAAATCATACTTTTCCTCTTTACTCAAATTCCACACCTTTTTGTTCCCCTTCAACACTATTAAATCATGCCCAAAAGTATGGTGATGAGCCGGCTCAATGCTCCCAACCTTAAATCTCACAAGTGTCGAGGTGGGTGTTTGCCTTAATATCTTCATAGTCACATTATGCACTATATCTATCGGAGTGAATTCGACTGGCTTGGCTAAATAAACAAATGGCACAAGTATCAATCAAATTGTCGGAATCGGAGCTGATCTATGCCATTTTGGGGCACGAGTTGTCGAGAAAAGATTCAATTTTCGGGGGCTAGGGTTTGGAATCACAGGCAGGGCAGGGGATTAAAGGGGGTATTGAGCCAGGTTATGAGAATTTCGATGGCGGACTCTAGGGAAATGGACATGCCGGAGAGAAAGAGAGGACGTTGGAGTTGTTGATGGATCGGGCGTTCAGGGCGTTGGAGGGGAGGAGGGTTTGGTACCGGAGAAGTTTATAGAGAGAATGGGAGGAGAGAGAAAGGAAGAGGGAGAAGATGAAAAAAAAGAGAAAAAGTCAAATATGTCTTTAGTCCTTTCAAATCATGGCGTTTAAACGAAAAGTATTTTTTCATTTTAACTCAAAAATATAAACATTTAAATATAGTTTTTTAGATAATGAGTGATCAAATAAAAATTAGGTAAAATCTCATGGCAGTGATTTGAAATTTAACCAAAATTTTAAACAGATTTATAACTGTAATATATATATATATATATATATATATATATAGTAAAATGATCTATAGCAAGCGTTTGTTATGGATACTATTCTAACAAATATATCTTAAATCGTTGAAATAATAATTTTAATGAATGAGATTAATCCCATCCGCTATCTAAGATAACGGGTAGAAGAAAAAAAATCTCAGACAACCCGTTATCTTAGATGATAGGTGAGAAGAAGAAAAAATTTCCTCCAACCCGTTAAATTATTTAACGGGTGGAGTGATTTTTTTTTTTTTTTAAAAAAAAAAAACTAACTTTAACAACGAACAAAAAAAAAATTCCTCCAACCCGTTAACTTAGTTAGCGATGGAGTGAAAATTTATTTTATTTTATTTTAAACTAACTTTAACAACAACAAAAAAATTCCTCCGACCCGACAACTTAGTTAACGGGTAGAGTGAGTTTTTTTTTTTTTTACACTAACTTTAACAAAAAAATAAAAAATTTCCTCCACCCTCTAATTGAGTGAATATATATATATATATATATGTGTGACGCCCCCAAATCTGGGCCCACACAGCCCAAACTTGAGTCGTCAAAAGACTACAACAAAATTATTACAACAAAGCACAACGTACAACAATACAGTGTATAATAATACACAATTAAGTCTTCACTATTATTGCCACACTATTTTACAAAACGTGAAGACTATGATAACTATTCCTCGGACCCTCACTCCATTCCCCGGCTAGACCCTGTTATGTTTTCATCTCCTGTTGAAAAACAATGGAACAAAAGAAAGGATGAGCTCAAATAGCCCAGTAAGAAATATCATGACTAAGATAATGACGAATAAATTATCATTAGCCTTCAACAGTTGAGTTCTTGATAGAATACAATAGACTACAAGGTTTATATCAAAAACTGCAGTTAAATTCTTAAACAATGTTTAGATCAATAATAGCAGCGGAATGAGCAATCTATTAGAAGAATAATGCAGATTATAATGTCCACTCGCTTCTCTTTTTCGTAAAAACATCATCAACTTTTATCATCTGAAATACCATTAGTCATGATAATAAAAATTCACAGTTCCTGATCATAATCATGCAAATCAACAGTTCATCTTTGCACTACGGGCCAAAGATATTTAATATAGCACCAGCGGTCATGATTATACCAGATTCAGCCTTTGGTGATAATCATACCAAACAACAGTTCATCTATGCACTACGGGCCAAAAAGAACTTTCACCACGTGCCATAAAAGACACCGAACAGATATATCGCCTTTAACCTAATATATCGCCTTTAACCTATCATCTGTTCAACAAATATATCACATCTGTGCCCCCGGCCACAGATATTCACAACAGCTTGATTTTTGGATGATTAGAATGATATAAATGATGAACAGAAGAAATAGGATAACAATAAGTATCGGAAGTTTACTTTGTACAGATTCAAATAATGTCCAAATTGTCAACATGATGTGGAGTGAAATTTAAAAATGATATTCAAGATCCACAGTTCAGAATAACGGTTACAATTCAATAGAAAGGTTCACGTAAATAGGAAGGTTCAGTTGAAATAATGAAGTTCAACTATTATGGAACATATAATATTTTCAGGAATTATAGAAGCAATAGTTCCATAATAAATTTCGATTTAGGAGTATGAAAGAAAATAATATCCCTTACCGTAGCAGGTTTGATTAACAAAAGGTGAAGGAAATTAATACAAAGGGTTATTCACCAACAGGCGGCAATCCGCTCCGTAAGGTTATTCCCACAATTTAATAGAATTTGAGTACAAAGAGTTATTCACCAAACATGCGGCAATCCGCTCCGTAAGGTTATTCTCAGAGATTAATAATGAATGAATACGAAAGGTTATTCACCAACATGCGGCAATCCGCTCCGTAAGGTTATTCCCACAATTTAATACATGGAAATAAAAGGCACGTCTTATGAGTAAGGAAGAAACAATATTATTATCGAGAATCAAATAATTATAATCCCTTACCATAGTACGTTTGAATAATGGAAGATGAAAAAGATGGTATCCCTTACCTCAACACGTGACTGGATATTGATTTAAATGAGGTTGATTAACTTGAACCGTACACGTATACTTATAGATCTTCACAAATACTCAAGATGACTTAAGCACACTTAGAGAGAACTTTCACAAGAAGTATTTAGAGAGAGAAAGAAAGAACAAGTAAGGAAGTTTATGAAAAATCCTTAAGTTAAGGCTTCTATTTATAGCCAAAAATCTTATCATTCCTTTAATCTAAACCATTCATTTAAATATCATCTTTTAATCTACACCATCCATTTCAAATTTTATATTATCTTTAATCTACACCATTCATTTCATATTACCTAATAATCACCTAACTTTATATTATAAACAAATCAATTCAATTATTCAACAATATTTCACACTTTAATCTACACCATTCATTTCATATCACCTAATAATCACCTAACTTTATATTATAAACAAATCAATTCAATTATTCAACAATATTTCACACTTTAATCTACACCATTCATTTCATATCACCTAATAATCACCTAACTTTATATTATAAACAAATAACTTTATCAATTCAATTATTATGACTAATTGTTATAAATACAGTATAGTTAGCTCTTAGATATCAAGTCAATAAATTAATGAGATACAACTGTTTAAAAAACATCATAATAGAGATAACAATAATGTAAAAGAAAGCATACGTTACTGTGTAATGACAATTATTGATTCAATAATGTGAATTACTGTGCATATGTTACTGTGACAATTATTAGGTTCAATAATTTTAAAAACAGTGCAGCAACAATTATTGACTCAATGATATAAAATACAGTGTAATGACAATTATTAAATCAATAATGCAAAATACTGTGTAACAATAATTATTGAATTGATAATATAAAATATTATGCAGTGACAATTATCGATGAAATGATGCGTAACAGTTACGGTGTCAATTATCAGACCAATAATATGAGACACTATGCAATACCGTGTGTTACTGTAGAGTACCGTGTGCTACAGAAAATACCAAAAACTACCGTATGCTACTATTCTTTTATCACCGGTATTTTAACAGTTCCGTTGACTATTTTTATTTAAAAAGATTATTTCTGTCGTTTTCTATATCCGACAAATATTCCGTTGTGGGGTCCACCAATAATTTGTTATTTCGGCGCCGTCGTACGACACGAATATTCCCCGACCAAACGAATATTCCCCGACAAAGCGAATATTGTCCGACAAAATAAAATTTGCAGATAACATCCTTAACTTTTAACTTGATCGATTTAACCACTTACTGTTTCAAAAAAAATATATATGAAGAAAAATTAAATTTTGTATTTCATAAAATTCGGGGTCTTACAACCTCCCCTCCTTATGAAATTTCGTCCCCGAAATTGACTTACCTGACATATCGAAGAGGTAAGGATACTTAGATTTCATCTCAGATTCTAGCTCCCAGGTCATTTCTTCAGTATCTTGGTTCCTCCATAAAACCTTGACTTGAGGTATAACCTTTGAGCGTAGGATCTGCTCCTTCTTATCCAGGATCTTAACAGGTACCTCCTCGTATGTTAAATCCTCTACTATAACGTCTGGTTCTAACTCAATGACGTGGTTTGGGTCCTTCACATATTTACGTAACATAGATATGTGAAAAACGTTATGGATGCGAGACATACTTGGTGGTAGGGCTAGTCTGTAGGCTACGGTTCCTATTCGATCGAGGATTTCAAATGGGCCAATAAATCGAGGGTTGAGCTTTCCTCTCTTTCCAAATCTCGTAACCCCTTTCCATGGAGAAACACGTAAGAATACATGATCTCCGACGTTGAAGCTTTCGTCTCTCCGATGAAGATCAGCATAACTCTTTTGTCGTTCTTGTGCGGTCTGTATTCGTTGTCGGATCATTTGGATCTTTTCAGCCGTCAAGCGTTCCAACTCGGGTCCCAATAATTTTGCTTCTCCTACCTCATTCCAACATATTGGAGAGCGACACTTCCTTCCATACAAAGCCTCGAATGGAGCCATGCCTATGTTTGCTTGGTAACTGTTGTTGTAAGAAAATTCCACCAATGGCAAGTACTTATCCCAACTTCCTTTGAAGTCTAATACACAAAGTCTCAAAAGATCTTCGAGGGTCTGGATCGTCCTTTCCGATTGTCCGTCCGTTTGAGGATGGTATGCAGAACTAAAACGTAGTTCAGTGCTCATAGCTTTTTGTAAACTGATCCAAAAACGTGAAGTGAATCTAGGATCTCGATCAGAAACTATGGAAACTGGCATGCCATGCAATCTCACGATCTCATTTATGTACATACCGGCAAGACGCTCAAGTGAAAAGTTTTCTCGTATAGGCAAGAAATGAGCGGATTTGGTCAATCTATCTACGATGACCCAAATTGCATCTAAGCCTTGAGAAACTTTGGGAAGACCCGTCACGAAATCCATATTGATGTGTTCCCACTTCCATTCGGGAACCTCAAGTGGTTGTAATGGACCCTTAGGTACTTGATGCTCTGCCTTGACACGTTGACAAGTTAGGCACCTTGAGATAAACTCTGCAATCTCCCTTTTCATATTGTTCCACCAAAATGTATGTCGAAGATCTCGATACATCTTGGTACCCCCTAGGTGGATTGCAAACGGCGTGTTGTGTGCCTCCATCATGATTTTATGCTTTAATTCAGGATCGTTAGGAACACAGAGTCGAGAGTTGACTCGAAGTATTCCTTTCTCGTCGATTCTTGCTTCGGGAATGACACCTTCTTGTACTTTCTTTATCATGTTTATCAGTTCCGGATCGGTAGCTTGAGCAGCTTTAATTTTATCGATTAAAGTTGGTTCTACTCGCACGTGAGCAATCTTCGAGTGGGTCCCTGGTGTCTTTAGCTCTATCTCCATCTTTTGCAAGTCGTACAAAATACACTTTTGTGTTGTCAGCAGTGCACTTGTACTTGCATAAGATTTTCTGCTCAAAGCGTCAGCTGCAACGTTCGCCTTTCCCGGGTGATACTGGATTGTGTGGTCATAATCCTTTAACAGCTCAAGCCAACGTCGTTGTCGCATGTTGAGTTCCTTCTGGGTGAAGAAATACTTGAGACTTTTATGATCCGTATAGATATCCACTTTTTCTCCGTACAAGTAGTGTCTCCAGATCTTCAACGCGAAAACGACTGCTGCCAACTCTAGATCATGAGTAGGATAATTTTTCTCATAATCTTTGAGTTGTCGAGAGGCGTAGGCTATAACCTTTCCATGTTGCATAAGGACACAGCCTAGACCTTTGCCAGAAGCATCGCTGTAGATAACAAATTCTCCTGATCCTGATGGTATGGTCAGAACAGGAGCTGAAACCAGTCTCTTCTTGAGTTCTTGGAAACTTTTCTCGCATTCCTCGCTCCATATGAATTTTGTGCTTTTTCGAGTAAGCTGCGTTAATGGAGTGGCGATTCGAGAAAATCCTTTTACGAATCTCCGATAATAACCAGCTAGACCCAAAAAACTTCGGACTTCGGTTACTGTTTTGGGTTGTTCCCAATTTAGTACCGTTTCAATCTTCGCAGGATCGACTGATATTCCTTGACTAGAAATCACATGCCCAAGAAACGCGACCTCCTCAAGCCAGAACTCACATTTCTTCAACTTGGCATATAATTTGTTTTCACGGAGCTTTTGTAGTATCAATCTCAGGTGTTGTTCATGATCCTCGCGACTCTTGGAGTATATGAGGATGTCATCAATAAAGACAACCACAAAATGATCCAAATGTTCCTTGAATATCCGGTTCATCATGTCCATGAAAGCTGCAGGAGCATTAGTTAGTCCAAAAGGCATGACTAAGAACTCATAATGCCCATAACGAGTTCTGAAAGCAGTCTTTGGAATGTCCTCAGCTTTAACCTTTAACTGATGATATCCAGAACGGAGATCAATCTTTGAGAAATGTTGAGCGCCTTGCAATTGATCAAACATGCCATCAATCCGAGGTAACGGGTACCTGTTTTTGATGGTGACATGGTTCAATTCTCGGTAGTCAATGCACAATCTCATACTCCCGTCTTTCTTCTTTACAAATAGAACAGGAGCACCCCAAGGTGATGCACTCGGACGAATGAAACCGGTATCCAACAATTCCTGTAGTTGGTTTTTTAACTCTTGAAGTTCAATAGGAGCCATTCGGTATGGAGCTTTGGAAATGGGCTTGGTACCGGGTTCAAGATCAATATAAAATTCAATTTCACGGTTTGGGGGTAAGCCAGGAAGTTCTTCAGGAAAAACGTCAGGAAACTCATTAACAATGGGAATATCATTCAAGTTTGACGTATTTTTGTTCAAATCAGTGACATGAGCTAAAAAGGCTTGACATCCGTTTTTCAATAAACGAATGGTTTTATGGCTAGAAATAACAGTTATAGATTTCAATGGTTTAGTTGCTTGAATTTGCATGACAGGTTGATTAGGAATATGAAAACTAATAATCTTATGAAAACAATCAATTTTAGCATGATGGGTAGTCAACCAATCAATTCCTAAAATCACATCAAATTCACGCATCTCCAAAGAAATAAGGTCAACAGGTAATGTGAGGTTGTTGATTTGAACTAGGCAAGATTTATAGACAGTAGATGTAATGGTCATTTCTCCTAATGGGGTTTCAACTGATAAGTCAAAGTCCAAGTTTTCAGGAGTTAAGTTTAAACGCTGAGCACATGCAGGTGAGATAAAAGAATGGGTAGAGCCAGTATCTAACAAAGCGTAGACTTCACGAGAATTTATGAATAGCTTACCGGTTATCACCTCGTTCGAGTTTCGTGCCATTTGGGATGTCACAACAAAAGCTCTCCCTTGAACTACAGATTTTCCTTTATCCGCGCTAGCTTTTGGTATCATCATTGCAGCTGGACTTGATTTTGTGGCAGGACAAAACCGCGCAAGATGACCCTCTTTCCCACAACTGTAGCACTTTTTGGACTGCAGTGTACAGTTTGGGCTGATGTGACCTTCCTGACCACACCTATAGCATCTCACTGGTGGTCGATCTTCTCCCCTTGAAACTGGGGTCGGTGCTGGTGTTGGTACTGGTGCTGGTGCCCTTCCATAATTATTATGGAATCTCTTTCTTTTGAAATTGTTCCCACTAGATTCTCCTCTTCTGTTATTTGGTGTGGAATTACCACCGAAGTGTTGGTTACCTCCTCGATGGTTCTCGTTCCTGTGGTTGTTGTCACTCCTTTCTCTATGCTGATCATTAACTCTTGGCTGCAATGTTTCATCTGTTTGCTCCACCCTTTGAGCCCTATCCACAACATCTGAATACAAACTAAATTTATGAGAACTAAGTTGTTGACGAATTTTGAATCTCAAACCTCTTAGGAACATCCGACTCATTCGTGCTTCGTCATCCACAAGATGGGTGGCAAAGCGAGATAACTCGGCAAACTTAGCTTCATATTGGGAAACTGTCATGTTTCCCTGCTCCAGCTTAATGAATTCCACTTCCTTCATATGGCGGATGCTTTCTGGTAAGTACTTCTCGTTAAACAGTTCTTCGAATTCTGTCCAAGACATTTCGAGTGCTGAAGGTTGGATACGTTTTACCGCTTCCCACCAATGGTCTGCCTCACCTCGTAACATAAAAGTGGCAAATGCCACCTTCTGATCATCAGCGCATTGTAAGACATCAAGTATTTTTGTCGTCTGCTTCAGCCATGCCTCCGCTTTGAGTGGGTCAGGCTTCCCGTGGAATTCAGGTGGTCCTAATTCTTTAAATTGCTTAACAGTGACCATCCTCAAATTGCCAGCGTTTCTACCGTTATTATTGACTGGATTTCCTCTTCCTTGATTCTGTATGAACTGCATGAAATTCCTAAAGAATCCATCGTTCATCATGTTATCAGGAACATTATTTCCTGAGTTGGCAGGAGGATTGTTTGGGGCCTCTTGATTCTCGGCTACATTTGCTTCGGGTATTCCATAGTTAACCTCTTGATTTTCGGATGCCATACTTAACTGTGGTCACAAAATAAATGTTAGTTCAAATAAACTGACTCATCACTTCATGTTCCTACATTCAAATCGACTCATTAGATAATAAAATCTATTTTAGGTAGGACACACTAGTGACTGATTCTATTCGTCTCTCCCCTCCTAGTTCTACCCCAGATCTCCATTAAAGACCATATCCCTAAGCTCTGATGCCAACTGTGACGCCCCCAAATCTGGGCCCACACAGCCCAAACTTGAGTCGTCAAAAGACTACAACAAAATTATTACAACAAAGCACAACGTACAACAATACAGTGTATAATAATACACAATTAAGTCTTCACTATTATTGCCACACTATTTTACAAAACGTGAAGACTATGATAACTATTCCTCGGACCCTCACTCCATTCCCCGGCTAGACCCTGTTATGTTTTCATCTCCTGTTGAAAAACAATGGAACAAAAGAAAGGATGAGCTCAAATAGCCCAGTAAGAAATATCATGACTAAGATAATGACGAATAAATTATCATTAGTCTTCAACAGTTGAGTTCTTGATAGAATACAATAGACTACAAGGTTTATATCAAAAACTGCAGTTAAATTCTTAAACAATGTTTAGATCAATAATAGCAGCGGAATGAGCAATCTATTAGAAGAATAATGCAGATTATAATGTCCACTCGCTTCTCTTTTTCGTAAAAACATCATCAACTTTTATCATCTGAAATACCATTAGTCATGATAATAAAAATTCACAGTTCCTGATCATAATCATGCAAATCAACAGTTCATCTTTGCACTACGGGCCAAAGATATTTAATATAGCACCAGCGGTCATGATTATACCAGATTCAGCCTTTGGTGATAATCATACCAAACAACAGTTCATCTATGCACTACGGGCCAAAAAGAACTTTCACCACGTGCCATAAAAGACACCGAACAGATATATCGCCTTTAACCTAATATATCGCCTTTAACCTATCATCTGTTCAACAAATATATCACATCTGTGCCCCCGGCCACAGATATTCACAACAGCTTGATTTTTGGATGATTAGAATGATATAAATGATGAACAGAAGAAATAGGATAACAATAAGTATCGGAAGTTTACTTTGTACAGATTCAAATAATGTCCAAATTGTCAACATGATGTGGAGTGAAATTTAAAAATGATATTCAAGATCCACAGTTCAGAATAACGGTTACAATTCAATAGAAAGGTTCACGTAAATAGGAAGGTTCAGTTGAAATAATGAAGTTCAACTATTATGGAACATATAATATTTTCAGGAATTATAGAAGCAATAGTTTCATAATAAATTTCGATTTAGGAGTATGAAAGAAAATAATATCTCTTACCGTAGCAGGTTTGATTAACAAAAGGTGAAGGAAATTAATACAAAGGGTTATTCACCAACAGGCGGCAATCCGCTCCGTAAGGTTATTCTCAGAGATTAATAATGAATGAATACGAAAGGTTATTCACCAACAGGCGGCAATCCGCTCCGTAAGGTTATTCCCACAATTTAATACATGGAAATAAAAGGCACGTCTTATGAGTAAGGAAGAAACAATATTATTATCGAGAATCAAATAATGATAATCCCTTACCATAGTACGTTTGAATAATGGAAGATGAAAAAGATGGTATCCCTTACCTCAACACGTGACTGGATATTGATTTAAATGAGGTTGATTAACTTGAACCGTACACGTATACTTATAGATCTTCACAAATACTCAAGATGACTTAAGCACACTTAGAGAGAACTTTCACAAGAAGTATTTAGAGAGAGAAAGAAAGAACAAGTAAGGAAGTTTATGAAAAATCCTTAAGTTAAGGCTTCTATTTATAGCCAAAAATCTTATCATTCCTTTAATCTAAACCATTCATTTAAATATCATCTTTTAATCTACACCATCCATTTCAAATTTTATATTATCTTTAATCTACACCATTCATTTCATATTACCTAATAATCACCTAACTTTATATTATAAACAAATCAATTCAATTATTCAACAATATTTCACACTTTAATCTACACCATTCATTTCATATCACCTAATAATCACCTAACTTTATATTATAAACAAATCAATTCAATTATTCAACAATATTTCACACTTTAATCTACACCATTCATTTCATATCACCTAATAATCACCTAACTTTATATTATAAACAAATAACTTTATCAATTCAATTATTATGACTAATTGTTATAAATACAGTATAGTTAGCTCTTAGATATCAAGTCAATAAATTAATGAGATACAACTGTTTAAAAAACATCATAATAGAGATAACAATAATGTAAAAGAAAGCATACGTTACTGTGTAATGACAATTATTGATTCAATAATGTGAATTACTGTGCATATGTTACTGTGACAATTATTAGGTTCAATAATTTTAAAAACAGTGCAGCAACAATTATTGACTCAATGATATAAAATACAGTGTAATGACAATTATTAAATCAATAATGCAAAATACTGTGTAACAACAATTATTGAATTGATAATATAAAATATTATGCAGTGACAATTATCGATGAAATGATGCGTAACAGTTACGGTGTCAATTATCAGACCAATAATATGAGACACTATGCAATACCGTGTGTTCCTGTAGAGTACCGTGTGCTACAGAAAATACAAAAAACTACCATATGCTACTATTCTTTTATCACCGGTATTTTAACAGTTCCGTTGACTATTTTTATTTAAAAAGATTATTTCTGTCGTTTTCTATATCCGACAAATATTCCGTTGTGGGGTCCACCAATAATTTGTTATTTCGGCGCCGTCGTACGACACGAATATTCCCCGACCAAACGAATATTCCCCGACAAAGCGAATATTGTCCGACAAAATAAAATTTGCAGATAACATCATTAACTTTTAACTTGATCGATTTAACCACTTACTGTTTCAAAAAAATATATATGAAGAAAAATTAAATTTTGTATTTCATAAAATTCGGGGTCTTACAATATATATATATATATATATATATATATATATATATATATATATTTTAAACTAAGTTTAACAAAAAAAAAAAAAAAAAAAAAACACAAAATTTTCTCCACCCGGCATCTTAGTTAGCGGGTGGAGTGAATTTTTTTTTTAAACTAAGTTTAACAACAGAAATAAAAAATTTCCTCCTCCCGACATCTTAGTTAGTGGGTGGAGTAAATTTATTTATTATTTTTTTTAAAAAACTAAGTTTAACAAAATAAAACAAAAAAAATCTTTCACCCGGCATCTTAATTAGAGGGTGGCGTGAATTTTTTTATTTTTTTTTAAACTAACTTTAACAATGGGAAAAAAAATTAATCAACCCGCTAACTATGATGCCGGGTGGGATTAAAAAATAATCAAAACAAAATACATGCATGCATTTTGAACGGGATTAAAAAAAAAAAATTAACTCCCGCCCGCTAACTATGATGCAACCCGGCATCTTAGTTAGCGGGTATAAGCTAATTTTTTTTTGTCCCGTTCAAAATGCATGCATATATTTTGTTTTTATATATTTTTAATCCCACCCGGCATCATAGTAAGCGGGTGGGAGCTAATTTTTTTTGTCCCTTTCAAAATGCATGCATGTACTTTTTTTTTATTTTTTTGTAATTTCACCTGGCATCATAGTTAACGGGTGTGGGTTAATTTTTTTTTTGTTCCGTTATGTGTGCTGAGATGTACTGTTATTTTTTTTCCACTTGGCATCTTAATTAGCGGGTGGATTTTTTTTTTCTTTCTTATCCTGCCTACACTTTTGTATGTCTTATGACTTTTATATGTCTTGTGACTTGTGCATGTGTATTTGTAATTTAGTTGGAATTTTTTTATGTGCTATGTTTCTTTTCCGGACAACTTTCAATGTGATGCGATGATGTATAATAAAGACTTTTGCATGTGTTGTGTACGCATGTATGTAGATCAGTAGTTGAAATATTTTTTTTATCTCTCATCCAGCATCTTAGTTAGTGAATGGGAGAATTAAAAAAAAAATTTGTCCCGTTTAAAATGCATGTATGCACTTTTTTAATTTGTTGTTGTTGTTGTTGTTAAAGTTAGTTTTTAAAAAACGAGAAAAATATAAATAAATAATTTCATTCCATCCGCTAACTAAAATGCTGGGTGGAGGAATTTTTTTGTTTTTTTTGTTGTTAAACTTAGTTTTAAAAAAAAAAAAATTCACTCTACCCGCTAACTAAGATGTCGGGTGGAGGAATTTTTTTGTTTTAAAAAAAAAATTTTACTTCACCCACTAACTAAGATGCCGGATGAAGGATTTTTTTTTTTTTTGGTTAAAGTTAGTTTAAAAAAAAAAATCACTCAACCCGTTAACTAAATTAACGGATTGGAGAATTTTTTATTTTTTTTTTGTTAAAGTTAGTTTAAAATTCACTCTACCCGCTAACTAAGTTAACGGGTTGGAGGAAAAAAAATTTTCTTCGTTGTTAAAGTTAGTTTTAAAAAAATAAAAAATCACTTCACCCGCTAATTAAGTTAACGAGTTGACTGAGATTTTTTTTTCCCTACCCGTTATCTTAGATAGCGGGTGAATTCATCTCATTCATTAAAATTATTATTTCAACAATTCAAGATGTATTTATTGAAATAGTGTCCATAACAAACGCTTGCTATGGATCATTCCTCATATATATATATATATATATATATATATATATATATATATATATATATATATATAATGTAATATTTAATTATAAAATTTTAAACAGATTTATTGTTTTGCATTAACCCCAATCTTTCCCGCACACGTGTTAAGCCGCTAGACGTAACACCTCTCACCTCAGTCACCCTCCCTGAATCCTAAAACCCTCTGCAAAAACCTAAAAACTTCAATGTTCCGTTAATGGCGATCTTCAGATCACTCAGGGCATTAGCTCAAAGCTCTAATTCCAAAAGAACCTTCTTTAATCTCTCTTCTTCTTCATCATCTCCGTCCCTTCTTCTCTATCACAACCACTATTTTTCTCGATCTACAAGTCTACTCTCTCCTCTGTCCAAATGGATTATACCCTTTCAAGGCCCTCTTTTCCTCTCTTCTCCTCCTTGGAAGCTATCTCAGTCCGCCACTCCCTTCTATTCCCAATCCGACGTCGTTTTTGTACCTAAAATCCAAGCTTTGAGCTTTCTTCGGACTCCAAATTTTCCAGTCAATTTGGGGGTTCGATCAGGGTCTGATGCGCGGCTGAGATTGTTGAATAGAACCGAGGAGAAGGAATTGGGTGTTCGCGATGGGTTCGTGGAGAGTTTGGTGAATTTGCCCAATTTGATTTCAATGACTAGATTGATCTCAGGTCCATTACTTGGATGGTATGCGCTAATTAATACTACTTTTTGCTTGAATTGGTAATATGTTTGATGTCTGCTAGTTTTATAAATTAATTGTTGGAACTGATGGATATAAGAAAATTTGAATTTGGTATGTGAATTTAATGTATGTGATTAATAATATCAGTGTCCTATTTGTAAGGTATAATGAATTTATTAGAAACATGGAATGAATTTAGTGATTGGATTAATACTTCAAACATAAATGTTTCAGAGACAAATAGTTTGTTTTGATCCTAAGAGATTTTGGACACGACAATCATGAATTATGGGGAATCTGATGGTTATGTTATACTAATTCAAATGGGGATACTAGGTGCCTTCTTCGATATGCTTTTTGCTAACAAACTACCATTGAGCATTCTTGTTGTGATGGAAGATCAGTTGTGCTAGTCAAGTGTGTGCACCAACTGTTTGGAATGGGTTTCAATATGCTGGTTAAAAGAATTTGAGATTACGATGTTAATGGCTCAAACTTGTCATGCAATCAAGGAAAATTAGAACTAACAAAAAGCTCTAGTTTGATATCACTCTTGAACTCGTCATAACAACTTATTGTGCAGGATGATCGTCGAAGAAATGTATCTTCCTGCATTTGTTGGGCTGGCTGTCTCTGGGGCAACAGACTGGGTATGACTTCCATAATGCTTTTGCACGTATTAGAATGAAACCTTGATGGCATAAAAGTGAGTTTAATATTAACCCAATCTTATTTCTTCTAGCTAGATGGATACGTGGCCAGGAAGATGGGAATCAATTCTGTAGTAGGTTCCTACCTTGATCCTCTTGCTGACAAGGTAAACATTTGAGTTACTTTTTCTTTCCTTCTTCATGGTGTTGGTACCATTCTTTTTTAGTTCAGTTTTTGCCTATCCTTATCCATTTCATTTTGTTCTGTTAATTTTTCTATTTTGTTTTTGCATTTGAACTTTCTATGAGGGCTTGGTAGGTCAGCACTTATTAAGTCTTTTTTATACAGGTTTTAATCGGATGTGTTGCATTGGCAATGGTAGATAAGGGCCTTCTGCACCGTAAGTAGAAACTAGATTTCTTTCTTGTTGGTATATTACATGGCTCAGGAACATAAAAATGCTTTTCTCCACGAGTGCTGTGTTTATCTCCGGTGTAGTTATTTTAGTCCAATAGTTGATCTTAGCAATAGTTGATCTTAATAACAGATTACGGTCTCTAGTCGTAAGTTGCAAATGCTCACTTTATCTTGTCCTCGTAGAAACTGGTTGAGGCATTTAAGGAGACAGGTTTTGCTGATGCAAAGATAAGACATAGGATTGCGTCTTCCTTGATCCAATTTTTAAGTGGGCAGGAACTCTGGCTATTACCTTCGGATTGGTCTAGGCTTATGAGATATTCAGCAATTTTATCTAGCCCACATGTTCTGGTTGGACCATCATATACTCTAGGCTAGGGAGTAGACAAGTACAACTGGTGAGCATATAAGAGATATGCCTGGATCTCCTTTTGGTTCATTTGTATGGTGGAACCTGACTTAGTTTTATGAACAAAACATTCTTTTTGTCCCAGTGAATAAAAGCTTCACCAGAAGCATAATCAAAATCAAAATTATTGTATTCTTATTTTGATTTTAATGTATAGCTGGACTTGTTGGACTCATCTTGCTGCGGGATGTATCTCTCGTTAGTGGTGCAGTTTATAACAGAGCTAGCAGCTTGGATTGGGAGGTGGGTTGCTTACCTGAATTGCAATAGCTTGTTTGCTGTTGTCCTGATTGATTTGCATGACATTTCTCAGTTGTATTTCTTTCCTAACAGTTGAAAAGTTGGCTTGACTTCTTCAATCTTGATGGAGCCCGAGCTCAGAAACTCGAGCCTCTCTTGATTAGTAAGGTAATGATCATGTCTTTGGCCCAATGATTTGGTGTGCAATCATTGTGATAAAAACTATTGATTCAGTAATATTCTCCTCCCTCTGACCTGAAGGACTAAATCTTATACTCCCTCCATTCCACTAAAGGAGTCCCATTTACAAATTTTGCGAATATTATGGTTATATTTTTGTTCAGTGTATACTCCTTAAAATAACAAGTTGTCAGTTTAGTAATGTGGTATGATAATGAAATTATGATAGCAAACATAAAGATATTATATTATTTTATATTATTATCACAACTCTTGTGGAACAAAAAAAAATTGACAAATGAAACTCATTTTGTGGAACGGATGGAGTATAAACTTAATTTGTAGCTTTGAGACATAAAAACAAAAGAATTCTAGGTTCATATTGCATGCAAGAAGCATGATTCCACCCCTGAAAGATTTAGCCACTTTAAACCTGTCGCAACACTCCCCTCGTAGAAAAACTAACAAATTTTATTTACTTATCAGATGAGTTGAGTGTTGTGCAGTAACAGTTCCCGAAAGCAACTCCTTTGCTGCTTTGTATATTTTGAAAAATGATTTTTTTAAAAAAGATGTTTTGTGGAAGCAACAGTCTCGATGCACACAAGCATACGCACGTACATGTGCATTGTACATTTTCATGTTCAAAGAAAAATACGGTGCTTCAGTCAATTACAAATGAAAAGGTATTAATTTGAAAATGTGTGTTTTTAAACATCTTTTTTTCATTTTACTGTCTTTTATTTTCCTTGTCAAGACATTTTCTAGAGGAATGGAGGAGTAATAACACAAGGAAAGAAATGGTAACTATTTAAGGAGATGACTAATGTTTTACATGAAACCAAATTATTTTGAAGGTATGAGAAAAGCAACATTATTGTGTAGGAAATGGTGTTATCCTTTCATTTTATTTTCTTTTGCGGTTCCAGGCATCAACTCCTATATCTAAGAACCGCCTATGAGAATCGTACAACTCAGGGAAAGAAATTTAGCTATTAGTAGGCACGTGATTGGTCTAGATATAAGGTGTAACAGAGATCAGCACAACTAGCTTTATATTTCTCTTTCTTTAGTTGATATGATAATATCTTTTCTGCTTTTCTTCTGAGCATTGCAATTGTTGACAGGTTAATACAGTGTTCCAACTGGTTTTAGTGACTGCAGCTCTTCTTCAACCTGAGTTTGGGACCCATGATACCCAGTCACACATCACATACCTGAGGTAGTTCATGTGCCTCTTTATGCAATATTATTAATGGCTGTTAATAGATTTCAATAACAAGAGACGACTCTATTCATATTGGTGCAGTTGGTTAGTAGCTTCAACAACTGTCGCTTCAACGGCGGCATATGGTGTTCAATATCTCAGGAGCAGACATATGTTGAGAAAGATTCGCTAATCTGAATGCTATGGCATTTATCTTTAATCTTTCGCTGTAGACTATACCAAGTAAATACAAAAAATGAAAATTTCTGTCACGGGATTATACAGCAATGTTTTGAATGATTGCCGAATGGCCAGTGGTCTGATGTTTTCAACAGCCAGAAAAATTTTGGTCACTAATTTTGTTATTATACGGCTCATGTTACTCCTGTGAGTTGTGGATGAAATCATGGGTGTTTAGAAGGTTTAGTAACAATTTGTCCGGTGACTCATCACAACTAAGCCGTGAATCATAGGCACATATTCAAATTGTCCTCAGATATAAATCTAGCCTCGTAAAGTGATGAATTTAATTCACGTTGCTAAAGATACACATACTGATTAAATGAGTTTTCATGTTTTTTTAGGACTAGCCATAACATAAGAGTATAATGGTTGTCCTCTCGTTACCAATATCTTGATATCTTTTCGGCATCATCTATTTACGAATTCAAATTCGAATGTCGCAGTTTTTGAGTGAGACAGCAAATGAGTATGTGACCATGATGATATCATACTATTACATTTCATTTTAAAAGAATATTCGACATTTATTAGGACGTGGGTACATGGTGGACGATTTTAAAGTAAATTCTTCATTCATTAAATAGAAAAGATCACCAAGATTTAGTTCCGATCACAATTCTATTCAATAGTTGATTTATTATGTTGCAACCGAGTTTAAACTGTCCTACGACGTGCCAGATCTTAAATCATTTCTTTTCATTTCAGTGAGTCTAGCAGGCAAGAGGGACTTCCCTCTGGTTCACACCCTTTAACTGGGGGCAAATCATCAGATTGACAAATGGTAATTTAGCTAACCTAAAGAGGTTTAGCACGGGCAACAATGCGAACCATCCCTTTGTATTTGTTTGTCATGTCAAATAGAGAGCAAATTATTCTCAGATAGCCTTTCGTTATCATTTTCAAGGGTTGGAGTGAATGGGGTTTACATACAACCGAGGCAAAGTACTTCATAATTTTCAGAAACCTTTTTATCAGTCGATAGATCAAGTCCATGGCTTATTTCGGATTCGCTAAGAAGTTCGGCAACCACAGGAGGATTGTCAATTATTTCTTATTCAATTTGATGTGTACAATTAATTCCAATCACTATTTAATTAGGAAATTGATATTTTCACATGATTTTTTGATATTTTCACATAAAAATTGTCGTTATAGGTCTATAACGACGAGTTTGACCGTCGCTACAGGTCTATTTTTAGCATCCAATAATGAACCAATGTTTGAATTCAAGTTCAAACTGAAAGTCAATCAAATTATTATTATTTTTTAATCATTTTGTATAAATATAAATGAATTATATATAGTCAATATCTCATTTACACTATTAGTAAACTTAAGACCTAAAGCCTCAGTCTTAACCGTCGCATTAGGATTTCCATCAACAAAAAGATTCTTTTAATTATTGAATCAAACATATGATCAATTTGATTAAGAAATAAGTCTAACATAATTCAGTATAATTATAAATATTTGTTTACCTATTACCCCTTATATTTCAAAAGGCTAATTTTTAAATTTCTACAATGGGTGGTGTTAGGAGACTCAATTTTTTTTGTCTCAAATGATATGTCATCATAACATTTATTGAATAGATTGGTGTCATAAATTATCATTAAAATATTTAATATCATGTCATTTAAGACATAAAAATTTGAGAACTCTAACATTATTATTTTACGATATTTTTATATTAAATTACGAGGAAGCATGAGCATAGCAATTTTGGTTAAAAAAATATTAATTAGTAATTCTTGTTAAAAAAAATATTACTAATATTCATGATTAAATAATATACATAATTTTATTTTACAAGGTATATTTTACTATTTATTTATTACATAAAAAATTTCCAAATATTACTGATTAATAATTATTTTTAATAATTTTCATCTTTTATTAAATTTAGCCAAATGTTAAGGATATCAGTATATGAGAACAACAAGACCACTTGATAACCATTTGGTAACGACTTATTTTAAAATGACTTAAAGTTAAAATTTAAGTAAATTTATAAATTATTTTAAGTTATGACTTATAAGTACAAATGTTCGATACCAGTTTGACTTATAAGTTAGAAATTAAGTTAGAATAAGTTGTGGAGTTGTTTGACTAATAATAACTTATACGTTAAAATAAAATGTAAAGATTACTAAAAATGATATTAATAAGAAGATACACTAATTCAATAACATATCATAACTAAAAAACAATCACCTAAGATTCTTGTATTTTCTTCATCATGTTCATTATTTTCGGATCAGTAGCTTGAGCAATTTTAATTTTATCGATTAAAGTCAGTTTTACTCGCTCGTGTGTAATCTTCATGTGGGTCTCTGCTGTCTTTAACTCTATCTCTATCTTTTATAAGTCGTACAAAATGTATTTTTGCGTAGTCAGCATTGCATTTGTACTCGCATAAGATCTTCTGTTTAATACGTCACTACAACGTTTGCCTTTCCTGAGTGATACTGGATGATATGGTCATAATCATTTAACAGCTCGAGCCAACGTCGTTGTCGCATGTTGAGTTCTTTCTAGGTGAAGAAATACTTGAGGCTTTTATGATCCGTGAAGATTTTCACTTTCTCTCCGTACAAGTAGTGTCTTCAGATCTTCAATGCAAAAACAACCGCTGTTAACTTTAGATCGTGAGTAGGATAATTTTTCTCATAATATTTAAGTTGTCGAGAGACATAGGCTATAACTTTTTCATGTTGCATAAGGACACAACCTAGACCTTTGCCTAAAGTATCGCTGTAGATAACAAATTCTCTCGATCCTGATGGTATTGTCAGAACAAGAGCTGAAATAAGTCTCTTCTTTAGCTCTTAAAAACTTTTCTTGCATTCATCGTTTCATACAAATTTTGTACTTTTTCGAGTTAGGTGAGTTAATGGAGTGACTATTCGAGAAAATTCTTCTACGAATCTTCGATAATAATAACCAGTTAGGCCCAGAAAACTTCGGACTTTAGTTACTGACCGACGTTGCTCCCAATTTAATATTGCTTCAATCTTTGTAGGGTCAACTGATATTTCCTGATTGGAAATTATATGCCTAAGGAACGTGATTTTCTCAAGCCAAAACTCACACTTCTTTAACTTGGCATATAACTTGTTCTCATATAGCTTTTGGAGTATCAATCTCAGGTGTTGTTCATTATCCTCACGACTCTTGGAGTATATGAGAATGTCATCAATAAAGACAACCACAAAATAATCTAAATATTCCTTGAATATCCGGTTCATTATGTCTATGAAAGCTACAAGAGCATTGGTTAGTCCAAAAGGCATGACTAAGAACTCATAATGACCGTAGCGAGTTCTGAAAGTAGTTTTGGGAATGTCATCAACTTTAAATTTTAATTAATGATATCTAAAGCAAAGATTATTCTTTGAAAAATGTTGAGCACCCGACAATTGATCAAACAGGTCATCAATTCGAGGTAACGGGTACCTGTTTTTTATGGTGATATGATTCAGTAGTCAATGTACAATCTCATACTCCCATCCTTTTTTCTTGACAAAAAGAACAGAGGTACCCCATGGCGATGCACTCAGATGAATGAAACCAGTATCTAACAATTCTTGCAGTTGGACTTTTAACTCTTGAAGCTCAATGAGATCTATTCGATTTAGAGCTTTGAAAATAGGCTTAGTACCAGGTTCAAGATCAATACAAAATTTAATTTCACGGTTTGGAGGTAAGCCACGAAGTTTTTCAGAAAAAACATCAGAAAACTCATTAACAATAGGAATATCATTCAAGTTTGACTTGTTTTTGTTTAAAGAAGTGACATGCGCTAAAAAGGTTTGACATTTGGCATGATAGATTGACATGAAATAAAAGAGTTGGTAGAACCAATATCTAACAGGGTATAGATTTCACGAAAATTTATGAATAGCTTACCGGTTATCACTTCATTTGGGTTTCGTACTATTTCGGATGTCACAACAAAAGCTCTCATCTGAACTATAGATTTTTCCTTGTCTGTACTAGCTTTTGGAGCCATCATTGCAGTTGGACTTGATTTTGTAATAGGACAAAATCGAGCAATATAACATTCCTTCCACAACCGTAACACAACTTGGATAGTTTGGTCTTATGTGACCCTCCTGACTATATTTGTAACATCTTACTGGTGGTTGATCTCCTCCCCTTGAAATTGGTACCGATGCTGGTGTTGATGTCGGTGCCCTTCCGCAATCATTGTGGGATCTCTTCCTTTTGAAGTTGTTCCCTCTTGATTCCCCTATTCTGTTATTTGAGCCAGGATTACCATCGAAGTGTTGATTGTCTTCTCTATGGTTCTCGTTCCGGTGATTGTTGTCATTATTTCTCTCTCTCTGCTGGTCATTGACTCCTGACTGTAATATTTCATTTTCTTGCTCCACTTTTTGAGTCATATCCACAACATCTGAATATAAACAAAATTTATGAGAGTTGAGGTGTTGACGAATTTTGGTTCTCAAACCTCGCAATAACATACGGCTCATTTGTGCTTCATCGTCCACCAGATGGGTCATAAATCAGGATAACTCGACAAACTTGACCTTATACTGTGAGACAGTCATGTTTCCCTGCTTCAGCTTAATAAACTCCACCTCTTTCATGTGACGGATTCTTTCTGGAAAGTACTTCTCGTTAAACAGCTATTGAAATTCTATCTAAGATATCTCAAGTGCTGACTGATGGATACGTTTTACTGGTTTCCACTAATATCTCTGCCTCACCTCGTAACATGAAGATGACAAACGGAACCTTTTAATTATCAGCGCATCTGGGACATCAAATAATTTTATTATCTACTTTAGCCATGCTTTCGCCTTGAATAAGTCTGGCTCCTAAAAAATTCAGGTGGTCCCAACTCCTGAAACTGCTTAACAATGATCATCATCGAATTATCAGTGTTTCCACCAGTATGAGCTTTCCTTGCCTGATTTTGTATGAATTGCATGAAGTTTCTAAAGAAACCATCATAATTTACATGATCACCCGCGTTATTTTCCGAAGCTGCAGGTAGGGGTGCACACAAAACCAAAAATAACCGAAAAATCGACAACTCCAAACCGAGCCGTTAATAAACCAAAAAATCATAAAAGCGAAAAATGGAAGCTTGTAAAACTGAAAAATCGAAACTAAATTGGTCGATTTTAGTTTAGTTGATTCAAAAATCAAAATTGACCGAACGCCTTAATATTATAATATAATTTATATATATTTTTAATAATTATTTATTTTATATAATTATATATTTATTACATACCTTTTTTGTGATGGATTTGCAGAACGGAGAGATTATATATTAGTAGTTGTTTGCCCAATTCCTTATTATCCACTAATACATTGCTATAAAATTTGGTGACATACTAACTCTATCTTTTATCCTTAAGTTTTAATAACCAACTAAATTGATTAAACCAACCAAATACACCGATAATCGATTACGGAGTAAAAATTTGGACGATTTTGATTTTTAATTTTTTATAACCTACTTAAATTGTTTAGTTATTTTTTCACCTATCAAACCGACCGTTGTGCACCCCTAGCTGCAAGAGAATTATTTGTAGCTTCCTAGTTCTTAGTTACATTCACCTTGGGCATTAGATAGTTCATTTCCTGATTTTCGGAAGTCATTCTTAACTGTGATCACAAAATAATGGTTAGTTAAACAAATTGACTCGTCACTTTTTGTCCCTTCTTGTTCCCACATCCAAACTGACTCATTAGATAACAAAAATTAAATTAGGTAGAACCCATTAGTGACTAATTCTATTCATCTCTCTCATCCTATATCTAACCTCATATTTTCATTAAAAACCATAACTCTAAACTCGGAAACCAAATGTGACGCCCCTAAATCTGGGTCTATACAGCCTAATTTGAGACGCCAAAAATGCACGATAACTATTACAAAACAGTACATAGTATAAAAATATAGAGCTCAAAATACACAACTAATTCTTCAATATTATTGTCACACTATTTTACAACATGTGAATATTACTACAGTTATCACTCGGACATTCACTCCATCCCCCGACTAGACCCAACTACTCTCTCATTTTCTGAAGAACAATGAAATAAATTAAAAGGTGAGCTCAAATAGCCTAGTAAAAAAATATCATTGCTAATATAACAATGAGTAGATTATCATTAGTATTCAACATTTGAGTTATTGATTAAATATAATAAACAACAAGTTTTAGATCAATAATAACAGAGGAATGAGCAATCCCTTAGAAGAATCATGTAGACTATAATGTCCAATAGTTTCTCTTTTTTAGAAAAATATTACCAACTTTTATCATCTAAAACACTACTGGTAATAATCATACCAACAACAATTATTCTTTGCCCTAGGTCAAAGAGAATATTCATCACGTACCCTAAAAGACACACCACCATTATATTGTCTTTATCATATCATATCTGTACCTCAGGCCACATATATTCATAACAACTTGATTCTTGATGATTAGAATTACAATAGAAATATAAATGATGACTAGAATAACATGTGATACTTTGTCCTTAATCTCATAATGTCCAAATTGTCAACATAATGTAGACTCAAATTCAATAGTGATATTCAAAATCCACAGTTCAAAATAACGGTTAAAGTTCAATAGAAAGGTTCAAGTAAATAAGAATGTTCACATGAAATTATATTAAATAAAGTGCAAACTATTAAAGAGTATATAATCATTTTAGGAAGTTTTACCGAACAATACTTACCAAAGTAAGTTTAAAAGTATAAAAGAAAATAATATCCCTTACCTTAACACGTGAAAAGAGACTGCTAAAATATAGTGGATCAACCTATATATTTATAATATAATTAATAACTACCACATATAAATTTTATGGTGCATTATAACTCGTATGCTATGAAATTATCAAAAGTGTTTATATAATATAAATCTGTATAGTGTACAAAATAAAATATAATAACTCCAAAATATTTTTTGAAATAATATTTCAAAATAAAATATTTCAAAGAAAGTTTTTCAAAATAAATCTTCCAAAGGAAGAGTTTTATAAAAGAATATTTATAAACGCCGTGTGATGTGTGTGAGTGCTTATATAACTTTTATAAAAAAACTTACTTGAACAATACTTATACTTTTACTAATCTTCACAATTACTCATGATAGCTTAAACACATTCAGAGAGAACTTACACAAAATAATATTTAGATAGTGAAAGAAAGAATAAGCAAGGAAGTTATGAAAATTTCTTAAGTTAAGATCTCTATTTATAGTTAAAAAATCTTATCATAATCCAAAATTTTCTAATTTAATCTGAATTGTATATTTCAAGATAATGTTTAATTCGCACCACATATTTTATCTTTTAAGATTTATTTAATCTAAATCATTCATCCAAATTTCTTTTAATCTATACTATTCATTTCATATCTTAATAAAATAATTAACTTTATATATAAAATAATTAAATTTATATATAAAATAATTAACTTTATATAAATCAATTAATTTTATATGTAAAACAATTAACTGTATATAAATCAATTAACTTTATATATAAAACAATTAACTTTAGATAAAGTATATAAAATAAATAACTTTATATATTTAATTATTTAACAATAATTCACCAACTATTCACAATTATTTATTATTATAACCAATTGTTATAAATAAAATATAGTTGACTTTCTGAGTTAGAGACTCATAATACAAGCAGAAAAATCAACTAATAATTGAATACAATAGTTTAATCAATATCATAATATGAATAACAATAATGCATAAAATAAATAAAAGAAATAGCACGTTACTGTGTAATGATAATTATTGATTAAGTAATGTGAATTACTGTGTATATTGTAAGACCCCGAATTTATGAAATACAAAATTTAATTTTTCTTCATATATATTTTTCCTGAAACAGTAAATGGTTAAATTGACAAAATTGAAAGTTAAGGATGTTATGTGCAAATTTTATTTTGTCGGACAATATTCTTTTTGTCGGGGAATATTCGTTTTGTCGGGGAATATTCGGGCCGTACGACGGCGCCGAAATAACTAATTATTGGTGGAGCCCACAACGGAATAATTGTCGGATATAGAAAACGACAGAAGTAACCTTTTTAAATAAAAATAGTCAACGGTGTTAACTGTTAAAATACCGGTGATAAAAGAATAGTAGCATACGGTAATTTATGGTATTTTATTGTGGCACACGGTATTCTACAGTAGCACACGGTATTGCACAGTGTCTCATATTATTGACACCGTAACTGTTACGCATCATTTCATCAATAATTGTCACTGCATAATATTTTATATTATCAATTCAATTATTGTTGCTACACAGTATTTTGCATTATTGATTCAATAATTGTCATTACACTGTATTTCATATCATCGAGTCAATAATTGTTGGTGCACTGTAGTTTAAAATTATTGAACCTAATAATTGTCACAGTTGCAAATATACTGTAATTTATATTATTAAATTAATAATAATCTGTAACGTGTTTATTACATTATTGTTGTAGCATTATTTTATTTTATATGTTGGACCCACAGGAAAAATAAAAATTTTTATTTTTCAAAAGTTACTATTCACTCCCGGAATTTACTATTCATTCCCGGAAAAGTTACTATTCACTGACGGAAGTCACTGTTCATCTCGGGGGAAGTTACTGTTCATCTACCGACAAAAGTTACTGTTCATTACTGTTCACTTTTTGAAAATTTTAAAGTTACTGTGCAAAGTTACTGTGCAAGTATTGAAAATTTTTAAAAACGTTTGCGCAGCCTCTGCTGAATTTTTTTTTTAGTTCACCTACCACGCATAGTAACCTCTTTTCTCCTATAAATAGCTTGTTCAGCTGAATAGAAAAATCACACCTAAAACATAAAATTCTTATAGAAAAATTTTATGAGTTTTCTCTGAGAATAGTAAGGCTATTTGAGTGTTTGAAAGCCAAAAGGAGTGCAGGAATTTTTCAAGTAAGTCTTTTATTAAAGAGTAGTAATTTTATAAATTCCTATTTTTCACGGTATTCACAAATCTTCCTTTAGAAGACTCTTCTTTGAGAAGATTCATTTTTAAAAGCTTTCTTTGGAAGATTTATTTTGGAATATTATTTTTAAAACTATTTTAAAAGTTGGTATTTTATACTACAAAAATTATGTTAAATATATATAATTTTGATAGTTCATAATATATGAGTTATCATACACTTTGAAGTTTACATGTTGTAATTACTAATTTTATTATAAATATATAGGTTGATCAATCTCATTTAAATCAATATCCAGTCACGTGTTAAGGTAAGAAATGTCATATTTTTTCACTCTTAAACTTACTACGGTAAGAAATGTCATTTTTTTTCACTCTTAAACTTACTACGGTAAGAAATGTCATTTTTTTACACTCTTGAATTTGCTACGGTAAGGGATATTATTTTCTTTCATACTCCTGAACCGAAACTTATTATGGAACTATTGCTTCTATAATTCCTGAAAATATTATATGTTCCATAATAGTTGAACTTCATTATTTCAACTGAACCTTCCTATTTTCTGAATCTTTCTATTGAACTGTAACCGTTATTCTGAACTGAGAATCTTGAATAACATTTTTAAATTTCACTCCACATCATGTTGACAATTTGGACATTATTTGAATCTGCCCAAAGTAAACTTCCGATACTTATTGTTTATCCTGTTTCTTCTGTTCATCAATTGTATCACTATTATTTGTACTAATCATAAAGAATCAAGCTGTTGTGAATATCTGTGGCCGGGGGCACAGATGTGATATATTTGTTGAACAGATGATAGGTTAAAGGCGATATAATAGGTTAAAGGCGATACATCTGTTCGGTGTCTTTTATGACACGCGGTGAAAGTTCTCTTTGGCCCGTAGTGCATAGATGAACTGTTGTTTGGTATGATTATGACCAAAGGCTGAATCTGGTATAATCATGACCGTTGGTGTTATATTGAAAGTTCTCTTTGGCCCGTAGTGCATAGATGAACTGTTGTTTGGTATGATTATGACCAAAGGCTGAATCTGGTATAATCATGACCGTTGGTGTTATATTGAAAGTTCTCTTTGGCCCGTAATGCATAGATGAACTGTTGTTTGGTATGATTATGACCAAAGGCTGAATCTGGTATAATCATGACCGCTGGTGCTATATTGAATATCTTTGACCCGTAGTGCAAAGATGAACTGTTGATTTGCATGATTATGACCAGGAACTGTGAATTTTTATTATCATGACTAATGGTATTTCAGATGATAAAAGTCGATGATGTTTTTACTAAAAAGAAAAGCGAGTGAATATTATATCTGCATTATTCTTCTAATAGATTACTCATTCCGCTGCTATTATTGTTCTGAACATTGTTCAAGAATTTAATTGAAGTTTTTGATATACACCTTGTATTCTGTTGTATTCTATCAATAACTCACCTGTTGAAGGCTAATGATAATTTATTCGTCATTATCTTAGTCATGATATTTCTTACTGGGCTATTTGAGCTCACCCTTTTGTTCCATTATTTTTCAACAGGATATGAGAACGTAGCGGGGTCTAGCCGGGGGATGGAGTGAGAGTCCGAGGAATAGCTGTCCTAGTCTTCACGTGTTGTAAAATAGTGTGACAATAATAGTGAATACTTAGTTGTGTATTATTATACACTGTATTGTTGTACGTTGTGCCTTGTTGTAATAATTTTGTTGTAGTCTTTTGACGACTCAAGTTTGGGCTGTGTGGGCCTAGATTTGGGGGCGTCACAGTTGGCATCAGAGCTTAGGGATATGGTCTTTAATGGAGATCTAGGGTTAAAACTAGGAGGGGAGATACGGATAGAATCAGTTACTAGTGTGTCCCACCTAAATTAGATTTTGTTATCTAACGAATCGATTTGAATGTAGGAACAGGAAGTGATGAGTCAGTTTGTTTGAACTAACAATTATTTTGTGACCACAGTTTAGTATGACATCTGGAAATCAGGAGGATAACTTTGAAATGCCCGGTACGTCAATTTCGGGGACGAAATTTCATAAGGAGGGGAGGTTGTAAGACCCCGAATTTATGAAATACAAAATTTAATTTTTCTTCATATATATTTTTCCTGAAACAGTAAATGGTTAAATTGACAAAATTGAAAGTTAAGGATGTTATGTGCAAATTTTATTTTGTCGGACAATATTCTTTTTGTCGGGGAATATTCGTTTTGTCGGGGAATATTCGGGTCGTACGACGGCGCCGAAATAACTAATTATTGGTGGAGCCCACAACGGAATAATTGTCGGATATAGAAAACGACAGAAGTAACCTTTTTAAATAAAAATAGTCAACGGTGTTAACTGTTAAAATACCGGTGATAAAAGAATAGTAGCATACGGTAATTTATGGTTTTTTATTGTGGCACACGGTATTCTACAGTAGCACACGGTATTGCACAGTGTCTCATATTATTGACACCGTAACTGTTACGCATCATTTCATCAATAATTGTCACTGCATAATATTTTATATTATCAATTCAATTATTGTTGCTACACAGTATTTTGCATTATTGATTCAATAATTGTCATTACACTGTATTTCATATCATCGAGTCAATAATTGTTGGTGCACTGTAGTTTAAAATTATTGAACCTAATAATTGTCACAGTTGCAAATATACTGTAATTTATATTATTAAATTAATAATAATCTGTAACGTGTTTATTACATTATTGTTGTAGCATTATTTTATTTTATATGTTGGACCCACAGGAAAAATAAAAATTTTTATTTTTCAAAAGTTACTATTCACTCCCGGAATTTACTATTCATTCCCGGAAAGTTACTATTCACTGACGAAAGTCACTGTTCATCTCGGGGGAAGTTACTGTTCATCTACCGACAAAAGTTACTGTTCATTACTGTTCACTTTTTGAAAATTTTAAAGTTACTGTGCAAGTATTGAAAATTTTTAAAAACGTTTGCGCAGCCTCTGCTGAATTTTTTTTTTAGTTCACCTACCACGCATAGTAACCTCTTTTCTCCTATAAATAGCTTGTTCAGCTGAATAGAAAAATCACACCTAAAACATAAAATTTTTCTATAAAAATTTTATGAGTTTTCTCTGAGAATAGTAAGGCTATTTGAGTGTTTGAAAGCCAAAAGGAGTGCAGGAATTTTTCAAGTAAGTCTTTTATTAAAGAGTAGTAATTTTATAAATTCCTATTTTTCACGGTATTCACAAATCTTCCTTTAGAAGACTCTTCTTTGAGAAGATTCATTTTTAAAAGCTTTCTTTGGAAGATTTATTTTGGAATATTATTTTTAAAACTATTTTAAAAGTTGGTATTTTATACTACAAAAATTATGTTAAATATATATAATTTTGATAGTTCATAATATATGAGTTATCATACACTTTGAAGTTTACATGTTGTAATTACTAATTTTATTATAAATATATAGGTTGATCAATCTCATTTAAATCAATATCCAGTCACGTGTTAAGGTAAGAAATGTCATATTTTTTCACTCTTAAACTTACTACGGTAAGAAATGTCATTTTTTTTCACTCTTAAACTTACTACGGTAAGAAATGTCATTTTTTTTCACTCTTAAACTTACTACGGTAAGAAATGTCATTTTTTTACACTCTTGAATTTGCTACGGTAAGGGATATTATTTTCTTTCATACTCCTGAACCGAAACTTATTATGGAACTATTGCTTCTATAATTCCTGAAAATATTATATGTTCCATAATAGTTGAACTTCATTATTTCAACTGAACCTTCCTATTTTCTGAATCTTTCTATTGAACTGTAACCGTTATTCTGAGCTGAGAATCTTGAATAACATTTTTAAATTTCACTCCACATCATGTTGACAATTTGGACATTATTTGAATCTGCCCAAAGTAAACTTCCGATACTTATTGTTTATCCTGTTTCTTCTGTTCATCAATTGTATCACTATTATTTGTACTAATCATAAAGAATCAAGCTGTTGTGAATATCTGTGGCCGGGGGCACAGATGTGATATATTTGTTGAACAGATGATAGGTTAAAGGCGATATAATAGGTTAAAGGCGATACATCTGTTCGGTGTCTTTTATGACACGCGGTGAAAGTTCTCTTTGGCCCGTAGTGCATAGATGAACTGTTGTTTGGTATGATTATGACCAAAGGCTGAATCTGGTATAATCATGACCGTTGGTGTTATATTGAAAGTTCTCTTTGGCCCGTAGTGCATAGATGAACTGTTGTTTGGTATGATTATGACCAAAGGCTGAATCTGGTATAATCATGACCGTTGGTGTTATATTGAAAGTTCTCTTTGGCCCGTAATGCATAGATGAACTGTTGTTTGGTATGATTATGACCAAATGCTGAATCTGGTATAATCATGACCGCTGGTGCTATATTGAATATCTTTGGCCCGTAGTGCAAAGATGAACTGTTGATTTGCATGATTATGACCAGGAACTGTGAATTTTTATTATCATGACTAATGGTATTTCAGATGATAAAAGTCGATGATGTTTTTACTAAAAAGAAAAGCGAGTGGATATTATATCTGCATTATTCTTCTAATAGATTACTCATTCCGCTGCTATTATTGTTCTGAACATTGTTCAAGAATTTAATTGAAGTTTTTGATATACACCTTGTATTCTGTTGTATTCTATCAATAACTCACCTGTTGAAGGCTAATGATAATTTATTCGTCATTATCTTAGTCATGATATTTCTTACTGGGCTATTTGAGCTCACCCTTTTGTTCCATTATTTTTCAACAGGATATGAGAACGTAGCGGGGTCTAGCCGGGGGATGGAGTGAGAGTCCGAGGAATAGCTGTCCTAGTCTTCACGTGTTGTAAAATAGTGTGACAATAATAGTGAATACTTAGTTGTGTATTATTATACACTGTATTGTTGTACGTTGTGCCTTGTTGTAATAATTTTGTTGTAGTCTTTTGACGACTCAAGTTTGGGCTGTGTGGGCCTAGATTTGGGGGCGTCACAGTTGGCATCAGAGCTTAGGGATATGGTCTTTAATGGAGATCTGAGGTTAAAACTAGGAGGGGAGATACGGATAGAATCAGTTACTAGTGTGTCCCACCTAAATTAGATTTTGTTATCTAACGAATCGATTTGAATGTAGGAACAGGAAGTGATGAGTCAGTTTGTTTGAACTAACAATTATTTTGTGACCACAGTTTAGTATGACATCTGGAAATCAGGAGGATAACTTTGAAATGCCCGGTACGTCAATTTCGGGGACGAAATTTCATAAGGAGGGGAGGTTGTAAGACCCCGAATTTATGAAATACAAAATTTAATTTTTCTTCATATATATTTTTCCTGAAACAGTAAATGGTTAAATTGACAAAATTGAAAGTTAAGGATGTTATGTGCAAATTTTATTTTGTCGGACAATATTCTTTTTGTCGGGGAATATTCGTTTTGTCGGGGAATATTCGGGCCGTACGACGGCGCCGAAATAACTAATTATTGGTGGAGCCCACAACGGAATAATTGTCGGATATAGAAAACGACAGAAGTAACCTTTTTAAATAAAAATAGTCAACGGTGTTAACTGTTAAAATACCGATGATAAAAGAATAGTAGCATACGGTAATTTATGGTATTTTATTGTGGCACACGGTATTCTACAGTAGCACACGGTATTGCACAGTGTCTCATATTATTGACACCGTAACTGTTACGCATCATTTCATCAATAATTGTCACTGCATAATATTTTATATTATCAATTCAATTATTGTTGCTACACAGTATTTTGCATTATTGATTCAATAATTGTCATTACACTGTATTTCATATCATCGAGTCAATAATTGTTGGTGCACTGTAGTTTAAAATTATTGAACCTAATAATTGTCACAGTTGCAAATATACTGTAATTTATATTATTAAATTAATAATAATCTGTAACGTGTTTATTACATTATTGTTGTAGCATTATTTTATTTTATATGTTGGACCCACAGGAAAAATAAAAATTTTTATTTTTCAAAAGTTACTATTCACTCCCGGAATTTACTATTCATTCCCGGAAAAGTTACTATTCACTGACGGAAGTCACTGTTCATCTCGGGGGAAGTTACTGTTCATCTACCGACAAAAGTTACTGTTCACTTTTTGAAAATTTTAAAGTTACTGTGCAAAGTTACTGTGCAAGTATTGAAAATTTTTAAAAACGTTTGCGCAGCCTCTGCTGAATTTTTTTTTTAGTTCACCTACCACGCATAGTAACCTCTTTTCTCCTATAAATAGCTTGTTCAGCTGAATAGAAAAATCACACCTAAAACATAAAATTTTTCTATAAAAATTTTATGAGTTTTCTCTGAGAATAGTAAGGCTATTTGAGTGTTTGAAAGCCAAAAGGAGTGCAGGAATTTTTCAAGTAAGTCTTTTATTAAAGAGTAGTAATTTTATAAATTCCTATTTTTCACGGTATTCACAAATCTTCCTTTAGAAGACTCTTCTTTGAGAAGATTCATTTTTAAAAGCTTTCTTTGGAAGATTTATTTTGGAATATTATTTTTAAAACTATTTTAAAAGTTGGTATTTTATACTACAAAAATTATGTTAAATATATATAATTTTGATAGTTCATAATATATGAGTTATCATACACTTTGAAGTTTACATGTTGTAATTACTAATTTTATTATAAATATATAGGTTGATCAATCTCATTTAAATCAATATCCAGTCACGTGTTAAGGTAAGAAATGTCATATTTTTTCACTCTTAAACTTACTACGGTAAGAAATGTCATTTTTTTTCACTCTTAAACTTACTACGGTAAGAAATGTCATTTTTTTACACTCTTGAATTTGCTACGGTAAGGGATATTATTTTCTTTCATACTCCTGAACCGAAACTTATTATGGAACTATTGCTTCTATAATTCCTGAAAATATTATATGTTCCATAATAGTTGAACTTCATTATTTCAACTGAACCTTCCTATTTTCTGAATCTTTCTATTGAACTGTAACCGTTATTCTGAACTGAGAATCTTGAATAACATTTTTAAATTTCACTCCACATCATGTTGACAATTTGGACATTATTTGAATCTGCCCAAAGTAAACTTCCGATACTTATTGTTTATCCTGTTTCTTCTGTTCATCAATTGTATCACTATTATTTGTACTAATCATAAAGAATCAAGCTGTTGTGAATATCTGTGGCCGGGGGCACAGATGTGATATATTTGTTGAACAGATGATAGGTTAAAGGCGATATAATAGGTTAAAGGCGATACATCTGTTCGGTGTCTTTTATGACACGCGGTGAAAGTTCTCTTTGGCCCGTAGTGCATAGATGAACTGTTGTTTGGTATGATTATGACCAAAGGCTGAATCTGGTATAATCATGACCGTTGGTGTTATATTGAAAGTTCTCTTTGGCCCGTAGTGCATAGATGAACTGTTGTTTGGTATGATTATGACCAAAGGCTGAATCTGGTATAATCATGACCGTTGGTGTTATATTGAAAGTTCTCTTTGGCCCGTAATGCATAGATGAACTGTTGTTTGGTATGATTATGACCAAATGCTGAATCTGGTATAATCATGACCGCTGGTGCTATATTGAATATCTTTGGCCCGTAGTGCAAAGATGAACTGTTGATTTGCATGATTATGACCAGAAACTGTGAATTTTTATTATCATGACTAATGGTATTTCAGATGATAAAAGTCGATGATGTTTTTACTAAAAAGAAAAGCGAGTGGATATTATATCTGCATTATTCTTCTAATAGATTACTCATTCCGCTGCTATTATTGTTCTGAACATTGTTCAAGAATTTAATTGAAGTTTTTGATATACACCTTGTATTCTGTTGTATTCTATCAATAACTCACCTGTTGAAGGCTAATGATAATTTATTCGTCATTATCTTAGTCATGATATTTCTTACTGGGCTATTTGAGCTCACCCTTTTGTTCCATTATTTTTCAACAGGATATGAGAACGTAGCGGGGTCTAGCCGGGGGATGGAGTGAGAGTCCGAGGAATAGCTGTCCTAGTCTTCACGTGTTGTAAAATAGTGTGACAATAATAGTGAATACTTAGTTGTGTATTATTATACACTGTATTGTTGTACGTTGTGCCTTGTTGTAATAATTTTGTTGTAGTCTTTTGACGACTCAAGTTTGGGCTGTGTGGGCCTAGATTTGGGGGCGTCACATATATACTATTGTGACAATTATCAGTTCAATAATATGAATTATTGTGCATGTGATGAAAATTATTGGTTCAATAAAGTCAATATTGTACAATAGTCACTTTATCAGTTCAATAATATGTAACACTGTGCAATATCGTGTTTTACTATTCCTTTACCAATGGGTATTTTAACAATTAAAAGTGATAATACTATTCACCATTTTTATTTAAAAATGTTACTTATGTCGTTTTCTATATCCGACAATATTTTGTTGTGGGGTCCACCAATGATTGGTTATTTTGATACCATCGTACGAATCGAATATTCTTCGACAGAACGAATATTTTTTGACAAAACGAATATTCTCCGACAAGATAAAATTTGACAAAAATATTTTGAACTTTAATTTTTATCAATTTATCCACTTACCATTTCAATATATATATATATATATATATATATATATATATATATATATATATATATATATATATATATATATATATATATATGTAAAAAAAAAAATTATATTTCATAAAAGTCGAGATCTTATAATATTTGTTTCAAATTTATTAAAATCATACTCCTAGTTATGTTAAATCTATATTAATCTACCCTAATTCTCTCTAAAAAGAAGTCCTGCATAATGTATTTATAGCTTATAATAATAATCCTAAGTAAAATTGAAATTATAATTTAATTAGAAATAAAAATCTAGGAAAATCCCGACATCTGACAATTTCCGTCCAGCGAAACAAGGCCTTGACCAAGTCAGCTGACCAATCTTAGCCACCCGCGCGCATTACTCCATAAACTTGCTGCATTCCTCCATACGACGTCGTATCACTCCTCTTCTCGTGTCAGATACCTTCGCGCAATGCACGGATTCCTACCTTGCCTCTAACGCCCAAAACAACGTCGTCCTTTCTGTGTCTCTGGCCTTCAAGCGCGCCGGGCGTCAACTTGCTTGATGCAACTTATTATAGAAATGCCATCTATTTTACTGTAATTACTAACTACCACCAGACTCCTTTTTTCCTACAAAATTAAATAAAAATAATAAAAATACGAGTAATATAATAATAAATAAAATACCTAAAATACTTAAAAACTTGCAAATAATTAAGCCTATAAATATTCAATAAACATGAATAAAATCTACTTATCATTAAGTCTTTTGGATCTACATGTGGTTTGAAGGTATTTTGTTGATTTTTAGTTGTTCATGGTTAGAGGAATGTGTAATATCAATGTGGAGGACTTTTCTCCTGCCTAGTTTTAAAATTCTGGGCATCATTTTGCGAGTGACTGTTTGCATCAGTCTTCCTGGTATGATTTTGGCTTGTAAAAAGATTTTGGTGTTAATAAGCATCTGGTGACAATCAAACAACTTCTTGAATCAAAAGATGGGTGTATTTTTGCTGTTTGATTTGTTTGTTGTTCGTCCCCTTGAAAGCTAATGAAGAAAACATTCAACTCTGATATAGCAGTTAATTTGTGTTTTGTAAACTTATGTGCTTTTGTTTATGCTTAGATCATCTTGAAAGTTAGGATATTAACTGCTTTAGAATAAATGCATCTCACTAAGTAAAATAGAGGAACAAAGATTCAGCCATTTATGGAGGAAAGTCATTTTATTGATCAGCTACAATCTTAGTGTACATGGACTTCTAAATGTCATTTTTATAGAGTCGAGCAACTTTTGAAGATAGAGGACGCTATATCAGCCACTAGTACCAGGACAACTCCATGTAGTTATTTGTCAAGCATGCTTAGAAGGAACATGAAAACAGTAATATACAATTCGAAAAAGTTAATACAGTATCCTTGAATCTTCCCGTATCGTGTCGTGTTGTTGTTTCATGTATCGTATTGTAAGATACGAGAAATAATAAATAAAATAATAATTATTATATTTATTTATATTGAGAAATATTTTTAACTTAAATTTTATAAGAAATTATAATTATTTAAGTATATAAATTAATTAATTATTAAGCATTTATTATTTAAGTGTATATGTATATAATAATTACAAATAGCAAGAAAGTTAATATATTGTTCAGTTTGCATCCATGATGTTACTGACTTAAAAAGTCCTCCCACTCATCAAAATGGCAAAATTTATATAACATTAATATAAATTAATATTAGAAAATTGATATTTCTATAAATAAAAATAATAATTCTACAAATTCTTTATCGCATGAATAATAAATAGGTCACACACTCATGTGATAGAAATTTTGTAAAAATATTAAATTTTACTTGTGAAAATATCAATTAATATATTATAATTTAGATAATGTATATTATACTATTATATTATATATAATATTATAATATATATTATACTTGCTGTATAAAGTGATAAAGTTATTACTTCTTAGTGTATCCATGATGTTACTTAAAATTTACTGATTGTATATTATAAGATATTATATTGTATGTTAGTGGATGGATGGAACTAGGGGTGAGCATGGTGCGGTTTGGTGCGGTTTGAAGCCCAAACCGCACATGAAACCGCTTAGGTGCGGTTTGACAAATTCAAAACCGCACATGAAACCGCTTGCGATTGGTGCGGTGCGGTTTTGAATCATTTAGTGCGGTTTCGTTTGGTGCGGTTTCGGTTCCAAAACCAATTGAAATAATTAAATTTTATGCAATTGAAATTAACAATTTAGCATCACACAATATTAAATACTATTTTAATAATACACAATTTTACTTATAATATTTTATCTAAAGAAAAACAAAATAGAATCTAAAAACATGAATAATGATTTATCCTTATATATGAAAATTTTAAATAGAGATAATTACAATTTGCAATAATTCTAATTATTTGTACTTCTTGATATGCTTCATTTAATAGTGCATGGTGCGGTGCGGTTTCTTAGATGCGGTTTTGCTCAGAAACCAAACCCAAACCGCATTTGCGGTTTTTCAACCACCTAAAACCGCCACATACGCCGAAACCGTTGGTGCGGTTTTAATTGGTGCGGTTTGTGCGGTTTTTGGTGCGGTTTCGGAGGCAATTCGGTTTCTTGCTCACCCCTAGATGGAACTATCATATTGCTCTGTATAAAGTGAAGGAAGTCTAGAACTTGCTCTGTACAAAACGAAAGGACCTTAATCTGTATAAAACAAAAACAAAAAAAACAAAAAGAAGTCTAGAACTTACTCTGTATAAAAGAAAGTTCAAGTCCGACTCCCGACTCCAGATTAAAACGAAAAGCGCGGAGAGATCGGTGAAGATAAAAGTTGATTCCGGCAATGATGGCAAGCAAATCGAAATCAAAGCAATCAACAATCCAAGATGGACTGGTGGTCTCTCAAGTTGTAGACTATTCGATGGCTATTTTGGGGGTTTAATTTTGGAGTTTGATCAACTGAAATTGAGCTTGTTACCCTTTTAGAGTCGTGCTTGTGGACTGCTTACACAAATTGAAGCAACTGTACCTACATCGATCTGTCTTCATCTTGAATGAATCGATATATTGCACGATACATTTGATTCTACTACGATTCCCTTCGATACGTATGATTCTTCTACAATTTTCAATACCCATACGATTATGTATCGTGTTGAATCATACAATACAAATTGTGTATCGTACGATTTTAACAACTATAGATAATTGGATAAATACTATTTCAACATTAACTAAAGGGCAGCAAATATCTCTATACCACCTATAAAGTATCTACTCCATATTTAGATTACAAAATGCAAGATTCAAGCCACATTGCAACAGTAGGAGAACCAAAGGTAACATCACACAGAATGAAGAATCTAATCAATTTTGCACTTCCTCTACAGGTGGAGCAGCAAATCTCACATTTGCAGGCCTTGCCACAACTACAGGCTCATCTGCAAAAAATGATCTAATGAAAGATGGAGTTGTCAAGGGTCGACGACCTGTCATCCGTGGATACACGTCTTCAAGAAAGAAGTAAGCATGACCAGCTATCATTCCCTGAATGACAGATAATTTTCAAGTTAATTGTAATATCAGTAGTAGGCCAGAGAAGGAGGCAAAGTGAAGATGTGGAAAGTCTGTTATAATCAAGTAAATCATTCACATCACAATACATACTGATTTCCCTAAGCTATGTAACTCTCGTGTCTTCAACAACTAGGCTCGACTGTTTGTTTTGCATCACAATTTAATAACCAACTTTGCATCACAACAATTCAGTGACTAAAGTAAAACGTGAATGATATAACTTTAGAATATGCACAATGGATACTTATATTCCCATCAAATGCATATGTAAATTTTAAATTTTTTCTGGAATTTTTTTATGTAAAATATTTTAAAGGCCGTGTGACATGAAATAAAACCAGACCTAGGTAGAGCTTTGCAAGAGTGATGAATGCCTCGTAATTACGCTCTGAGTAGTCAAGTAAGAAATTTTGGACGGAATTTCTTCCAATTTTCAAATATGAAATTTGAGGTGGGGACTCGCACATATTCCAAAACATTCAACTAATATGCATATCTAATAAGGAGGCATGGAAGCTAAAAGCATTTAATTTTGATGATTCTTTAGAATTGGAAAGGATAAACTATGTCCGTGGTGTCTAGCAGTATTCCTCTTGGCAAAAATGAAAAAAACACATGCTCATCACATTTGCATCTCTCATGATAATGACCTGGTTCTAGAACCATCTCCAATTTCCCTTCATATTCTGTTAAACCAGCATAAGAAATTCAAACATTTTCAATTTTGAAACATCACAGATTCTAATTTCTAAGAAGTGGAATTCATTATGCATATATTCTTATTAGTACCAAAAGATACTTCATACATACCAGTAGATCCACCCAAGCACTAGCACCAACAAGGACAGAGAATCCAAGAAGAACCTGAAGGAAACAACAAAATATGAGACTTGCCATAGTTGCAAGTGTTAAAGAACCAACATTTTTCTACACTAGTACACTTGAATAGTATAATTGATTGCAATTGCACAATAGACTAAAGATAAAGATTTAGCAAAATCTTTTAGTAATAATTTTCATGAAGAAAGAGACTATAAAAGTAAAATACAACCAGACAGTTTGAAGAAGAAAAGCTGGAGGGGATCAGATCTCAAACCTTTATTTTGGCACCAGAAGAAAGTTATACTGTGAACACAAAACTCCTCACTAATGTTATAGAACTTTTTAAGAAGTATTTCTGACAAGGCAACAGCCAGTTTTACAAACTCTTACTTAATAGAATATTAGACAACAAACTTTGAACCAAGATCACAGTAAAACACAATTTCGTTTAGTATATAAATCAAAGACTAACACAAAGGTCTACTAGTTGCTGTACAATACAGTGACGTATCATCTGAGATGTGTTACACATCCATAAACCTCCAAAATACACAAGATCCATAGCTTAATAAACTCAGATATAAAGGAAGGAGGAAACTTTGTGCAAATAACTGAAAACGTCAGCTTTCCTATCAAATCCACTCATCAAAGCATCCTCCAATCCAATATTAGTGAGGCTTTCCATTTTAAGAATGAAAATCTACTACTCAAGAGGATTTCTAAATGGGAGGAAAGAAAACAAGATTTATTTCCATAGGTTTGTTTCTGAACTTCTAAAACAATGCTACTGAAAACCTTGCTATTCCATAACTTAGTTTTTGTATTAAAAAATATTAGATAAAAATGCCAATATATTCATCTATTATGCTTTGGTTGGTCTCTTAACCTAGACTATTTAACTTAGTTTTTGTATTGAAAAATATTAGATAAAAATGCCAATATATTCATCTATTATGCTTTGGCTGGTCTCTTAACCTAGACTACTTAAACAATGGAAAGTGCATGTGAGAAATGTATAAAAGATCACCCACGATGGAGTTATAACAAAGAGCGGGCAATTACAAACATCCAGCACTAGTTGAACAAGATGGTTATGAAGAAGAACACTCACCCATGGGAGGTAAGCTGCTGTAAAAGTAAAGAGGCCCAAAAAACTCATATGGATATACGGATTTTGCTTGCTCCACACATAAACCTATATAGTGAAGAAAATAATAATTTCAGAAACCATTTCTGAGTAACAGATTTACACATCTAAGAAACTTGAATGTAAGAGAGGGAAACTAACTAACCATCATGAATGTCAGTGAATTGCTAAGAAATATAATCTTTGCAAAAGATGCTGACACATAAGGTATCATCCCCCCAATAAGAACAATCCCAGTTAAAACAGTAGCACCAAATAAGAGCATGTAAAAGAAATCTGCCGTCCTTCCCCTGAAAGAGTTCTCTTCAAGAAGCTTGCAGTACCGAGCAAGAAAGAACATGTGGAACAGAAAGTCCAAGTCTGACAATATTACAGCCAACAGGTTAGGATAAGTTTGTGGCTGATAATAAATCACACAATTATTGGATACCAATTAACACCTGAACTAACATATGTACAACCCACATGCCTTCATAAATAAGAATGTTGTAATAAGTAAACCGGAGAATCGAATGCTTGATAACAAGAATAGAAAGATACATGTTTACAGAGAAACTGAAAATTATATTCGTAAATGTATTTAGTTCCATGTGTTGTTGGCTGTTCTATAACGCCTTTTTCTTTCTCTCTCTTTCGTGGACGAGAGGGATAGTAATTACAAAATCAAAACATGAAGTAGGTATAGGTCATTACTGGCACACAAAATCCAGGAAGATCATGGAGTTAGAAGTATTAGAATCTTATTACCACCGTAGAGGGGGGAAATCATAGAAGCCGCATGAAAGAGCCATAATTTATGATGAGAACTGAGATGGACGAGAGAAAGACATGGTAAGAACAATTTTAATATAAGTGAGAAGTAGCAACTGTTAATTTGGGAAAATATTCATTATTGGAAACAAAGAAAATGATAGTTTGTTCAAATGTCGGAAAGGAAACAGTAGTTGAAATTGAACTAGCGATCCAGTAGAAATATCCATCAAATGGCATAGAAGATAAATTATGAGCAGAAGACACAAAGCTCCTAAAAGCTTATAATGCACAGAACAAAACAACTACTCATATAACACAACCAAATAAGTATTGGTTAGAGATAAAATGCATGCAAACCAATGGTATTAACCAACCCTCTGGGCGTACAAGCACCAATATATGTTACATAATACATGACTTTGGATTCCAGCATCTCCATCATTGATACCTGGCATAACTATTGTCTACTGCCAAGATCACAACAAGTTTAGATGATGTTATACTGAGATGCCTGAAATAACTAATGTCTACTGTCAACGTCATGACAAAGTTAGATGCCATTCCATTGAGATGCATGAAGTGACTAATGCCTACAATCAAGATCATGAAAATTTTAGATGCCATTACATTGAGATGCCTGAAACAACTACTGTCTACTGTCAAGATCACAACAATTTAATACCTTTATGTTCAGAAGCTTGAAATTATACTGTCTAATGGATAATGACAAGTTTAGATGCCGTTATAATGAGATGCCTGAAATAACTAATGTCTACTGTAAAGATCACGTCAATTTTAGATGCTGTTATAATGAGATGACTGAAATAAGTAATGTCAACAGTCAAGATCACAACAATTTAATTTTAATGGTTCTACATCATAACATATTCCCCTAATAAACCATTGAACTGTAAGCTGAAATATTACAAAAACAGATTCTCTCACAAAAGTATTTCAATCAATACAAGATCATTCTAAGATCATGGGAAAAAGGAAAGACATTTTACCCATCTTCTGGAAGTAGAAGAAATTGGTGACTAGGCGCCAGAACTGATAGTGCTTCACCACAAGCACAGGGTTCAGGTACAAGTTATAAGGCGTTATTATCTGCAAAAACAATACAATCGTTACATTAATAGTAATTCAAACCAATATTCCCTAACAAAACGTATAAAAACTTGTCAGTTCTTAAAATCCAGGTGCCCCATAACCAGATACAATCACACCAGCTAAAACTAAGTTTAAATTAAACTTATCAAGAAAAAGTAAAGGAATAAACCAAAATTTTCAGAAAATTAAAGCAAACCCAAATAAACTTATACCCAATTCAAGTAAAGTAGAAATTCATTGTTAAACAACGAACATGCATATACAAATATATATATATATATATATATATATATATATAATATATATAGACACACACACACACACACACTTATACAGATAGATGATTCATATATATAGAGAGAGGCATACCTCGAGGGAACAACCAATGGTGGTAACAATTGCACCAGTGAGATAAGAGCGGGTGATAATCGGCATCTGTTTGTACCATTCTTCAACAGCTTGAGCCATTTTTTCTTTCTTTAAGCTTTTTTCGATCAATCAATCAAACCCTCCAAATTCAAAACCCTTAACCCAAATTGTTTTTAGAGAGAAAGAAAAAAATCCCTTCAACGAGCTCAAATCAATACAGTGGTGGGTATATATATGCACACAGAGAAGAAGAGATGAACAACGAAAGCAAAATGAATGCCGGAAGAGCTTCAGAATTATCGATTTACACAAGACACGCGATAGAGATGGGCGTGGTATTCACGAACCCATCGCAAGCATCTCTGATGGGTTATAGGTATTGACGGGTTATAGGTATTGACGGGTTAGAAGAGAAAATATATTATTTATTTGCTTTTAAAATATTAAATAATTTTTTATAATAATATTAGAGAGAATATATTTTTTCTTGATTAAAATACATTTTGGATCCCAAAATTTATATGTCAAAAATGTAAAAAAATTCTTATTGCACCAAGAAATTATTGCTTACGTGTTGAATTATATACTCCGACTTTTTATCAGGTCAAAAATGATTGATAACACCAATTTCTCATACTTTTAAAGAATAAAATTAGATAAATTTTAATAAATTAAAGAATAACAAATTCAAAATAAACTAAAATAAAGTAAATTCAAAACCTAACCTTAACCCTAATCCTAAACTCCTATTCTTCCTAATTCATGTCCACCCTTAACTAGAATTTGGACCACCATAATCAACCATTTAGTTGTACAATTGAAACAAGGAATCTCAAGGCAATTCTCAAAAGGATCAATAAGGAATGAAAAATTTAGCTTCAAACTCTAGAATTTGCTCAATCCGAATTGCAATTACTTATGGTTTAGTTTTAGATATTAATTGGTGCTCAGGTATTGATAATGGCGGAGTGAATGTTATTTTGCAATTTTTTTTTTATTTTTTTTGGGGGGGGGGGGGGGGGGGGGGGGGGGCGGAGTGTTTGTTAAAATGCAATTACATACATGATTTTTGTGGAAAATCATAATGACATGGATGAAGATGTATTGTACTGTGAAGCCACTCTCTTCGTTTTTGTGATGATGAAGACGACACATAAATGTTGTTGGCGTACTGTAAAGTCTTCTTCTACATTTTATTTGATTTTTTTTCTATTTTGGTCAAGCCTATGTTTGCTTAATTTAGTTTATTTAAATTCATGTGATTTAATTTTTCAATGTAAAGGTAATTTTACCCTTTAAAAAATAGAGAGATCGGTTCAAGCAAACACTTTTGACCGGATAAAAACTTGAAGGGTGTTATTTAACACGTTACTAATAATTCTGGGATACAAAGAGATACTTTTTAAAGTTTAAAACGAATCAAATCTCTGACAAATAAATTTTGGGGTGTAAGCAGTATTTCAATCTTTTTTTCTCTCTTATATTAATTTACCACTAATTATGGAATTAAAAAATGTAACTATAAATGAGCAAATGTTTTTAAATTTGATCAAATCAACTTTGTAATGCCAGAAGAAAATCTTTGGTCGGGTGAAATGCTCTACAGTAGTTGAATTAATTGTGAATTTCCGAATTTGACTCCTTTCTATTACATGTTCTCTTTAATTTTATCTAATATATTAATTATTTAATTTTAATAATTTTGCTAGTAATAATCAAAATATATTAATAGGGGGAATATTACTTATTAGTTATTAAGTGGATAATATTTTCACTCTTTGTTCTTGATGTACCGGAATTATAGAAGATGCAATAAAACAGACTTTCCCCTGTGCTATAAAGTGTTTGAGCAACAAGACTCATTCTTTCAAAGATCTTTCTTCGCACATTCTGATTTAGAGAAGAGTCTTTTCGCTGCCCTATTTCTTACGAAGATAAATGATTGTGTTTTTAACCAACTCCCCTTTTTAGATATGCAAGTACTAAGAGTCATCTCATCATTTGGTTGGGTCTTGCCCATATCAACAGTGAGAAAAAATTAAAAAAATTGAAAATAACGGCCAAAAGATCAATTTCGATAAGAGTAAGTGCTTCCTCGTGAATAGAGCTCCTCGTACAAATTCTAGATCATTAAAAAGGAATTCAATTTAAAAATAGTTTTAACCTATATAGATAGACTGAATTTACTTTCTTATGTCTAGGTGGTTAAGATCAACCATACCAAAAATTAAAACCATAAAAAAATATTTTCACCATTAAAAGCTTTTTTTTTTAAAATTAACTACTAAAATTTTGACGAAAATACATGTTTATTAAGTGGTGAAAAAGTGTCAGATTATTTTCATTTTTGGAATAATTATGTTATTCAATATAATAACTGTTATAAAATAATACATAATGGATGTCTATTTATCTTTTTACACCTTTTCATTATCTTGTTCATTCATCAGTTTTACCAATTAAATTCTATTTACAGATAGCTCCTTTCATTTTAAGTTTCTGCTTTGTCACTCTCTCTAATTTTGCTAAGTTGTTGGGTTAATAAAGAAGGAAAACACATACGGAATATTTTAAAGAATAAAATAGGAATGCTCCTTCACCTTTCTTAATAAAATTGCATTATTTAAATTCTTTCCAACATTTGGTTGCCTTTTCTTTCTTTGTTTGCTCCCGAGAGCTCCTTTTTCTATTTGTTAGTTTCTTTTAGAATAAAAGAAATAAGCATGGTAGCATATGGGAATAAAATAATAATAATAATAATAATAATAATAAAAAAAAAAAAAAAAAAAACAGAGAGAGAGAGGGAGATTAAATTCATACAGTTCCATTTCCATTGCATACACAAATCCATTTTTGTATAAAAATCAGTGTACATTCAAATTAATGGCAAAATGAAACATTACTACTGTCTAAGTCATCATCATTAATTAATTGCCCCAATATTTAAAATGATATAGATATAGATATAGATGGTCATGCATCATTTGAACAGACATGCACTAATGACTAACTTGTATATTACACATATGCCCTTTCCTGTTGAATGATAATATTTTTCTCGCTGTGCCTTTTTTTCATCATTTTAATATCTATCTATTCATAGATATACAAAGATGGAGAAAATGCATGCGTCTGAATGTTGAAGTGATCATTTAACATTTAACCGAATATTTATTAAATATTTATTATAATAAACTAAATTTCTAATAATTTTTATATTTTTTTTATGAAGTTATAATGACAAACCTTGTCAAACTTGAGTTCGTGGCACTTGATATTTCGAGTAAGAATTATTTGTCATGGATCCTTGATGCCGAAATTTATTTGGATGTCATGGGTCTTGGAGATACCATTAAAGATGGTAATGAAACATCAAGTCAAAACAAAGCAAATGCCATGATTTTCTTACGCTATCATCTTCATGAGGAGTTGAAGATAGAATATCTCACAACAAAAGATTCTCTTATTCTTTGAATTTTTTTGAAAAAAAGATATGACCATCAAAAGACTGTTATTCTCCCAAAAGCTCGTTATGATTGGATACATTTACGGTTGTAGGATGTTAAATCAATAAGTGAATATAATTCTGCAATGTTTAATATCAGTTCTAAATTAAAATTATATGGAGATAATATCACCGATGAAGATATGCTAGAAAAAATATTTTGCACTTTTCATGCCTCGAATGTGCTCCTGCAATAGCAATATCGAGAACGAGGTTTTAAGAAATACTCTGAATTAATTTCATATCTCCTTGTGGTTAAACAAAATAATGAGCTTTTAATAAAAAATCATGTATCACGACCGACTGGTTCAGCTCTATTCCCTGAAGTGAATGTTACGAGATATAATAGTAATTATGGTCGTGGTCGTAGTCGTGGTCGTGGTTTTAGTAGAGGCCGTGGACGTGGCCATTGGCGAGAATGGTTTAATTATCGCAACTATGATGGTCGTAATTCGTCAAATTCTAACAAACCTTCACAGAATGAGGAGAAACAAGAAATGGGGAAGAATATACATACCAGAGATACTAAGAAGGGAGAAAACATTTGTTATCGATGTGGAATGAAAGGGCATCGGTCTCGTACCTGTCGTACGACCAAAGATCTTATTGATTTATATCCGTCCTCATTGAAAGGAAATGAGAAGAACATAGAAATAAATTATTATCACCCACATCAAGATAATAATGATATATATTTTGACTCTTTAGATACGTCGCATCTTGACGTGGATACGACGCACCTTGATGTTACAGATTTTTTTTAAGCAAATTGATGAGAAAGTTGATAATAATTAGTTCAGAATTATGTTAATCCTTTAAGTTTTAGTTATGCTAGTATATTAGGATGTATTTTGTTCTTTTCATGTTGGCTTATTTAATGTAAGGATCGTATTATAATTAATTAAAAACTATGTTTTCTTATAAACTTATTTATTCCTTTTCATGAAGAAAATGTGGGTTTACTTTATGTTGTACATGAGCCTAATATCAATAGTGGAGATATATGCTTAGCAGATAGTGAAACAACACATACCATTCTCAGGCATAAACAATATTTTTCAAATCTAAGAATGATGAAAGCAAAGCAAATACAATATCAGGTTCAGCAGACTTGATTGAAGGCACTAGAAGAGCTAATATAATGTTTCATAATGGAACAAAATTTATTATTGATAATGCTTTGTTCTCTACTAAATCAAGGAGAAATATGCTAAGTTTCAAAGATATACGACTTAACGGGTACCATATTGAGACGACTAATGACAATGGTATAAAATATCTTTACATCATAGCAAATGTTCCTACTGGAAAACAAATATTGGAAAAATTACCCGTTTTATCTTCAGGTTTGTACTACACTAGTATTAGTACAATTGAAGTCAATGCAATAATGAACAAGAAGTTCAATGAACCAAATAATTTTATTATTTGGCACGACCGGTTGGGCCATCCTGGATCAATAATGATGTGAAGAATTATTGAGAATTCACATGGTCATCCACTAAAGAACCAAAAGATTCTTCAATTTAAGGAATTCTCATGTGCTGCTTGTTCTCGAGGCAAATTGGTCATTAAACCATCACTAGCTAAAGTCGTGATTGAATCCCCAAGATTTTTAGAACGTATTTAAGGAGATATTTGTGGGCTTATTCACCCACCATGTGGACCATTTAGATATTTTACACTTTTAGTAGATGCATCTACAAGATGGTCACATGTGTGATTATTATCAACTCACAACCTGGTGTTTGAGAGATTACTTGCTCAAATTATTTTATTACAAGCACAATTTCCAAATCATATAATCAAGACTATTCGTCTTGACAAATCTGGTGAATTTACATCCTAAGCATTTAATGATTATTGCATGTCACTTGAGATAAACATTGAACATCTTGTTGTCCATGCTCATACTCAAAATGGTCTTGTTGAATCATTTATTAAACGCCTCCAGTTAACTATAAAACCATTGCTTATGAGAACAAAACTTCCCATCTTTATTTGGGGGCATGCAATTTTGCATGCAGCGACACTTATATGCATTTGGCCAACATCATATCACAAATTCTTCCAATTACAAATGGTTTTTGGTCATAAGCCAAATATTTTTCATCTAAGAATATTTGGTTGTGCGGTATATGTTCCAATTTATCCGCCACAACATACAAAGATGAGTCCTCAAAGGTGGTTGGAAAAATATATTGGGTTTGAGTCCCCATCGATAATTAAATATCTTGAACCCTTAACAGGTGATTCATTTACGACACGATTTGCTGACTGTCATTTTTATGAGACTATGTTTCCAGCATTAAGGGGAGAAATTAAACAGCTGGATAAAGACATTACATGGAATGCATTGTCATTATTGAATTTTGACCCTTGTACAAAACAATGTGAAACAAGAAGTTCAAAAGCTACTCATTTGCAAGACATAACAAGTCAACTACCGAATGCATTCACTGACTTAAAAGGAGTAACAAAATCTCATATACCGGTTGTAAATGCTCCAGCCCGGATTGAAGTCCCAATAGGACAATCCGCAAAAATTGTAGCAAATGAGTCTAAGGCATGCCAGAAGCGTGGTAAACCAATCAGTTCAAAAGACAAAAATCCTCGAAAAAGAAAAGGAGTAAATAATCAAGTCTGCATTATTAAGGAGGAAAATATTCATAAGGATATAGACATAGCAAATCATAGAACCCCAAAAGAGGTTCAGGTACCTAAAAACAGTAAAAATGAGGAGATCTCTATAAGTAATGTCTCTACAAAGAAAAGATGAAACCGAAATGAGATAGTTGTCGACAACATTTTTTCATATAATATTTCGCTTGATATCATTAATGAAAATGAGGATCTTGAGCCTAAATCCATCGAAGAATGTAAACACAGAAATGATTGGTAAAAATGGAAAGAAGCAATCTAGACAGACTTAAATTCACTTGCAAAACATGAAATTTTTGGACCTGTAGTCCAAACACTTGAAGAAGTAAAACCAGTTGGATACAAATAGGTATTTGAGCGAAAACGAAATGAGAAAAATAAAATTATAAGATATAAGGCTCGACTGTGGCACAAGGGTTCTCACAAAGACCTGTCATTGATTACGATGAAACATATTCTCTTGTGGTAGATGCAATTACATTTCGGTACCTTATTAGCTTGGCAACACATGAAAAAACTAGATATGTGTCTAATGGATGTTGTTACAGCCTATTTATATGGATCAATTGATAATGATGTCTATATGAAAATCCCTAAAGGATTTAAAATAAATGAAAAATATACTTTAAAACCACGGGAAGTTTATTCAATCAAGTTGCAAAGGTCTTTATATGGGTTAAAGCAATTAGGACGCGTATGGTATAATCATCTTAGTAAATATTTATTAAAAGAAGGGTATAATAATAATCTTATATGCCCATGTGCTTTTATTGAGAAGTCATAATTCGATTTTGTTATTATCGCTGTGTATGTTGATGATTTAAATATTATTGGAATTCATGAAGAGATACCAAAGACAATGAATTATTTAAAGAAATATTTTGTGATGAAAGATTTGGGAAAAACAATTTTTTGTCTCGCCCTGCAGATCGAGCATTTAGCAGATGAAATTTTCATTCATCAATCAACTTACTCAGAGAAGGTCCTTAAAAGATTTTATATGGATAAAGCACATCCATTGATTTCCCCAATGGTTGTTCAATCACTTGAAGTGAAAAAGGACCATTTTAGACCTCATGAGGATAACGAAGAATTACTTGGTCCTGAAGTACCATACCTCAGTGCAATTGGTGCTCTAATGTATCTTGCTAATAATACACGACCTAATATAACATTCTCTGTGAATTTGCTAGCAAGATATAGTTCTTCTCCTACTCGGAGACATTGGAATGGAGTTAAACATATTTTTTGTTACCTGTAAGGAACTATTGATATGGGCTTATTTTATTCAAGTAATGATAATCATGAATTAGTTGGATATGCTGATGTAGAATATTTATTTGATTCACATAAAGGTCAATCTCAAATAGGTTATCTCTTTACATGTGTGATACTGCTATATCATGGAGATCTACAAAGCAAACATTAGTTGCCACTTCATCTAATCATGCTGAAATACTTGCAATCCAATAACTCAACATATTCGTGGACCATGTGGTTTATCCTCCAGCAAAGAAACTCCAACAATTCTATATGAAGACAATGCTGCATGTATAGCTTAATTAAAGGGAGGATACATCAAAAGAGATAGAACAAAGCACATCTCACCGAAATTCTTTTTCACACATGACCTTGGTAAGTGTGGTGACATTGATGTTCAGCAAATTCGTTTAAAAGATAATCTTGCAGATTTTTTCACTAGAGCATTACCAACTACAAGGTTTGGAAGATTGCGACGCAATATTGGAATGCGACAGCTTAAGGACTTAAGGTGATACATTCACGAAGGAGAGTTAATACGCAGTGTACTCTTTTTTCCTTAACCAATGTTTTTTCCCATTGGGGTTTTCCTAGTAAGGTTTTTAATGAGGTAGTTTTTCAATGCGTATGGTTGTACAATAGACATCCAAGGGGAAGTGTTATAAAATAATACATAATGGATGTCTATTTGTCTTCCTACACCTTTTCATTATCTTGTTCATTCATCAGTTTTATGTTCATTTGAATCTCTCCATCTTCCCATAACCTTTGAGCTTTCAAGATGAACATGCATGTGCCTATAAATAAGAGCATTGTCAAGAATGATGGACACATTGAGAATACAAATATAAGATTACTCTATCGTTTTCCCTAGTCATCATTGTTCTTATTACTTTTATTAATTATATTGTATGCTTATAATGTTTTCATAAAAATAACTTAGTTGACTGGTGTTGATTTCAATTATACTATACAACTATTAAAAAGAAAATATGTTGGATAAAATTAGAGGAAATGTGTAATAAAGGGGATCCAAGTCCAGAATTTCCATAAACATAGCCTATGTTTCTGTGTTTCGAAAAAAAATAGATTTATAATAGAGAGAAAAAAGAATTAAGTTTTATAATACATATAGTATTGTCATAAGATAAGATGATTTTATTATTTTGATAAGTAAATAAATTTGCTTTAAAAGTAAGTATGGTCCAAAAAAAAGACTTCCTTTACCAAAAGATACCTACATTAGGTTTCTTATAATGCAAATACTCTCAAAAGAATTACAAAATAACCAATGGAATTCGAATATGTTTCATTGTGTAAAAAAAGAAGAAGTTAAGGTTCATAAAAGAGATCGAACATATGTATAGAGTCTTATTGTATCCTCTAATATCAACTATTTTATTTCTTGTATCTATTTTATCATATATTATCTCTAATATCAACTATTGACTTAAATTGATTTTTTTAGTCAAATTAATCGACTTTAAAATTGAAATTTAAGCATATTCATTTATATTCTCAAATTCATGAAAATTATAAGTATTAGTATATTCAATATAATTTTTTATAATTATAGTTATTGTACTTATATTTTAAAAAAAATAGTATATTTTTTTATTACAAAAATAGTTAATTTAATTTAAAAAATAAACTAAATCAATTTTTGAAGAAGTGAGGGAGTTGCATGAAACAACAAGTCTCTGTCTTCCCTCCCACCTTCTACACCTTTCACATTTCTACCAAGCCTACAAAATCTCTCAAACCCACTATATATACCACATATACTAAACATCATTGTTCAAAGACTCCATTGTCTCATAAATTGATCCAACTTCTCTTCTGTTGAACTGTATATGTGAATCACTGACATAATTTTTAAAATTATCTCAAGTAAGAATCGCTCCCAAGATCGTTGTTCTCTTAGCGTGCACAGTTTGCTTACATGACGTCTTAGGCACATCTCTCTTTCTTAGTTTCACGCCGACCTAATGAATGAATGAAAGTCAGTCTTTTAGTAAGCATACATCAGCATAGTGTACAAACAATTCTTTAGTGATCGCATCACACCAAAAGATGCGTACAGTGGAGGTTGGTTAAAGATGACGGTATACGGCGTTCAGAAGCAATCTTGGAGTGAATGAATTAGAAAGAACGAAGAATGCCACCTTCTTGACGCCAAATATTTTCCTAAAGCAGCATCCCAACCTCGCTACCATGCAACAATATAGAAAAAAGTGTTTCACAACAATTAACTTGTGTATTACATCTCTTTGCATGCTTTTCATACCCTAGGTATGATATCACGCCTCGTAAATATTCTATAAATTTCTAATATGTCTGCTTAATTAAAAAGTTAAAATATATATAAAAAATAAAAGATATTTCATCCGTTTCAAATTACAAGATTAATATTGACTTTTGAAAAATTAATTTGAGACATTTTTAAATTCAAAATTGACATGAATTCAATTAGTTTATATAAATATAATTATGAATACTATGAACACTCAAAAAATAATATTACTTATAAGATTTATTATTGTAAAAACTAAAATAAACCGTGTTAATTTTGAGTTTGAAAATATTTTAAATTAATTTTTCAAAAATTAATAATAATTTTCTAATTTGTATATCATTGTCGATACTCTTAACATAATCAAATCATCTCATGGTAAATTATATACATATCTAATTACCATTTTAATTATAAAAGTTTATGAAATGAAAAACATTAAACTCGTTTCTTTCAAGGACATTATTATGACTTGTTTTCTTATAAAATTATTTTTTTAACATCGAAATCATAGAAGGGTTATTTTTTGGGCATACATGAAGAATGACATGAATGGATGTTAATTCCGTCAATTACTTAATAAGATATTTTAATTTTTTTTTTATATAGTGTGTTTTTACGATAATGTTTAATTAAAAAAATAATATAAATAAAAATTCCTCAAATATATACATATTTTTATAGTGTGTTTTTACGATAATATTTAACTGAAAAAATAATATAGTATAAACAAAAATTCCTCAAATGTATACGTAATCATTAAATATCGAATTAAAACTTCATTACTATAACAAGACATTGAACTAAAATTAGAAAGTCTATATACATCAATATTTTTTAATATCATCTTTATCCATCTTTTTAATTTATTTATTAAATGGAGAAGAATAATAAATAGTTCACATTTCCATTTTCCTTTTTCAAATCTAAACAAAGTACAATAAGAAACCATGACAGATGTTTGCTTAGCATTTCTATATGGTGTGAGATCACCTGTTATCAAATTTCTCTATTTCTTTATATCGAGATATATGGCGACGAACGACGGTATGTCTTATTGTCATAGTCTTATTTTTTTGTAGATCTACAACGACATGACATATTGTCACCATAAACCTTAAAAATCGTACAGAAAAATAAAAAAAATTTTGGTAAAAAAAAATCTCCATATAAAAAGAAAATAAAAGCTCTATTTGCACAAGCCCTGTAAAAAAACCTGCCTCATTCAGATGGCATCCAAAAAGATGAGAGAAGGGGAGGATGATGGGACAGATCTAAGGAAATTGATAGATCTAGACCAAGATCTTCTTTGAAAATTTTTCTCAAAAATAGATGAGGATGAATTGTTACTGAATGTGTCATCAGTTTGCCTTTCATGGAATTCGACTGTTTTTGATCTGTTATTTAAGAGAGAGTCAAGTACCCTTAATTTAACTTCTATACAACATGTCAATTTTGGTGTTTTTGAGTATCATATGTAGCCGATGGTGTTGATGAGCATACTTGTGAAGGCGACGAAGAGTTATTCATTTGATAGTGATAATGGGTTTAGCTCAATTACCAAGATGATCTTTCCTTCCGTATCTTAGTGTGCTTGACAAACATCTGGTGTATCTAGCACAAAGGTTAATTCTTGGTTTCCCTTTAATTTCTGAGATTTGGTTAGTGTTTTTTTTTTATTTCTCTAATTTTTAATATTTGTTTGGTTCCTTTTTTTGTATTGTACATATGATTTAATTTGTTATGTGACCAAGTTTTGAGAATCTTAGACACTAAAAGTGATGGGAGAATGTATACAAATATTTATGGGAAAAATTGAATTTAATCAAACAAAATTGGAAGAATTCAAAAGGAGAGTAATATATTAGAAATTAAAGAAAGTTTTGATTTTTGTACTTGTGCATGGTTGATGTGACAAAACTCATCAAATTCTTTAATCCTTATTTGAGTGTTGTTATTTGGATCAGAGATTTACTAGATAGGTAATGACTTTGTGCAAAGAAAATTTAGAAAGAATTTTTAGATTTTGTATTTTCTTTTAGTTACACGCAATGACTTTGTGCCTTTAAATGTTTCTCCTGTTGTACTCGTTTCTGTAATGCACTTTAATATTTTCGTACTTGTGTCTACTCTATCAAAAACTCGTACTTTTATAACTGCGCAATTTATAATCATCACCCTCCTTGTCCAGTAATATCTCCTCCCCCTCCCCCCACTCCTTGTCCAGTAATATCTCCTCCCCCTCCCCCCACAACAAAACCAAATAAATGAATTCATAAATAAGCATTGAAATAATACGAGATTTTGCATTTAAATGGTTCATTCAACCATTATCCCTGTCCAATGCAATTGGGTTCTAGTTTCATTGTTTTCAGTTATTTGTTTGGCAGTATTATATTGTGGACATTTTTCTAGAAAGAAAATGCATTTCAACCGTTAAATCCCTTTGAAATTGGCATTCAGAACAGCATTTTAATCTTTAAACTATATCAGCACACTGTCCACCGACTCCCCCAGGCTTTAGTTCCTGCACCATAAAAAAATAAATTCCCATATTTCCCTTGTTATAATTGAGCAGTAGTGATTTTTGAGCAATACAAGTCATTTTTCATTTTGCTTTACATCCCTTGGAACTTAGCTGTTTCAGACCGGCATTTAGTCTTTAAACTTCTTCAACAGCCCCACTCCCCAGCTAGATTTTACTTCCCGCCTTTCCTTCCCGCCGCTGGGACACCGCAGCAACGACGTATTTTCCTACAAGGTCTGAAATGTGGACCATAAAGGATTTGAATCAAGTCTAAAATTCCCATTTAATGCAGTGAGAAGTGGATTTTGAGAAATACAAGTCACTGATGATTTGCCTTAGATTCTTAAGAAACTGATGTATGCCATTTCATTGTGAAAATTCTTTTCGGAATTCTATACATACTGCATTACTCCTCAATTTTCGTTATTTGAAACTTTGAAATCTCTTAAGAGTGCTATAGTTGTTTCCATTTATGTAACATTGTGACCATGTTATATAATATGGCTGCCCATCCCACTATGCATATTTTTTTTGATAATTAATACTTCCTCTGTCCCAGGATAAAATTTTTTATTAATATTATAGGTAGTCTCAAGTTAAATGTCTACTTACTTTAAATAATCTATTTTTTTACAATAATTTGCATATAATATCATTGGTATTAATTGTCATATTTTTATTCTCTATGCATATTTATAGAATATCATTAGTCATGTGTAGAAAATTATGTAATTAAATAAAAACATAAATATCTTATTTCTTAATATGTATAAAAAATTAATCAAAATTTTTATTTTGAGACAGATGAAGTATTTATTAACACTATTAAGGAGGCGGAACCTTAGGATAACCATAGAAAATAAATGCCGCCACACAGCTAGGGAACATAAGCTATCCATTACCAGGTTCAAACCCGGAGGAATAACCTACTTAATATCCTATACAGCGCCTAAAACACAAAGGATCAACAACTATCCAATAGCCAGCGCCTCCAAAAAAATCTGAGTAAGGAGAATGCCTCCTGGAATGCTTAGTGTAACCAAAAGAAAGAAATCTCAACATCAAATACCTCACTCTACATGCTGAGGACTCGACTTTTTTAAAGCATTTTCTATTCCAACAATCTATATTATATTGACGGTGATGCCTGAATGTTAGTTGGAGTAAATCAACTAACATTGATTTACTAATCAATGTTACCAACATTGAGTAAATCAACTAACATTGATTCACATCTTCCAAGTGTGAATTGGATTTCGAAGATTAATTTTAGTATGTTTGGAAATTGTATCCTAGTTTAGACGAGACTAATTCCTTGAGCTTTATTATGTAATATCCCTTTTTTTTTTTTTGACATTTTAATATACAAAACCATTTAGCAGTAAATAAATCAATTGAACTAATGTACAACTAGGCTATATTTGCTTGATGCATAACGAGCTTGCGAGACTTGGTTGGATAAATATAAGAGTTTGAAAGCCTATAAAAATAAAAATAAAATTCAGAAGTAGTATTTAATTAATTTGCTTTATTTATAATTTTTTATTTATAATTTTGGTAGTTATCTTATTATAATCCTATATAGGTTAGAATTGTTGTTTAGGTTTATTATAAATATGTATTTACTCTATTATTTTTAACTCTGGGAATTATAAGAATTGATCTAGAGTTTCTGTGAGAAATATTTTTGTAAGATTTCCTTTGGCCCAAACCCCTGTCCACTATTATTTGACGTATCAAATTCTGGTTCAAACGCCATCTTCTGCGCACCTCACTACTTGAATAACCTATCCCAAAGCCCCATATGTTGACCAACACGACAAGGCCCATATCTATTTCACACCATCACCTTCATACAATCCAAACACGTGCTTATTAGAACCCTAATCTTGTTTCTGACACTTATTTCTTATAATTCATTGTGTATAAAACAGTACGGTACATCTTTATTTATAATATTACTAAACAACTTTCGCAACCTATATCGTCTTCAAATGAGACTAAAATTACAAATAAGTAAATTAATTACATACAACTTCTAGAATTTTCTTTTATTTTCGTGGACTTCCAAAGTCTCTTATATTAATCCAACCAAATCTTGCGCGCTTGTCATGCATCATTACTCATGCTTATCTAGGATATGATCACAGTTAAATTCAGTTTATTCGGATAATCATTCTTTCATGACCTTGTCAATTAAGATGTATACGGGGGACTTCTAGCACGTGAATATTAAACAAGAAACCTAGTTATATGGTATACGATATTCGCTACATTTATTTTTTGATAGCCGTGTCAATCTGTCCCGAAATTTATAGGTCAAACAAGCTGAAAAGGTTATACCTCGCTGCTCCACAACAACTAACTGGCAAAGGATTCTCAATGGAAATAAGGAATTGGCGAGGAATTGAGGAGATGTTATTAGGTCCATTGGATCAAGTCCACTTAGAGCACATCATCAAGGAAATAGGCATAAACTGCAAAAATCTCGAAGTCCTATACTTGGATCATTTCTGGTTTAATGGGTTCTGTGCTCCAGTCATAGCAGAAAATCTACGACGACTTAAGGTGGTAAAATTCCACCAGGTTTATTATTCAGATTCTGGTCTGCAGTTGCTCTTGTCAAAGTGTGCAAAACTGTGGGAACTAGAGCTCACAAATTGTGCAAGGTTTGTAAAATGTGAGGCAAAGCTCAGTACTTTCCACCCTTCTTACATCAACACCCTGAAGATAAAGAGAGTTCAAGTTTGCAACTCCATCAAATGGTCCATTGATGGAGAACAAGAAAATTATACCCAAAAAGAAATGGTAAGTCTGCTCCAGCAGCGAAGGCTACGAATATTCAACTGTTGAATTATTGGAGGTTGGTGAGTATGTGTTTGAGACGGAACTCCCTAGTGTCTACATTTCTTTATGTATTAGAGTCTTGACCTAATTAATGGTTTCATCAAACTTAGAAATGTATTTTTTTTAAATTGGCTTCATGACATCTTTAAATGCTCCAAATTTTTTCCAGTGTTTTTGAAGTATTCATCTTCTTTACGTTGTGTGTGCATATTTTCTGTTTTAAAACAAATTAATACTCATTTTGGTTGTGGAGGAAGAGAGAGAAAGGGGGGGGGGGGGGGGGGGTGAACCCATGTGATAATGAGAACTTTTTAGAGGATTTAGTGTCTTTTTACGTAAATGTATCTAAAAATGATTTTTTCCTTCCACATCCTCTTATTGTTTTACCATTTGTAATAGGGTGATTAGTTTGTACACTACAAGAAAAAGAGCTATTAGCGACCGCCTTTTAGCGACCGCCATCTGTCGCTAGTGTCAAAATAGCGACCGAAATCGGTCGCTAAAGGTGGTCGCATAAAATCTGGTCGCTAGAGTGACCATTAGCGACCGATAACAGCGACCAGATAAACACCGACCGATATTAGCGACCTATGTGGTCGCTAAAGCCTAGTCAGCATTGTACTGACGTGGCACCACGTCATGCGACCGATATTAGCGACCGAAATTGTTTGCGACGGCAATTTGCGACCGATTTTTAGCGACCGTGTGGAATAATAGCGACCGGAGAATTTCAGCGACCGTAATCAGCGACCGATTTTTTTAGCGACTGGAATAACTTTAGCGACCGGTATTTAGCGACCGTATTCGGTCGCAGATAATAATAAATAAATAAATCCTTTTTTCTGATTTTCTGATTTCCCCAATTTTTATAACCTGTATTAAAGTCCCAACACACAGCACAATAAGATCTTATCTAGATCTCCAAGCAAATACTAAATTCAGCACAAATAATGACATAAAATCAACATCCATTAATCTAAATACATATATATACAATAAATCCCAAAATTACAATAATATTTTCGATCGTGCATGTGATATAACATAAAATGAGCACAAAAGGGAATGCAGGAAAGATATGTAGCTCATGCATCATCGAGATATAAGGCTGCTACGTACGTTCCTGAAAAAAACAAAAAACAAAACATGTTTGAAACATCTCTCTATATATATAGTACTTTTGAGTGATTAATTTAATTGTAGCAATTGATATGATTACCTCGTCATGCGAAGCCTCCTCCCGGTCTGTCTGGCTTGCTGTTGTCGCCACTGCATTAGATAAAGACTCGGGACTCAGCGCCTTAAGATGATCTTGCAGTTCACGCAGGAGGGCAGGATCTCTACATATGGCTCGAACACACTCCGCAGCATTATGTGTCGTCGGATTGTATGATGCTTGCGTAGAGTGGCTACCCGAGCTGCCAGAAGGACTAATAATCGGCCGTCTTCGCTGTCCTTGGCCCTTGACAAAATTCTTCTTTACAATTGACGCTCTTTCCCACAATTCTTGATCAATTGACGGACGAGGACTGCCAGGGGGATACCGCTCGTCCATTAATTGACTATAAGTGTCCTGTAATAAAGTTATACATTGATTAGTTACAAGTAAATAATCAACATTAATAATAACATCAAAGAATTATAAACATATAACGTAGATAAAAACATACCCGTATCCGCAAAGCATCAGGCAGACCATCACGGGTCGCCACATACACATCCAACCAATTTACAGTTTGGCTTTCGGATCCACAAGACTACAAATATGACAAGTGTATAAATATATGTTTATATAATGCAAATGCATACTAATAAAATAAATATATGACTGTAAACATAAATAAACTACTATATAACAAACTTCGTACCTTTTGAGCGAAATGTTCCGCCTGTGATATACTACCGCCTTTATATGTACCCTTTGGCTTTTCCCCTTCAAGTACACCAGCGGATCTGTTCCTGGCAGCAGTCCTACATTTCCTTGCCCATTCCTCACTCCGCCACTGCTGGCACATCTCAGCCCAGATATCGTGTGAGCACCACCACGGGGCATACTCATGCATATACTCCTCAGCATGGTCAGGATGGTCTATGCCAGCATTGTGGAGTGCCTTTTCCCGCTCCTTCTTTATATTGTCTTTTGTTCGAACAGCACACTTTTGCCAGAACAGTGTCTGTATAACACTATTCTGTGCCTCGTCCCATTTGTATCTTTTCTGAAATTAAAATACAATAATAACATTAAAATAGTTCTATTATAATCTGATAATAGTAAATATTAGGTGAATAGAATATCTGTAACTTAGGAAAAAATACCTGAAACTCCTGCCAACATGCCTCCTTGTGGGCAAGCGGTGTGTTGGCCCACGTAACAGCTGGGGTAAGCCAGTTTTGCAGGCACAATTGTGCAATACATTTAACAACCCTAATATCTGCAAAATCGCTGAAATATACAATAATTTATATTAATATATTTACAACAATAATACTTTTTTATTATACTACTATATGGTTAATTAATAACTTACGTGCTGTCTGGATCAGGGCGAATCTGCAATGGAATGCGGTCATCTAGATTATCTGGGGCCTTGGGGATCTGATTTGGACCCCGACCCAAACCGCGCTTTCTAGGCGGTGCTGAAGATGACATCTATTTAAAAAAATGACATATTAAATGTAAATGATTATGACATGTGTGCAATGGTTTATGACATGTGTGCAATGACAATATATAAAACATGGCTGCAATTATTAATGACAAGTGTATATAAAACATGTATATTAAACATACATTTTAATGAAACTCGCTGTCAGATTCAGAATTATTTTCACGAATGTGTGGAGAATCATAACCATCGCATGTTTCAGATTCAGTGTCGGTGTCACTTAAAAACTCTTCCTCCTCAGTATTACTGTCATCTAACTGCTGTACTAAATCGGGATCCAATTCATCATCATCACCTCCACCCTCTAAATTGTTGAGTTCATTGTTGTCATCGACATTTATTATAGGAGGGTTATGTAACGTCTCCTCTTGGTAGACTTCTCCGTCTAGGGATTGGACACGATTGCGTGCGGGAGTATGAATGACAACTTGCCAATCTGTAGGCGGTCTATCCCTTTTTCGAATAGGAGTAGGAGTGTAATATACTTGTTGTGTTTGAGTTGGCAACACAAATGGTGCATTCATATACGTCCTTTTGTTGAGGTCAATGTCGACAATTCCATGTCGATCGACACGTATGCCTTTTTCTGAATCAAACCAACGACATTTAAACAGATTAATCTGACCTCCGTAGGTACCCTTGTACGACAACTCAATAACGTCCTCCAACTCCCCATAAAAGGCACGACCAACCTCATTGTAACAATCTCCTTGAACAAACACTCCAGTTTTGGTTGTTCTTTTACCGATGGCATATGGCTTCGTATGAAAGTCATAGCCATTTACTTTATAACCATTGCGAGTGACTTGGTCCCTGTCTGGGCCCATGGCTAAGACTTGTACACTTGAATTAATTGTACCATCATTAAGAGCCTACAATTGTTAAATATATTGTTATAAGTGTTTCATAAATTAAATAAAATGAATTCGTACTAATTAAGTCATATTTAATTAAGTTAAATAACTTACTTTGTCCTTCAACCACTTTGCAAAATTTTGATCACGACTCAGTTCAACTTCTTTATCAGTGATGTCGTGCTGATTTGTTATTAACTCAGCATCGTATGTTCTACATGTACATTATACATATTATTAACTCCGCATCAAATGTTAAATAATGAAATTACAGATATGAGATTTAAGTTAAATATGAGTTTTACATGCATACCTCACAAAGTTGTCAATCTCCTCGCAATTGAGAAGAATGTAAGTATGTGCCGCATGTAATTCTGCCTCAGATAGGAATATGCGTTTTCCTTTACCATAAGCGCGCCCAGGTAGACCAAATACAGAAAGTCGACCATTAAGTTCAACGTTGCCCCCATCATCATGTCTTGGAACTCGATTGGCCTTTGTCAAGACCTCGTCGGGGAAATAGTCTGAAACAAATGTAGATATCTCATCAAAACTGTACGCCTCACATATCGACCCCTCGATGTAAGCTCTGTTTTTTACCTTCCTCTTAAGGTTTCCCATCACCCTCTCGAAAGGATACATCCATCTATATTGAACTGGACCACCACAACGAGCTTCATAAGGTAGATGAATTTGCAAATGCTCCATGGAGTCAAAAAACCCAGGTGGAAATATTTTTTCAAGTTTACATGTGATCTCAATGATGTTCTTCTCAAGTACGTCCATGTCATTTGCATTTAACGTTTTTGAGCATATGTCTTTGAAAAAATGACTAAGCTCAGTCAAAGCATCCCAAACTGTTTTATCAAGCAAGTCCCGAAATGCTATAGGCATGAGTCTCTCCATGAACACGTGGTAGTCATGACTCTTCATCCCTTGTATTTTTCCACCTGTAACACACCTTGCAATGTTTGACGCATATCCATCTGGTAGTTTCAGAGACTTAATCCATGCACATACATCTTCTACCTGCTTTTTGGATAAGGTATACTTTGCATGAGGTTTGACTATCTTTCCATTAGGTGATTGATAAAGCTCTAAACCAGGACGCTTACAAATATCTTTCATATCCAACCGTGCCTTATCATTATCTTTCGTCTTGCCCTTTACACCCATCACGGTGTTAAATATATTGTCGAACACATTCTTCTCAATATGCATGACGTCTAGATTATGACGAATCAAGTTTGTAGACCAATAAGGTAATTCCCAAAATATGCTTCTCCGAACCCAATTGTGAGACTTACCAAACCCATTGATTATTTCTGAGCTAGCACTCTTACCAAATGGGATTATTGGCAATCTCATCACACGGTCATGTACCTCTGTCCCAGACAATCGTTCTACAGGCATATCATTCTCTACTTTTCCTTTTCTGAAATTGTCTCTATTTCTTCGGAAAGGGTGATCTATTGGCAAAAAACGACGATGACAGTCAAACCAGCAGGGTTTTCGACCATGTGGTAGAGTGAAAGACTTTGTATGCTCCATACAATATGGACAAGACATCTTCCCATGTGTACTCCATCCAGATAACATGCCATAAGCAGGAAAATCACTGATAGTCCACATAAGCGCTGCACGAAGATTGAAATTTATTTTCGTCGAAACATCCCAAGTTTGTACTCCATCCGCCCACAATATCTTCAACTCGTCTATCATAGGTCTCAAGTAAACATCTAGATTCTTTCCAGGACTCTTGGGACCAGGAATCATGAGTGAAAGAAACAAGTATGGTTGTTTCATACACATCCAAGGAGGCAAGTTGTAAGGAGTCACAATCACAGGCCAGCAGGAGTAAGGAACAGCTGAGTGACCGAAAGGGTTGAACCATCTGTTGATAATCCAAGTCTCACATTCCTTGGTTCTAATGCAAACCCAGGATGTGCTAAGTTGAAATCTCTCCAAGCCTTCCCATCTGCTGGATGGTTAAGTTCTTCATCTTTAGCTGGAGATCTCGCATGCCAAGTCATATGTTCAGCTGTTCTTGAAGACATGTACAATCTTTGCAGCCGATGTGTAATTGGAAAATACCGTAAAATCTTAAAAGGTATATTTTTCTTTTTCGGAGTCTCACCCTCTTTATTAGGCTTAAATCGATCATGACTGCACAACGTACACTTTGTCTTTTGTTCGTTTTCCTTATAAAACAACATGCAATCGTTCGGACATGCATCGATCTTTTGGTATCCAAGACCTAACTTCTTCACCATTTTCTTACAAAAGTAATAGCTATCGAGCAATTTTTCACCGTCAGGTAACATACTCTTAATGGCCTTTAAGAGCGACTCAAAACACTCGTGGCTCATGTTGTGATCAGTCTTGATGTTAAGTAACGTCGCAACTGCAGACAACGTAGTTTGCTTGGTGCATCCAGGCCACAATGGTTCGCTACCCTCCTCTAATAAAGTAAAGAACGCTTTGGCATCAGAATTCATAACTTGCTCTCTATCTTGTTCCCAATCAAAATTCGGCCCTGCAATATCATGAACCATGTCATTCATACGGTAGGTACTGCTGCCTGGATTTTGTCCCTATGTGATGACACTCCCTCTTTTCTGTCCATGTGCCCACCAACATTCTTCGTAATTTTTCATGAACCCTTTAACAAGTAAATGATATGCGACCAAATCTCTGTCCGCATAATTAACATTCTTACACTTCAAACAAGGGCATCTTATCTTGTTTTGAGCATTGACACATTCTTTGTGACTATATGCATAATTCAGAAACACTTCGCAACCAGTTCTAAATTCAGTTGTAGCACCTATCTGACCACTTGACTTTCTTCGCCTCATCCAGCTACGGTCTGAATAGAAATCCATTATAGTATGGGGTACCTATTTTGACAAGATTAACTGTATTAATTAAATTGTGTTGTTGTCTTTAGGTATGTGCTATATGCATGAATCCTACATATCTTCAAGGGTCAGGCTTCTATCCCATTCCTAGATGCGTCTCCTCACTAGTGTCAACACCTTGAGCACGTTTCTTCTGTTTCAAGAAAATTTCGGCAGCACCTCGCCATGGTCTCCAAGTACACGAAATAGACCAAGACAACTTAGTCTAAGTATGCACTCAGAGAACATGTCGAGATACTAGTCGAAAAATCCTCAAAAAAAAAAAAACTGACTCAAGTCATTGACACCGGCCTAAGTGAGAGATGAAACATCTAGGAATAGTCCCAGACTGGGGACTATTCGACATTCACTCTTAATGAGTGAATGTCGAACGGGTTTCTAAGCTCCTAATGTTACATGCACTAGTATTCAGTTTATTTTAGATGGGGTAAACTAAGCAAATGCTACTTAGTTTATTTATTTATTTATTTTTATTTTTTATTATTATTATTATTAGTATTAGTGTTATTATTTTTATTATTATTAGTAGTATTCAGTTTATTTTAGATGGGGTAAACTAAGCAAATCTACTTAGTTTATTTGTTTATTTATTATTATTATTATTATTATTATTATTATTATTATTATTATTATTATTAGTGTTATTATTTTATCTTCCCAAGTGGTGTGTCATTTCACTCTTCAATTCCACCCTACTAATTGGAGTAGTAGCGCTCACTTCATAAGAATAAAAGAATAAAGCAACAGGATATCCATGGAAAAAACTAAAGGAATTATTTATCAAAACTTTTTCAAAAGTAAGATTTATTTATTTATTTTAATTTACAGTAAAAAACTAATTGTAACAGAATTTATGACACAGATTTTGAATTATATTTTGAATTTGAGTAAATTTTGCCCTGTTCATTTTATAACTTAAAAGGCATAATTTTTCGCTAACAATTTTATTTTGAGAGAATGATTGCTAATTAATCAAATTCAATAACGAAATATCATACGGGCACAAGCAAATGGGATTTTTTTTTGCATTTCAGTCTTTCTTTCGTCCGAGTCTTAAAAGGATAACATTTCTTGGTGATCGAAAAAAGAAGAAGAGACATAAAAGAAATAAAGTAATCAATTAATTAAGCCGCTACGTACATGCAATCATGAAGATGGTTTGTGGATGTATCTTAAACTATTTTTCCTTTCACTTTTTAACAATTACAAAGCAGCATCAATATTCAAGATTCACAAGAGCTTGAATATATATGGACAGCTAGCTAAAGCAATCCAAACAAACCCATCGCAAACAAAATTCAAGTATTAAGCTGCCAAACAAACATATATCCAAAACCCATATCAGCAATCCACATTTCCCATAAACACAACCACAATTCAAATCAAAATACCACAAATCTATCAAGTATAGTCATTTACATACTATACTTATTCAACCCAAAAAATAAAGAAAATGAATTCATATTATCCATACCAGATAGATTAACGAAAAATTTGAAGAATTCTTACTCTTTGCCTCTGAAAATCGCCTGCAGCCGCCTCTCGCCGTTTCTCCTTCTTCCACCAGCAAACAGAAAGCAGTATGCATTGGTTCAGGGCGACGTTTAGGTAAAGATGTAACAGCGACCGCTTAATAGCGACCGTCATTCGGTCGCTGAATAATAAATAACGTGGCATTTTTTGCGACCGAAATAGCGACCGCAATAGAACTAATAGCTTTGACCTAATAAATTACCGACTTCGTTAGCGACCGCTTATCGGTCGCTGATGTTGCGTAACAGCGACCGTGTAATAGCGACCGCGACACGGTCGCTGAATAATAAATAACGTGGCATTTATTGCGACCGAAATAGCGACCGCACCAGAAATAATAGCGACCGAATACATTAGCCACTGATTTAGCGACCGAAAATCGGTCGCTGATTTTGGCGCCAAATCTCCCGCACTTTTTTTGTGGTGACTTTTCGTATCAGCGACGGAATTAGCGACCCTAAGCGGTCGCTAAAAATATTGGCGACGGGAAAAAATCTCGGTCGCAGTATTCGGTCGCTATAACCTTTATTAGCGACGGTAATTGTCGGTCGCTGGTATTTTCGGTCGCTGATAGGCACTTTTCTTGTAGTGGTACTTTACTAGTGTCTTCCATTTCTGGGGGTTTAGAAGAGTTGCTATTTTTTCCTTTGGGTGTTTTTTTGGATTTCTTTATTTGAATAGTCTTTGGCCTTTTCATATAGCTCTCGTCTCACATATAAAAATCTTATTTTCTTGTCAAAAGTATATAAATGATTGTTTATTTCTTATTCCTTCCCCCCTTTTCTTGGTTGCTATGAAGAATTTGTAGGAAAGGAAAAAATGAGCAAGTGACTTTTACTTCTGTTTTACACATCTCTCTCTCTCTCACATTTAATGTCAGGATCTTGACTTATTCTTGAGAGATTCTTGCTTAGGAGAATTTGTAAGAAAGGAAAGAATGAGCAACTGACTTCTATTTTTTTACACATCAAGTCTCCTCTTCAACTCCCTTTTAGGGATCTTGACTTATTTTGGTAAATTCATATGATGTTGAGGGTAATTGTTTCTTTCTCCTTCCTTTTTCTATCTGACAATCGTGAGCCATATAGATTATAGAGTGAGTGATTGATTTTCAGTTTAAAAAGATTGACGCGAAATGCCTCCTTGTTGTTGGTAACATTATGCTACAGTCTTTCCAATTTAGTAGTTCTGTTTATGGATGTTTTTAAGACTTTAATGCACAATTTAGTACCACGAACTTTAGTGGTATCTCCTATCCTCATATTGACTTAAAGTGATGTGAGAAGAAAATTGAAGAATTAAATGTAATCATGCCATAATACTTGAATGAAAATTTGAGCCAAATTTGTACCCAAAGTTATTTATACATAATAAATATTGAGAAATAATGTGCAGGAATCAATCTCTCTCTCTCTCTCTCTATATATATATATATATACACACACACACACACACAACTGAAATGTGTTTCACTACTTATAACCCCGAGCATTGTGTGAGAAACACATTTCAGTAATTAAAATTATGTTAGAGAATGTTAATAACAAATCAAGAATAGTTCAAAAATAAATTATGCATAAATTTTAAGAGGGTGAAATTTTATTAGAGAGATTCTAAGTTATGGGTATAAACATATCTACGAGTGACTTGAGTGAGAATAACTAAAATATCTATAATGTTGTTATATATTAATTCTGATGAGAATGATCATATATGGTATAAATTTATTGCTTATATAAGATTGAGCGTGAAGAAAATGAAGAAGAGGAGCGAGAAGAAGAGAGACATAGTTCTAAATGGATATAAACATTACAAAATGATTGCAAAGTTAAATGAAAATATAATTACTTAGGGATATTAACTTAAGTATTTTATGAGATAATGAATTAGTAGTTTAAATGAAATATATTTATATTTAAATAATATCTATTAGCGTTATATATTGTTTCTGATGAGATGATTATAGATGGTATAAATTTATTGGCTTTTAAAACAAGAGTGTGAAGATAATGAAGAAGAAGAGTGATAGGGAGAGAGAGAGTCGAGAGTGAGATAGTTTCACATGGATATATAAACAGTTATGCGATGATTAGAGAGTTACATGAAAAATAAGGATTTAGGGGCTGTTTGATAGTATCTGAATGTGACTGAATGGTTTAATGGCTAAATCGGTTAGCCGATTCAGTCATTCAGTGCATTTGTTTAGAGTTGAATGACTGAATTGATCAGATTTTTAGACTGAATGACTAAGGGGCTGTTTAATTAGAATTTAATGGGACTGAATGACTGAATCGGTCGGTCAGTCATTCAATGCTTTTGTTTAGAATTGAATGGGGCTAAATGGCTGAATCAGTCAGATTTTTGGACTGAATGACTAAGTCTATTTTTTTTGACTGAATGGTTAAATTCTGGCTGAATGAAGTAAAAATAAATAATAAATAAATAAAAATATAAAAAATATTAAATATTATATTAAGTAATATTAAATAAATTTACAATAATTTTGAATTTTTTCAGATGGGTAAAATAGTAAAAATATATTATTCAGATGTTTCAGACATGTCACTTATCAAATAACTTTTTTCATTCAATATTCAGAAATCTACTTTATTCAGCTCATTTAGATTACTTAAACATTCAAAACTATTTCATTCAGTTTTTATTAAACACCCCTAAGTCTAATTTTTTTGGCTGAATGGTTAAGTCCCGGCTGAATGAAGTAAAAAAAAAATTTAAAAAATATTAAATATTATATTAAGTAATATTAAATAAATTTACAATAACTTTGAATTTTTTTAGATAGGTAAAATAGTAAAAATATGTTATTCAGATGTTTCAGACATGTCACTTATCAAACAACTTTTTTCATTCAGTATTCAAAAATTTATTTCATTCAGCTCATTCAAATTACTTAAGATCCAGAACTATTTTATTCAATTTTTATCAAATACCCCCTTAGCTTTTACTTATCAGATGAAAAAGGAAATGGCACAAAATAGAGTTAAATGTTTGGATAAAGAAATAAAAGAGAAAATTGATGTGACCATTAAATGGAAAAGATATGAATGAGATCTTAAAACATATATGTATTCAATAGTGTTTATTAATAATCAAGAAAGTAATTTGATTCCCAAAATTTATGAGATAATAAATTATTAGTTTATATAAAATGGGTTTAAATAATATCTATTAATGTTATATATTAATCATGTGCCAAGTTATGCTTATGTGCTATCAATGTTTTGATTTGCTATTCATATTTATATATCTATGTTTCTACTATCTACGTCTGTTCCTCTATCCTTTGATCACCTTCCTTACAGTAGACCACCTTGATGTTTTCTAAAGCAGTTGTAAGTCTCTTGGATTGAGCAGTGATTCTGCAATTACAGGAATGATCACTACGGTCTGTGTCTACATATATAAGTGGGTCTGTATCTTAGACATAGTGGTAGCAGCAGATAAGTAAGGCAATGGATGTGTTTATATGATTGTTATTTCATTTCACTATTTAGTACATATTCATTTCTTGATCTCTATTCCTTTTATATTAGCAGTGGCTTCTTTTGAAGTATCACATGTAACGAGAATCCACCTTTGTGGCTCCTAAATCCCTCAACTAAGGATTTAGTATCTCAGATTTCTATCAATCCTCCTTGTGCAGAATAGAAGACCAGCCTTGTAGAATGGGTTTTTCAAAAATTATTATGAATCGTTTATTCAGATCTAATTCTTCAGTCAGCTCTAGATCTTCTTTATCTTCTATTCCTGACATAGTGAACCAAGAAGAACATAGTTATGAAAACCTTAGTCAAGATTTGGGAAACTATAATATCCCTAGTATTTCTCCCAAAGAAATTTATCAGTCTACCTTTTTAGATAATTTCAAGTCAGACTATAGTGTTAAAACTGTTGAAAAAATTTATGCTATTAATAAAGATCATGAAACTTGTAGTTTACTCACTACAGAAGTCATCAACAAACAAAGAAGAAAAGGGTACAACTTTATCCATATTGGATTAATTCAAGTTGTTGTTAACCCTTTAAGTATTAAAAGAATAAATTCAAGTATCTTGTTGTGTCTTAGAGATGCTAGATACTTAAACTTTCATCCAAGTATCTTAGGAATAAGGGAATCTAGTTTGCACAATGGACCCGTCCATTTTAATTGCTTCCCAGATTTTACATTAAGCCTAAGTGACCCTCATTTACTAAAAGCTTTAACTCTGAATATTAAAACTGCTGGTGAGATTACTCAGATGATTGAAGGATCTCAAGCTTTAGCTTTAATATACAGAATTTATTATAAAACAATGAAAACCAATTTAAATGTAAAAGCGTTAAGTAAAAGTCCTAAAGACAAAACTATTTTAATTCAAAGTAGTACCAGTGATGCTAATATTCAGGTCCCAAAGACTCTTCTTTGGAAAGATGTGACTCTTCCGAGTCAATGGATATTAGATAACGAGGTACCTCAAAGACCAATTATAAATGAAGTTATTAACTTTGATAATGTTAAACAATACTTAGATGGTACTGTTAGAATAAGTTTTGATGATTCAAGGCTTAGACGACCACTAATTATTGAAGATATTACCAGTCAGTCTTCCTCCCACAGCAGAAAAGATTCTGATCTGTTAGGAAAGGCTAATTTACCTAATGTAAAATTAAAAGGAACTTTTACCGAAGGACAGACAAGTCATCCCTGTTATGACAAGTTTGAACCTGTCAATCAGCCTGAAGATGATGAATCCCAGAATTTATCTCCTACCCAGTCTGATTTTGGACCTAAACCAGTTCATCATCAACTTAGAGTAATTAAAAAAGAGTTTGAAATTAATGATCACTTTTTGATCCATGATTTTAACTCTAAAGAAAATAAGCCTAAAAGACATCTCTTTCGTGCTAGACATAGCGAAGAAGAGAGAGAGAAAATAGTTAAAAAATGGAGAAGATTTGTGACCAGAGAAAAGATAAACATTACCTTTTATTCATGGTATGATACATATTATGGAAAATGTAATATTATAACTAAACATAAGTGGACTAAAGAAGATAAATCCACTGTGTCTTCCAGTCACCCTCCTTTAGAATCATTAATTATCACAGTTAAAGATACCACCGTTATTGCTAGTCCTTTTAAGGAACCAGAAGGTAATAACAAAAGAATTATTGAACAGAACAATTTTACTAACCAGTACCTTGCTTCTATAGGTAAACAGTTAGATAAAATTGAAGAGAAGTTTGATAATAATTTAAACACCCAATTAAGTAAACCTGAGAAACCTTTACTTAGTCTCCCTGAAAAGAGAGTTGGATTGAGTTTACCTACCTCAGATAAAGAACTTGCTAAAACCATTGACAAACTTATCAAAAAACTTGATAAGCCTGAATCTAGTGAAACTAGAATGTTAGCAGTCATTGACCAAACCCAAGATCAAAGTCAACCAGATACATCATCTGATGATTCTGAACTTGATGAAACGATCAATCAGTTTAGTAAACTAACCTTTAAAACTCTGAATCCTACTAGTACTACAAAAAATTGGTATACTAGACCAACACCTCCAGACTTACAGTTTGAAGAAAGGAATCTAGATAATCAATTTTTTGTTTCTGCTAATAAGATTTATGAATGGAATATTGATGGTTTTAGTGAGCAACAAATTTTAAATAAACTAAATCATATGTCCATGGTTGCAAACAGTTACTTGACTAATTTCCCTGAAATAAGTCAAGCTGGTATTGTTGAGTTATTGGCTACTGGATTTACCAGAACACTTAGAAGTTGGTGGGAGAATCACCTTACTGACACTTCTAAGCATTCTATAATTCATGCTATTCAGGTAGATAATGATGGTAATCCAATAGTTAATGATGTCTTAGGTATTGGCCCCCCTGATGGTGTCAATACTCTTAGTTAATGATGTCTTAGGTATTGGCCCCCCTGATGGTGTCAATACTCTTATTTATACTATAATTAAGCATTTTATTGGTACTCCTAGCAACATTACTGATAGGATCCATGACCAGCTTAGTAACCTTAATTGTCCTACCTTAAGTGACTTTCCGTGGTATAAAGATGTGTTTATTAACAGAGTTATGATGCGTGAAGATAGTAACAAATCCTTTTGGAAGGAAAAATTCATAAATGGTTTACCTAGTTTATTTGCACATAAAATCAGAGAAGAGTTATCTAAAACCTTAGGTTTTATTGATTATGATAATTTAACCTATGGTGATATTGTAAGTCAAATTCAAAAAACTGGTTTAAAAATGTGTATTGATTTTAAACTTAGTAAGCAAGCTAATAAGGATAAAAACAAAGCTAAATATGAATTGGGGACATTCTGTGAACAATATGGTTTGCCGCCTGTTTCCCCTTCTAGAAGAAAACATATTAAACACTATAAAAAAGATAATTACAAACCTAGAAGAAAACATAAAAGTTATGATAATAAAAATGATTATTATAAAAAACAGTTACCTTATAAGAAAAAATCTTATAAAAAACCTTCTTTTAACCCTAAAAAGAAAAATTATAAGAAGTTTGATAAAAGTAAAGTTGTTTGTCACAACTGTGGTAAGTCTGGTCATTATAAAAATGAATGCAAAGTAAAAGAAAAACTTAAACAGTTAAAAATTACTGATGAAGATACTGAACAAATTTTAGATTTAATGAGAATAGAAAATCATTCTAGTGATAATAATTATGATGATACATTTTCTGATTCCTCTGATAATTCTAGTAGTAGTAATAATCCAGATGTCACCCTTGGATGTGTGGATAGTTGCTGTAATAAAAAACTTAATGTTATTAGTAAGGTTAATGTTCTTACTGCTAATGAAGAAGAACAAAACTTACTTATTGAATTAATAGGTAAAATTACTGACCCTAAATTAAAGAAAAGATATACTAAACAATTAAAAGATTTATTAATAAAAGATAATACTGCTGATAAGCTTAATAAGGTTAAAGAAAAGCCTGTTTTTAGCCTTAATAAAACTCTTGAAAGATTTAAGAACCCTGTTAAAGAAATTACTTTACCAGAATTACATTCTGAAGTAAAAAATATGAAGAAAGAAATTTCTGAGTTGAAACAAGAAATTGAAAAGATTAAAATAAGTAATACTATTGCTGTCAATGAGAGCAGTAGTGAAGAAGAAGAAGAAGAACCCACTTCACCTAAAGAAAATAAGGATGAAGCTGAAACTTCAAATTCTCAGTACGAATTAATTGAACAAGGTAATTCTTTAAAAATTTTAAAAGATATTACTATTCAAAAATGGTATATTAATATAACATTAGTTATTAATAAAACATTTACTCTGGAACTTCCTGCTCTTGTTGATACAGGTGCTGACCTTAACTGTATTCAAGAAGGATTAATTCCTACAAGGTTTTATGAAAAAACTAGTGAAAGACTTAGCTCCGCTAATGGTAGTCAAATGAAAATAAAATATAAATTGCCTAAAGTTCATATCTGTCAAGATAATGTTTGTTTTAAAATATCATTTGTTTTAATCAGAAACATGACTGACAAAATAATTCTAGGGTTACCATTTATATATTTATTATATCCTTTTACTACTACTACCAAGGGATTGTCTAGTAATCACCTTGGGCAGAAGGTCACCTTTAGATTCATTACTGAACCTAAAGAGAGAGACCTTAGGAGTATTCAAGAACAGTCTATTACTAAATATTTGAATATTTTAAATAGTAAAACCCAGCACTTAAGTTATTTAAAAAATGAAATCAATTATAAAAGAGTGGATGAGCAATTAAAAAATCCTGAAGTCCAAAGAAAAATAAAAAAATTTCAGGATCTTTTAAATAAAAATGTTTGTTCCAATTTACCTCATGCTTTTTGGCACAAAAAAAGCATATTGTTAGGCTACCTTATGCTAAGGAATTCAAGGAACATTTAATTCCTACTAAGGCTAGACCTATACAAATGAATCATGAGTTAATGGAATTCTGTAAAAAAGAAATAGATGATTTACTTGCCAAATGTTTAATTAGAAAAAGTAAATCCCCCTGGTCTTGCCCTGCTTTCTATGTCAATAAGAATTCTGAGATAGAAAGAGGTGTTCCCAGACTTGTTATTAACTATAAACCTTTAAATAAGGTTTTGGAATGGATTAGGTATCCATTACCAAATAAAAAGGATTTAATTAGTAGGTTAAGTCAAGCCGTTGTCTTTAGTAAATTCGACCTTAAGAGTGGATTTTGGCAAATCCAAATTGATGAGAAAGATAGATATAAGACAGCCTTTACCACACCTTTTGGTCACTATGAATGGAATGTCATGCCATTTGGCCTTAAGAATGCCCCTAGTGAATTTCAGAATATTATGAATGATATTTTGAACCCTTTCAGTCATTTTGCAATTGTTTATATTGATGATGTTCTAATTTTTTCAAACTCTATTGAAGAACATTGGAAACACCTAAATTCATTCTTTAGAACTATTCAGACTAATGGTTTAGTTCTATCCCAGTCAAAATATAGTTTGTTCCAAACTCATGTAAAATTCCTTGGCCTCAATATCCAGTATGGTCATATTTACCCCATTCATAGAGTTATCTAATTTGCTAGTAAATTCCCGGATGTCATTACTGACAAAAATCAACTTCAAAGATTTTTAGGCTCTCTAAATTATATTAGTGAGTTCTATAAAAATCTGCGAATTATATGCAAACCTCTTTTTGATAGACTAAACATTAATCCCCCTCCTTGGACAGATATTCATACTTCTGTTGTCCAAGAATTAAAAAAGCATGTTAAGACTCTTCCTTGTCTAGGAATAGCTAATCCTACAGCTTTCAAAATAGTTGAAACTGATGCCTCTGAAATTGGCTTTGGAGGTATTCTCAAGCAAAAGTTAACCCCTACTTCTTCTGAGCAAATTGTTTGTTTTTACTCTCATGCTTGGAATCCAACTCAACTCAATTATTCAACTATTAAAAAGGAAATTTTATCTTTAGTTTCATGCATTAATAAATTTCAAAGTGATTTATTAAATCAAAAGTTTTTAGTCAGAATTGATTGCAAATCTGCAAAATATGTTTTAGAAAAAGATGTTGAAAATGTTGCCTCTAAACAAATTTTTGCTAGATGGCAAGCTATTTTATCTATTTTTGATTTTGATATCGAATATATTAAAGGAAGTCAAAACTCTATCCCAAATTTCCTGACTAGAGAATTTATCCAAATAGGTACTAAAAATGAGTGAGCGAGAGAAACAGAAGAAAGATCGTGGTAAAGCTCCTGCCTCCAGGCAGCCTTGTAAAACTCCTGTCTTAGGACAGTCTGGTAAGGGAACTATGATTCCAATTCCTTATCCAAGTTATACAGTTAGACCTCCTACCACCCAATTCCAAGTTTTAGGCCAAATTCCTAAACCCTATAGCTCAGCCCTTGCAAGTCAACCTAAACCATATGATCCTTTTGAATCCCAAGCCCCATCCCAGATTCAAAAGACCAGTCAATCCAAACCCACTTCCCAATATATTCCTAATTATGAAGTTAACCTCTTCTATGTTGAGCCTTATATGGACTCAAAAGATGACCCAATTAAACTTGCTTCCCAGTTTTTCCCTCCGGGCTGGCATTTCGCCCCTCCGGCTCCTTACAAGACACTTACTTATTATAAAAATATTTTAATAAAAACTGACCCTGTCAATATAAAACCAATTTTTGATAAAAATGACAGTTCAAAAATTATTTTTCACTCTCTTTATATTAAAAAAATTATTTCGGGGGAGGATTGGGAGAATCACCGATATACCAATCGTCTTTTTGATTTAAGAGTTATAGAGGAAGGTCTTGAATCCTCTTTTAGTAACTATTTCTGTTATTTTGATTACATGGATGCTTGGTATAAGATCTTTCTTCACCAGAGCTCCAATTTCAGTCACTCTTGGTTCATCCAGTTTGACCACAAATTCAAAAGTCAGATCCCGATTTGGTTCACCCTTTGGTGGTCCAGATATGGCCTTTCTACTGAACTTATCCCTGAGTCCCTTCGTACTCAGATAAATCATTTTAGTAATAAATCTCCATACAACCCTAAAATGGAAGGTATCCCGGTACTGCTCCGTTTTTCTAGTAAATATAAAATTCCTTGGATTTTGAAATGGCAGTATAACCTTCCTGCTTCTTCTCAACCTCCATCAGTTACCAGAATCTTTTTTATTAAATGGTGGGATAAATTTGATATTGATCGAATTGCCCAACAAGTTCAAAAGGAGTTTCCTCCTACTCCGGTTACTCCAGTCAAATTGGAAAATGTTGGCTCTTCCAGTAAATCCAAAGTTAAAGGTTCCAGTTCTGGTTCCTCTGTTGTTGCTACTCTAGCAGGAGTAAAAGAATTCAATACTGCCGAGCTAAACTTACTAGCTAAGGCAATTCATGAAAGAGTCAACACTATCAAAGAAGAGGATACGTCATCTTCCTCAAAGTCATCCCAAGCATCTGTTAACCAGGACCCTTATGGTATCACTGACCTCCAGGATGCACAGGATCCTTTTGCCTAGTCATCATGGTTATGGCTCCTATTCAGCTCCCGTGAGCTCACAGTAATTTCCGGCCCCTGCCGACAGTCAGATTCCTTACCTCATGCTGTGGACCCCAGTCATCAGTGCCCGCGCACTCATTCTAAGCATCCAATGCTTTCTGGCCCCTGCTCCTGCACGCCGAGTCAAAAGAATTCTGCTTTTCCTCCTTTCGAAAAAGCAAACAGTAAAAGTGTCTGTATTTAGTCAAAAGTGTCTACTGTTCATCAATAGTAAAGTGTCTGTAATCATTCTACTTTTGATAAAGTAATTGACAGTCTGTAATAGTAAGATTCCCAAATAATTGTACGCAGCTCACTCCTTACTCTATAAAAGGAAGGCTCGCATTCAGAGTTAAGGGACTTCACCTTAGGCAGAAACCGGAGAAACTTCGTAAGACTCAGAGTTCCTTCTCTGACCAATCTTAAGTTTTTATTCTGTTCCATGAGTCCTTCTGTCTAGTTAATTGTTTACTTTGTTTATTTTCTCTTTATGTATTGTACTTCTTATATGTAAATATTTTCAGATTCAATAAGTAATCATATTAGACTGGCATCTGTTGGCCAGATTATTTGCATCTGCATTTCTACCGCCTAAATGGTCGGATTATAATTGTATTTATAATTTCAGTTAAATATTCAACTGTGAGGTCCCTTTCCTACTTCCCCTTGCATCATGCATAATTTATTTATGATTATGAACTGTGAGTAGTTAACCCCTGTTCTGCAAGGTCAAGGTCACTATCTGCACACCCATTAGTATGGTTTGGTGATCTATCTGGAAAGATGAGCAACAGAACCCTCCGGCACCGAAGGAGTCGGATCAGAGAGAGTCGGACCTCCAGTCAGACGAAGCTGGCCACACAGGCCCCACAGTCATCATCAGATGTGCATGCATCCGACAAGAGTCAATCAATCAGCAGAAAGCAAAAGCAGATGCTGTCCCCCAATCAATCAGCATAAAGTAAAGTTAAAGGAATATATATATATATATATATATATATATATATATATATATATATGGTATTAAATTTATTGGTTATAAAAAAGAATGATTTGACGATGACGAAGAAGAGGGGCGAGGGGAAAATAGAGTTAAGAGATAATTCTACATGGATATAAACATTTCAAGATGAACACAAGGACTTGGAGAGAATAACTTAAGTATTTTATGAGATAATGAATTGGTGGTTTATGTAAAATATATTTGGATTAAATTATATCTATTAGTGTTATCTGTTGTTTATGATTTGAGGTTTATAAATGGTATTAAATCTATTGATTAAAAAATAAGAAAGAGTGAGAAGATGATGAAGACAAGAAGTGAGGGAGAGAGAGAGCTGTGAGTGAGATAGTTTTACATGAATGTAAACATTATGAGATGATTAGAGAGTTAAATAAAAAATAAGGACTTAGCTTCTAATCATCACATTAAAAAGGAAATGAAACACGTAAAAGAGAGTTAAATGGGTGGATAAAGAAATAAAAGAGATAACTGATACGAACATTAAATAGAAAAGATACCGAATGGGATCCTAAAACACGCATGTATAAAATAGTGTTAATTAATATCAAGAAAGTAATATGATTCCCAAAATTTTTGATGTTAATTACGATTGTTGGAGAGAGAGAGAGGAACATGGGCCCATAGAGCGCAAGGAGTAAGGAGAGGTCACATAGGCGCATAGAGGTGAAAGCATTTAGGTCATTTTTTTGTATCTGTATTCTGTATGTGAATAGGACTTTTATGTTATTTTTCAAATGCTCCAACTAATCAGTTAATAGACTTTTAGTACATAAATTCAATAAATATGAATGATAACCAATTCAGGAGAATGATTTTTAATACCTAGTAAGTAATTAATGTGGTGAGAAAGTATTCATTTTACTTGTCACAATATGCTAGCTGACTTTATTTAGCAAAAAGTTAACCAAACAGGTAAGCTCATAAATTTTAGCGTGAACTCACCAGATTTACTTACCATGCATGTCTATAATCCTACCTGTCATCATGTCCTAACTAGATTACATCCAAGATTCCCACAATCTGACAGAAGATTAAGAATCAGGGAGGGAGATAAAGAAATAAAGAGGGGTTTTAGAGAAAAAGGGAGACAAATAACCTTGAAAAGAGAGACAGAGAGAAAATGGTGAGCTGCAAGCAGAGAAAAGTTGCCGCCAATGCCACAACCACCACCACCAGAAACGATGGTGGCAAGGCTAAAGCAGAAATGGGCTTGAACCAATTGCTAAATTTACCAAGGTATCTTATATGCTACAATTTTACCCCTTTTAAACCCTATGGTTGTGTCATACATGTTTCATTGGTTTGCTGATATTTGGGCCGTATAGTTTTGAAATTAATGTTTCTTCTACAACTAAGATGAAAGTTCTTTGGATTTTATGCCACTCAAGCACATATATTCTTTTTACGGATTTTTCTTCACAATCATAGTACAATTTGAGGGTTATGAAATTATTGAAGTTGACATGAGGGTTATGAAATTATTGAAGTTGGCATGAGGGTTACTTCAATTTCCAAAATGGTGTTTCCTAGAGCCTTCAAGTGTTTAACAGGAACCTTATTTATGTTGTGGAATGGTATGATATTTCACACCCACATATGTTGTTTTTTTTGTCTTCATCACCGCATACCTTCAGTTTCCTCTTTCAACTTGTATTGGAAAGCTAAAATTCACTCAAAGGTGAACACTTTTGTTTAATCTTGCTCTTGAAAGAGCCAACACTAATGATTTGTCCACGGAAGGGTAGACCCAAAATGTTATTACCCCTGATATTTGTGCCACGTGTAAGCAAAGTTCAGAATCTCATGCTCGTCTTTTTCTTCCTTTGTTGGTTTTCTGAAGTGCGGATAAGATTTTAGTGTTTTAGTAGGAGAAAGAGTGGAAATATTTTATGGCATGTGCAATGTGTTATTTTATGGGTATCTGGATCTTCATTAATACATATGACGTGCCCCACGGCTCTTTGCTAGGGTGTCTTGTTGGATTTTCTCTGGGCCTCGGTAATCGGGGATTTTTGGTTGTAGCTACGTCTGATATTCATTATAATTTTGGGACTGTCGTTGGTCAGGGACAAGTATCTTTCTCTCTATCTCTTTCTTGTTTTCATCTGATTCCCTGTCAGCCTCTGATAACTCTCTTCTTATTAATAAAATTCTTTTGTTATTAAGAAAAGGAAATGGTTAAAAGAAATTAAGTCCATTACTTTCAGTTGAAACTCCTTTATTGTGGCAATTAATTAATTCCTGCTAGGAAATGATGTAAAAGTAATTAATCCTATTTATACTTGTACAGGAAACTTCAGTTGATGTAAGGAACAGCCGTTTCATGGATTGATATTTCCAGTTATATTCATTGTCTTGGGAAAGGGCAGTGGGCTTCCCATGATATGCAGTAAGAGCATCTCCAGCAATGACATCTTAGACTAAATATAGTTTAGAATTCATTTTTCCTCTACAACAGATGGACTAAATATAGTCCATGACTATATTTAAAATTTTCAAAAGACTATATTTAAGAATTAGATAGTCCATGGACTATAAATTTAATAATATTTAAATAGAAAAGTAGAAAGATGATTAAAGTTTTGTTGAATTTATTAATTATTTTAATTATTTTATATTATAGTCCATGGGATAGTCCTGGAATGATGGAAGACTAAAGGACATTTGCTGATATCATATGGACTAAATATAGTCAATGAAATAGTCCATCTGTTGGAGATGGCCTAAGTTCATGTATATTTAAGTAAGTTACTCGAATACCTGTTGTTCACATAACGGTCTTAGCTAAATATAACTTCCTCTACATTCAAGTAGAAACTGAGCGAGCTTTCATTTCTATATTATATCATCCCAGAGATTTACATAATTTAAGAAGCTAGCGAGCTCCATCCCTGTATGTTTTTCACTATACGAGAACATGTCCCTTGTCACGATCAGTATTCGAGGAGACTGGAGGAATTTGATAGCAAAATGTCTATTCTATATTTTTTTTACAAGTCTTTTTACCGACGATTAAACTTTGAAACTTGGGTCTATCATGGTCTTAGTGTGGGAGATGTTCCAACACAATCCTCAATGTCATCCACTGTCAAATGGGCTACTAGTGTTGTGGAGTAAGTCTTGACACTTGAATAGGTATATTTTGAAGATGAATTTATATAAATATGTGAATTTATATAAATTTACATATATAAGATGAACCTGGGACAGTCGTCTCAGTTGGTTCAATGGAGACCCTGGGGCGAGCCGTAAATCCGGACGTCCTGGGTTCGACTACTAGTAGTAGCACAATTGTTAATGTCAGAAAAGGTCAACTCGGCCACGAGTCGCACGTTTCAGGGCGAAGCCATATCTTAGGCAAAGCTTGTGTGCAAAGTCTGACCCGAAGTGGGGAGACTTAGTCCGACTGCGGTTGGGATACTCCACATTATCAAAAATAAAAATAAAAATTATATAAATATGTAAATAGTTGGAATTATTTTTTAATGCTAGAGATGATTATTGAAGTGTTAATTTTGATATCGTTTTTAATATCGCTAGAAATCAACTAGATGAAATAGTTTAATGGTCTCAAGCTTTCAAAATGCACGTTGTGAGTTTAAGAGCCTCAATTAAATGAAGTGTGGACAGTTCTTTTTACATTTGAGTAAATGAAGCATTCTAAGTGATAAATATGGTTGCATTATATCCCTAAGAAATTTGGGATTGACTAGTTGAGATACTGGTATGCGTTGTATTTTAGAACTTTTTTTATGCCTTAACATGATATAGTATGTGTTTTTTTTTTTTTTTGGGAAGTAACAATCTTATCCTTAAACTTTTACTCTTTTTTTTAAGTATATAGGGATTAACCAAAATACAGGGTCGTTGGATTCCTTGGACTCTCTTAGGCTACTCCACATGTATATTTCATCTTCAAAAGGTAATTTTATGTGAGAGGCTCCTAAAATCGGGGCTTTTATCAATTATCTCTTCCTCTACAATTTCAATTCACATATGTTGTACAGTATTCTTTTCCTGGTTTCTTCTAAGATTGTCAAATATTTGTTTGGACTAATTGACTATTATACAAGTTAAGTTTGTAGCCAGGTTCTTCTTATACCTCCGTTCATTTATAAGACCCATAAGTATGGCTTTGTGAGTTAGTAGGCCCATGATTGTTAATATTGAAAGTACTATGCATCCTGCCCTAGCTATTGATCTTGCTCGCTACCAAGTGGGCCACAGGGTCGCAGAGTGGTGGGTGCCCTGCTGCAATGTGTGTGTCTATGTGTGTGAGAGTACATTGATTTGTTTTTCTTTTATGTGTATAGTGGATTTCTGAGAGCTCTCCACGGCCTTTTCCCATCTGGGTTCCCACATAAAATCCTTGTGTCTCTAAACTTGCATCTGTGTGTAGTTTTGCATGATTTCGAAACAATTTTCAGTTGTTCTAAGACTGGTAGAAGCTTGATAAAGGCAATTTGACAGAAACTGAAAACACTACTTTGACCATGCTTTGAAACGACTTTACAAGCAGCATATATAGTCTATAGTCTAGTTCTTTGTGCTATTCCAAATGTAAAGGACCAAATTATGTTGTTCAGGGTTTCCATCAAGGGGATTACCTTGGCGATTTCATACTAGTTTTGTAAATGAGGTAAGAGTATAAGACTCATATATAGAACAATATATAAGAGGAATATGTGGTAGCTGTTATTTCTCAAAATCTGTTTCCATATTCTTAAGGGTGCGGGGATTAAAAGGAAGAGTTCATCTACATCTGAAATTTGTTGAATAGTAAAATTTTAATTATGTTGGAATACTCTCTAGCATCTGACTCAATTTAAAACTCAGGACATGAAACTATCAGGATTGCAAAAGGGGTAAACTGGTAAAAGAATAAACAAATAGTATATATTAGAATATTAGTAACACATGGGAAAAGTTAGTTATGAGTAGTGTAGGTTAAGTATTGGTGTAGGATAGCAAAAGTAGCTTTTCAGCATTTTTCTAGCAGCTTATATATTATGTACTAAGCATGTGATTTGATTATAATGAATGACATGAATTGAAACTTATCTTTCTCTCCCTATCTTTCTTCCTCCACATGAATTCTTCATCTTTTTTCCTCTGCTTCTCTTCTTCTCTTCTTCTTTCCCATTCTGTTTTTGCTTCTGTTTCTTCTTCTCTAACTAATTCTACAGGTGTGGTACTAGCTAGTGCCTGACAATTGGTATAAAAGTTATTCCACTTTTGGGAAAGCTCATCTTCCTCCATTTTGTCTCTGTTCATCACCCAGAAACTGACCACCCAAAATTTTTTTATCCAGCCCCAAAATCAGTTGGAAACCATAACAAAACCTCACCCAAGCATAACCAAACCAACCCAGAAGCTAGCAATTGAAGCAACAACTACAGCAATAAACAAACTCCCTTTTCGGTACTCTGTTTCTGCAAACACCTGCAACACAACATAATTCGAGGATTAATCATTTTATTCAGGTAAAAACCACTTCTAATACACTCAATTCTACCATATATAGATGACCCATAGCATAAACATCACTTATAACTTCACCCAAACACAATTCAATTCAGAATTTGCATTTTTCTCTTTGTCGAGAAAAAAATTCAAATTCAGGAAAATTAGAAAAGTTTAATCTGTTTTGTACCAGTTTGGTGCTAGTTATTAGTTTCATTAGCATATCTAGAAGCTGTTTAAACATTTAAAAATCAAAATCAAAAGAATCGAATTCCAGAAAATTTCTTCAGTTCAATTAATAGACAGTAATCTGCTTATATATAGATAGAACTATTACTGCTGCTATATTTGGTGGTTTGTAGTGGTATCTAGCCTAATTTTCCTTTGAGCTATAGCTTATTTTGTGCTGGATTACTCTGTAAAAATTCAATTACGCTTTAAGCTGGTTGAATTTTAAGGATTGTTCTGCTTCAGACACTTAGTTTGTTCACCAAGGAAGTCCATATCCACCCTAAAAATAGCTATTCAAGCTTATTTACTCCTTATCTAGTAGTGTTGTAATTACTGGATTCAATTTTCAAACTATGATTCACAATTTTTTTGTGACTCAATTTCACTTCTGATCACACAAACATGGATAGACCATCTCACATGCTGTAACAAGATTTCTTGAATTACAAAGAGTACAATGATGAAAGGCTGCAACACATTGATGAAAAGATGGATCAATTTCTCGAAAGGATGAATGAATTGATGAGACAGAAAAATTCAGAAGATATTCACAAATTTAAGAATCTTTTTAGAGATAATGGAAGTGGTAAGAGACCAGTAGGAGATGGGTTTTTTTTTCCAGAAATCCCAGGTATGCTGAATAGGAAAGGAATAGAAGGCATGAGGAAGATGATGCTCTTTTGAGAAGACAGGGCCATGCTGGAAATGATGAAGAAGAAGAAAGGGAATTGAAGCATTTAAAACTAGTGTTTCCTTCTTTCACAGAAAGAGATGATGCCAAGAGTTGGATTTAAGATTGTGAAAAGTACTTTAACATATATAGGATTCATTCGCATAGAAGAGTCGCCATAGCTGGAATGCATCTACATGGCTCTCTAAAATTCTGGTACAAGTCCTATGTCAGTGGTAAGGAGGGCATTAATTGGGAGGATTTTGCAAGGGATTTCATCATAAAGTTTACTGATGCAGGCATGGAAAATGTATATGAGCAGTTCAAGATACTCAAACAAGCAAGGACTGTAAATGCCTACTATGATGACTTTGAGAGACATAAGGGCAAACTACTTGATAAACTACCATTTCTAACTGAAGATTTCTTTGTGGGAAATTTTTTTGGTGGATTGAAGAAAGAGACTAAGAAGATGGTGAAGTTGCTCGACCCAGACACCCTATCACAAGCCTTCAAATAAGCTAAGTTTAATTAGCATCCCATGTCAAAACCTGCCAACCAACCCCACTTCATTAAACCACATCCCCAGCCTTCCCATTCTCAGCCTAGCTATAGAAAAGACCCTCCTGCACCCTTTCAAACCAAAAATCCTGTGTTTACTTACCCTAAACAGAATTTCAACAAACCTAAACCCATAACTACAACCCAAAGAGATGAAAGATGAGCTAAATGACTTTATTTCTATTGTGATGAAAAGTATACTATGGGTCATCAGTATAAAGCCCCACTGAATTTTATGATAACTTGTGAATACTCACTGGAATGTGATGAACCTCAGGAGTTCTCAAAATATTCAGGACCATACCAGTTTGATGAGGAGCCCCTATGTAGTTGCTGAGGAGGGGCAGATCAGAGAGGCTATAGAAGTGTCCCTTAATACCCCTGAAGGATAAGTCAGTCCCCAAACTCCAGATGGTTGGGTATGTTGGAAAAATGCCTGTATTTGTGCTCATTGATGGGGGAAGTACTTATAATTTCTTGGATCCTAAAACAGCCAAAATACTTAGGTGTGCTATAGAACCTATCCCCCCTATGATGGTGTCTATTGTTGATGGTAGCAAACTTTCCAGCAAACATCAGTGCATATAATTCAATTGGAAAATGGGAGGCTTTTTCTTCAAAGATACAGTGAGACTTCTGCCCTTGGGAGGATGTGACCTGGTATTGGGAGTTCAATGGTTGAAGCAGTTAGGACCAACCACCTTTGATTATGAAAAGTTAACTTTGCAATTTGACTATGGGGAAAAGAAAGTGCAGCTACAAGGGCATAATAACAGTCATCAATTCGAGTTAAAAGCAATCACCCTGGAAGGTCTGGTACAACACATTAACAGAGAAGAAAATGGATACATAGTAGTGATGCATTCACTTCTAAATAAATGATATGACAATAAACAAACCTCTCCTCTCCGGTCTCAGTTACTACACCTTAGATTCAACCTCTATGGATCCAAAGATTCAATCCTTGCTTGAAGAGTATTCAGATGTCTTCTAGGAGCCTAAAGGTATGCCCCTAAAAAGAACCTTAGATCATTGCATTCCTCTCAAGGCAAATTCTCCACCTTTTCCCACCAGACCATACAAGTGTTCCTATGATCAGAAGAATAAGATAGAAAAACTTGTACTAGAACTGTTACACTCTGGGGTTATCAAACCTACCCAAAGTCCTTATGCTTCTCCCTTACTCTTAGTCAAGAAAAAGGATGGCAGTTGGAGGTTTTTTTTAGACTATAGGCACCTCAACTCCTTAACTATAAAAAAACAAATACCCTATTCCTCTTATAGATGAACTACAAGGAACCCAATGTTTCACTAAACTTGACCTAAGGGCAGGTTATGACCAAGTCATAATGAGGGAAAACGACATTGAAAAAATTGCATTTAGAATACATCAGGGGTTGTTTGAATTCACAGTCATGCCATTTGGGCTAACTAAAGCTCCTAGCACTTTTCAAAACTTGGTGAACCAGTTGTTTCAGCCTTTTCTGAAAAAGAGTGAGAAAGAGTGTCCTGGTTTTTTTTGATGATATCTTAGTTTATTCTAGAAATTTGGAGGAACATTACAAGCATCTTTAATTGGTGTTACAAAAGCTAAGGGATAATCAGTTGTATATCAAGAAGAGCAAATGTACATTTGCATAATCTCAAGCGGACTACTTAGGGCATGCCATCTCTAGGGAAAGGGTGGCCATGGACTTAACAAAAATTCAAGATGTGTTGGATTAGCCTAAACCAAAAACTATCAAACAATTAAGAGGCTTCTTGGTGTGATGTTGCAAGCACCTAAAAATAAAATCTTACTTTGAAAAAATATTAATGTAGTAGTGCAAGTAAGAGTCGATCCCACAGAGAATGATTAATTTAATTTTATGTTTTGTAAACCAAAATTGGGGGGGGGGGGGGGGGTTAATAAAATTAACTAAAATAAATATGCAAGAAATAAATAAGAAGAAAAAACATTGGTTTAAGTCAAAATCAACCATCAAGAATTTACAACTGATCGCTGATGTAAAAATAAATTAATTAATATTTTGAACATTTATCGTAGAAAGAACTACTCGCAGGTGGAATAATTTTTCTCCTCTCTCCTTAATTTTATTTAAGTAGACACACGCATTCTAAATTACTCTTACTACTAAACAACCTCCGGCACATGCTAAAGATTTAATTTAATAGCAGCTTTATGAATTAAATAGATCGTTGAACTAAACAACACAAGCCACGCGTTTGCATTTAATTTAGATGAATATTCTTCCTAAGATAAAATAATCTTTTGATCTGCAAAACAATTATTAAACTTAGTTACTTCACCAACAACAGTAGATTGATATGAATAATAAACTAGTAGTACTCCTAGCAATTAAACAAACCAATCATAAAATTAAGTACAGAAAAATATTCAATACTCAAAATATAAATTGAACAATTAAAATAAATTAGATCTCACAGTGTATAAATCTTGATGACTTCAATCACTTAAATCAAGAAAATAATTTAGCTACTCATAGTTGTAGAGAACACCAAAGAATAGAAGAGAGAATTTTTCTAGTAAAAGTTGTATATTACATTGGGTCTCAAACTCTCTATTTATAGTCTTCTAACTTGTCCAAACCCTAATAGGATTTACAATTAAAAATAAAAAAAATAAAATAATTATTATCATAATCCTAATTGAAATTAAAATTCAATTTGAAATCAAATTAATGCTCAAAATCCCGAATAATCCCATTTTCCAGCATTAAAAGGCTTGCCAAACAGCCCCTTCGCCACAGTTGACCCGGTCAATGCGCTCGGATAACGTCATCATACCCGCCGCGCGCATTGTGCTAACCCAGTTGCACCATTCCACAAAACTACGCCGTTTGATGCTGAATTATGGCTCTTCAACGTCCGCCTCGGCCAGTTGCGCATTGCGCGGCGTGTTTCCTGCTTCTAGTGAAATGGCACCGTTTCTTCCCCGGTGCTGCTGCTGATATCGGGCGCATTGCGCAAACGCGAGTTCCGGAAATTACATTAATGCCCCCGCGCAAACGCTTCTCCTTATTTACACTTTTGCCATCAGTGCTGGTTTAATTACCATTTTGCCATCAGATTCTTTGCAGAATTTACAGATTTGCCCCCGAGCTTATTTTTCCTACAAAATAAAATATAAAATAATTACAAATAAATAAAAATAATAAAAACACATAATAATAAATAAAATTCCTAAAATACTAAAAATAAATAAAAACATATAAATAAAAAGAAATATAAAAATACTTTAAAATTACCTAAATTAACATAAATTAACTAAAATCCTATAAAACCTATTAAAACCAAAATAAGCTAAATTATTAAACATTTAAGCACACAATAAATATAAAAACTAAGATTAAGGAATAAAAATATCGTATAATTTAACCCTATCACTTATTAGGACTCACAGGTTACTACAGGAAGTTCATCCAGGGATATGGGATTATAACCAAACCTTTAACCACTCTACTACAAAAGGGGAAGTTTGGGTGGAATTTAGAGGCCCAAATAATTGCTTTCACAACCCTTAAAAAGGTCCTTACTACTGCTTCAATTTTAGCTTTACCAGATTTCACTAAGGCGTTTGAAGTTGAAACTGATGCCTCCAAAACTGGAATTGGGGCAATTCTGATGCAGGAAGGTAAGCCCCTAGCTTATTTCAGCAAGGCTTTGGGCTCTAGGGCTCAGAATAATTCGACTTATGAGAAGGAGTTAATGACTGTAGTTGAAGCTATCAAGAGGTGGTCCTCCTATTTGGGGCAGAAACAATTTATCATTAAAATATATCATCAGTCCTTAAAGTACTTCCTATAACAAAAAGTGGTGACCTGCCTGCAACAGAGGTGGATGACCAAGCTATTAGGGTATGACTATATCATCACATATAAAAAGGGAATGGAGAACACAACTGCAGATGGGCTATCCAGGAAGTTTGAAGGAGAAAATTCTGAACTTATTCATAAGGACATGAATCATTCTAAGGGGAAGGGAATGTCAGGATTGCAAAAGGGGTAAACTGGTAAAAGAATAAACAGATAGTATATACTAGAATACTAGTAACACATGGAAAAAGTTAGTTATGAGTAGTGTAAGTTAAGCATTGGCGTAGGATAACAAAAGTAACTTTTCAACATTTTTCTAGCAGCTTATATATTATGTACTGAGCATGTGATTTGATTATAATGAATAAAATGAATTGAAACTTATCTTTCTATCTCTATCTTTCTTCTTCCCCACAAATTCTTTTTCTTTTTCCTATTTCTTCTTCTTTCTCCCTTTGAATTATGATTCTCTTCCTCTTCCCATTATGTTTCTCCTTTTTCTTTAACTAATTTTGCAGGTCTGGTACTAGCTAGTGCCTGACAGAAACACTTGCAAAATTTAATGATTTAGTTAAATTCTAAAAAATGTACGAGACATGAATTTGTACCTTATATGTCGTATGTGTATGTCATGGCACTAACCCATCAACTTGCACCACTGTAGAGGAGGGAGAGGAGAAGAGGGAAAGATAGACGATGGCTAAAGAATTACAAGAGAAAGATGACTCCCATAATTTTCATATCCGTAATAGTGCGAAAAGAAAGTCCGGCTCCAAGTTTGTTCAAGAATAGTGGCGTTGAGTTTTAGGGAAAGGTAGAAAATTGGAATTGGTATTGAATAATACTTATGTTTATCGTTCAAGGGGTTCAGCTTGTTAAGAGCTCTAGGTTTGGAAAGAGAAATGGACCCTTGATTTCAATGCAATTGTTCTATAAATTAGACGTCTCTAAAATTATTTTCTATTGATCGACTAATCATATGAGTAATTTGTGTTAATTACATCACCCCATTTCTTATATTTTGCATCACTCAGTTAATTAACTAATTGAGTGAGTGATTTATGCTAATTACATCACACCATTTCTTGTGCCTTACATCACTCAATTAATCAATCAATGAACATTTTTCTTTAGCCTTACTACACTCCTTAATTTGTAGCATGTGTTGAAAGTATTCACCTATAAATAGAGACCAAACCTCTCATTCTTACATACACCTCAAGCATTTTCTCCTTTTTATACACCTAATTTCTCTACTTATTGGTTTTATCTCTTTCTTTGATCAAGATAGTATAAGGTGGATCCTACATTCCACTACAGTTCCAGCCCAGTTGTGGTGGGATAATTTCGTTGAATCCTGGAGGTTGCTTTGGTTGAAGCTCTCGAGCACCAACAGTTCTACTCCAGGAGTGTTGAAGTATTTCCTTAAGGACAGGGTGCATCGACTTGTTGGTTATATCACTTCACTCTCTTCTACTTGTTTCAAATTATTATTGTTCCATTGTTATCACTACTGTAAGTGAAATTAAATTAAATTAAAATAACAATATTAAGGAAATAATTGGTAACATGTGTTCCTCTAACATTATGTTCAATATTGATTCAGCTATGCTCACTGTCACTAGGCTAGCACCTGATTTTACTAGATCGAATTCTTTAACTTTAAATGTTGGCAGATAAAACTATTACTTGTTTATGGCATTTTAGCTGTGGTAATCGAGGTGAACATGGTAGAAAATGACAAAGTGTGGGTCGTAGACTTTGGAGCCTCCAAGCATATTTGTGCCAATTGGTCAGAATTCATCACCTACCAAAGTCAAGAAGACGCAGATAAAGTGTTTATGGGAGACTTGAGACCTTCATCAGTTCTAGGCACGGAGACTGTCAACCTAAAACTTACCTATGGCTAGCCTCTCTCGCTTACCGATGTGTTGCATGTTCCTACAATTTGGTACAATCTTATTTCTATTTCTATCCTTGGTAAGGCTAGAATTAAGTTAGTTTTTGAGGTAAATTAAGTGTTGCTAACTAAAAATGGAGTTTTTGTGGGTAAAGTGTACTTTAATAATTTTCATCTTAATGTTCTTGAGACCGTAAGTGAAAATAACACTAATTCTTCGATTTACTTGCTCGAGTGTGATAATACTTGGCGTGCTAGATTAAGTCATGTTAATTACTCTTATATCAAGCAAATACATGCTTTGGAAATTTTGAAAGACATTAAAACGACCAATCCAGGTAAATGTGAAATTTGTGTCGAAGGCAAAGCCACTAAAAAGTCTTGTAAGATAATACAAAATCGAGAAAATGAGCATTTTAACCTAATACATTCAGACATTGTGATACGTCCAAAAACATGTCAAGAGGAGGAAATAATTATCATGTAACGTTCATAGATGATTTTTCTAGATACGCCTACGTGTATCTACTAAGAACTAAAGATGAAACCTACAAGAAGCCTGAGATAAAAAATAAATTTGATCGAAAAATTAAAAGATTAAGGTTGGATAGAGGTGGCAAATATGACTTCACCAAACTTGAAAAGTATCATAAAGATAGAGTTATAATTCATGAAGTAACTCTTTACTCACCAGTCTAATGGAGTTGCTGAACGAAAAAATCGAACTTCAAAGGAAATGTGCAGTGCACTGCAATACAATGCTATTAAGTTCTGGTGCGCCCTTAAACTTATAGGGGGATGCAATCTTCTCCGCATGTTACCTTCAAAACCGAATTCTCTTCAAGAAAACTAGTAAAATACCTTTATGAACTTTGGAAGTTCACACCAAATCTTAAATACCTAGTGTGGGGGTGCCTTACGAAGGCACTATTACTCGAACCAAAAAAGAGAAAATTGGTTTCCAGAATAGTCGATTGTCTATTTGTCGGATATGTCAATCATAGCGCTGCCTATAGACTTTTGGTCCTTAAAAGTGATGTGCTTGAACTAAATATAATTATTGAAACTAAAAATGTTGAATTCTTTGAGAAAATCTTTCCCCTTAAAATAAAGGTGGATAAACCTTTATCCCCAAATCTTGAAAAGTTAAACAATGAAGTAACTCAAGATAATGAGATCAAATCTAGAAGGAGCACTCGTGCTCTTAAAGAGTGAAACTTTGGAGATGAATTCTTCACCTCCCTGATGGAGAATGATCCCAACTCTTACAAGCCATATCATCTCCGAACACACGTTTTGGAGAGAAGCCATTACCAACAAGATTAAATCTATCATGTCTAATCATACATTGGAACTAGTCGACCTACCTCCTAGTACAAGGACTATTGAGTGTAAATGGATATTTAAGAAGAAACTAAAATCTGATCGAACAATTGATATATTTAAAGCAAGATTGGTTATTAAGGTATATAAGCAAAAGAAAGATTTGGATTACTTTGAAACTTATTCCCATTTGTCTAATATTGCTTCTATTAGAACTTTAATCGCTTTGTCAGTTGTGCATAAACTTATCATACACCAAATGGATGTTAAACTGTGTTTCTAAATGGATACTTAGAAGAAGAAATTTATATGGATCAGCCCGAAGACCGTTTTCTGGTGATCATAAGGTGTATAAATTAGTTAAATTATTTTACGGACTAAAGTAAGCTTTCAAACAATGGCATGATAAATCGCTTTGTCAGTTGTGCATAAACTTATCATACACCAAATGGATGTTAAACTGTGTTTCTAAATGGATACTTAGAAGAAGAAATTTATATGGATCAGCCCGAAGACCGTTTTCTGGTGATCATAAGGTGTATAAATTAGTTAAATTATTTTACGGACTAAAGTAAGCTTTCAAACAATGGCATGATAAATTTAATAGTGTAATGATTGATGGTGGTTATAATATTAATGATGTTGATAGGTACATTTGCACTAAATTTAATGAGAATAAAACTAGTGTTATTGTTTGTCTTTATGTGGACGATTTGCTTATTTTTGGGACCGATATGCACGCTATTAATAATACTAAAAACTTGTTGTCTTCAAAATTTGATATGAAAAATCTTGGTGAAGCTAGTGTAATTTTGGGAATCAAATTGAATAAGACTAAAAGTGGTAACATGATTTTCAAGAATATTACGTAGAATAAGTTCTTTAATGATTTGATTATTTTGATGTTAAACCTGTGTTAACACTTTATGACTCTAGCTTACATTTGACGCAACATAAAGGTCCTAGTGTATCTCAGCCTCAATTTGCTCAAATGATTGGTAGTTTAATGTATTTGATGAACTGTAGCAGACATGATATAACTTATCCAGTGAACAGGCTGAGCAGATACACACAAAGCCTAAACAAGGATCACTGAAAACCTTAAATAGGGTTATGAGGTATCTAAGAGGTACCATGGATTTTGGTCTTCATTTTTGTGGTACACCCAGTGTACTTGAGGGCTATACTGATGCCAATTGGATATCTGATTCAGATGAGACCAAATCCACCTGTGGATATATCTTCACTTTGGGCGGTGGTGCAATTTTGTGGAAATCTTCTAGACTTGTGTAGCTTGCTCCACTATGGAGTATAAGTTTATTGCCTTAGAGAAGGCTGGTTCTAAAGCAGCGTGACTTAGAAACCTATTGGGAAATATTCCCTTATGGACTAGACCAACGCCATCTGTGTCCTTACATTGTTATTACCATACTACTATCTTTAAAGCAAAGAATAACACATATAATGCCAAAAGTATGCATATACGCCTAAGGCATAATATTGCCAGACAATTGTTGAAAGATGGGATAATATCCCTCGACTTTGTGAGGTCAGAGTTTAACCTTGCGTATCCGTTGACCAAACCACTTAACAGAATGTTAATGAAAAGTACATCGAGAGGGATGATACTTCTACTTACTAACAGGACCGATAATGATGGTAACTTAATCTATGTAATTGGTGATCCCATAAAGTAGGTTCATATAAGTAATAACAAGTCACGTGGTGGTTTGAAGGCTCTATCCATATTGCATATTGTATGTAGAGTTAATGACAAAATTGTCCACCCAAGTTTAGACAAAAATCAATTTGCTTCTCAAAGTTTGGGAATTGTCAATCAATATCTTAAAGTATTTTAAAACAACAATTATGTTCCTTTTTCGTTGGTCTGACCAACTTAAGATTTGAAGATGCCACATTTCAAATATACATGAATTAAATATGAATTGACCTTTTTAATACAAAATAACATGTATATGACATTTATACAGATAAATATGTATTTGAGAATATACTTGCCTTTATTCTTGTGTGAAATACTTTCATTTTAATTGATACAATTAAATGAATATAATTAGCTTTAATACAATTAAGAGGTGCATTATTAAAAATGACATTAATAATTTAATTAATATTAACAAAATAATATTAAAGTAAAGTTAATTTACATTAAACCTAAATAGGGTTAAATGCACAGGAGGTCCCTGAACACTAAGGTTCTTAGATTTTGAGCCTCTTTCTTTTAGTCAATGCAAATTAAGCCTCATACTATTAAAAAATTGGATATTGAGCCACCAGGTGCCACATGTGCGTTAACTGACCACATGACACACGTGGCACCTGTGACGTGGCAATTCAAAGTTAATAAGTGAAAAAAATGCTTCTCCCCTAGGTTGAACTTACAACCTTAACTTTAAAACTTGAAGTCTAGAACCATCCAAGCACCACAGGCCTAGCTACAAACTTTAGCCAAGAAATAGGCCATTTACTAAACTAAATCATTTACCATTAATTTCTTTTATAGTGTATTGTACTCATCTTCTTCAACCTCTTTCTTTCTCTCAATTGCTCTATAAAACTTAAAATATACAAATCCCCCTTTCTTGTAATTTAGTTATTATAAACGAATTTGGCTATGATTGATTCCAAGATCGTTCACACCTCCGTAAGCATTTTCTCTCTTTTCCTTCTCCATTCCATCGCTGTCATCCTCTTTAAGCACCACCGCTCCAAATCCCGATGGACCCACCTCCTGTCCCTCTTCCACTTAATTTAGCAAGATCCGACCAAGTTCATGCCAAATACTGATATCCAGAAGATTAGATTGTACGATATAAATAATAATTAAACAAATTAAGTATGTTCCAGTTCAGATTAATAGTAAACTGGAGATGGGAAAATGGAAATCAGATATGGAGAGAGAAAGAGAGATCTTAGGGAATGGAAAGGAGATTTTTTTTTTTAATACTTTAAGGTTACTTAAAGTTTTCATCTTGCTGATTTGGGAACACCGTATTATCCAATTTTAACAATTAACAAGATCCTTCACTAGATTCCCAGATGTAGCTTTTGGAATAATTTTTAATTAGTATATATTATCTTTGAAAATGGGTCACAACTGGCTCTATATTTCATAATTTATAGTAGCATCTTTACATGATCTATACTTGGTTACTTATCTTAGATTCCTACAACTTAGCGTATTAATGCTTCATTCTTAATCCATTGTTCATTATAATCATCTGGCCTTTCTGATTTTGGGACTAACTGTAATTGTTGAATCAACTCCAATGGATTCTTGCTGTGAAGTATTAAAAGCCAGTACCCATTTGGGAAAAGTAAGTAGGGGTTTTATCAGTAATGGAGATGATGGATTCTGGAGGGAGAGGATTAGGGGGAGTCTTACTAACAATGGTTGGAGTAATCAGCTAGTGGCTCATCGAAAATAAATAAAGCTGATAAAGAGTCACCGGAAAACATGGAAGAGGAGACCCAAAATATTGTAAGCAATCTGTGTGAATTTTTTAGTATATAACTTATTTGTTAAGAAAACTAAAAAAGGACATTTATGCTGTTCAAGTGGTCTCATGGTTCAAAGTTCAAATATAAAGTTTTAAGTTCGATTCATGGGAGAAGCTCTATTTTTTCACTAAATCAGACTAAGATGCCATGTCACAGGTGCCACAAGGGCGTTGACCAAAAAAAGTGGCTCAAATCCAAAAACCTTAGAGTTCAGGGGGCTACTGTGCATTTAACCCAACCTAAATAACATTAAAACTAACTTATATATTAGAATAACATATATAATTAAAAAGAAAAATAAATTATAATATTACTTTATAAATTCTTTAGAAGGAAAGCCAATCTAAATACAATAAATCAATCAATCGAATGCAAATCCAACCAAATACAAATCCAAATTCAATTCACCTTCAACAATCCAAAACAAATAACTCAACTTTAACAATCCAGATCCTTCGTGTCAATCCAACTGAATACAAATCCAAATTCAATTCACCTTTAAGGTCTCAATCTAGATCCTTCGCGTCATATGTATTATCTTCAATCACCATCTTCAACCTGGAACACCTTGAATACATAGATCCTCAAATGTTAGTTAATCTTCTTCTTCATCTCAAACCAGATCCAAAGCAAACAAATGAAAGCCAATTATTATACATACCTAGAATAATCCTGTGTTTCCAGGATTCATGGAATTACTTTGATTTTCTCAACAAACAAATCCCTTGGACCCGAACCACCATTTGCTTCTTCAGCCAATCCATACTTCAGGTATTTTCTTTTCCCCCCTCCCACATGGGAGTATATTTTTAAGTTTAATTATTAAGTATGTTTCTTTTCCCCCTCGCGTCTTTGGTCGATCCCTGCACAGGTGTTGGTGGTGGGTTCCATTTTCCGTTGTGCTTAAGTTTGGAGCAAGGAAAATGAGGGTTTTTGAAGATGGATGAGGCTTCGGGAAGCAGAAACCGTTCTCTTCTGTGAAGATGTTGATAGTCGGGTTTCTTCTTTTGTGGCTAACATGTTTTTTTTTTTTTTTTTTCTGGAGAGTACTTGGAAGGAAGAGGAAAGCGAAAAATTTATTGATTCTTGTATGTATTATTACTTTCTTGCCCTTGTAATAAAAGTTTTAGAAAAAAATTAAAATATTTTTTGGAATTTTATACAATTAAAATATGGTCAATATACATTATAAGTAGTCAAACTATATTCCGACAAGGAAATTGGTCAGACCGGCGAAAAGGGAGATAATTATTTTTTTAAAATACTTAGAGGTATTGATTGACGATTACCAAATTTTGAGAAGCTAGTTAATTTTCGTCCTAATTTGGGGGGACATTTTTGTCATTAGCCCTTGTATTTATGAGTCCTCCCATGATGTAAGATAGTGCATTACTACAGTGATGAGGATGAGTTATTTACCGACTCATTATGCTTTTTCATAGCCTAGATTAGGTGTGTTGATACTGTAGGACACACTTGATGAAAAACACCTATGTGAGTGTGAGGTGTGGCTGCCTCTATGGTAACTAAGCAAGTATCTCTAGAGCACTTATGAGATTCCAGGGATAGGCACACGGCCATAAATGTGCTAAATCGCATTGAACAACCTAGCTTAGAATTGAAAAGTTAGTGTGAGGCCTTTGCTCTACATAAGGGGATGAGATTCATAGAAATCTTAATTTCACCAAGTTCCTGTGTAGATCACGCTTCATTCCTCAGCTGGTTCATAGTTTCGAAAAGGCACCAACTTTTATGCATTACTTTTCTTTTGCTCTTGACCTGATTCTCTTCTTATCTCTTTGTAGTTTCTTCATCTTTGATACATATTGGGGATTGTTATATATATTATTGAATTGGGTATATCAAAGAATTAATATTGAGAGATCTTATCTAAAATTAGTTTATATCGATTGACTAATCAATCACATGAGTGATTTGTGCTAATTACATCTTGTGCCTTGCATCACTCAATTAATTAACTGAGTGATTTGTGCTAATTATATCATAATATTTCTTGTGCCTTATATCACTCAATTAGTCAATCAATCAACCCTTAAAGTGAGTGAGGTCTCAAATAATGTTTTAAATAGTAAAAAATTATTTTATGATTTTAATTAGTCATTGCAGTAACTAGTATGGGTCCAGGATGATCCTTCTCGCCTCTGCATTGTTTAGAGGGAACTCCCTAACCTAAACCTAAACCTTAATATAGTTGCTTTACTCCTCTTGAAGCTTTTTAATTGAATGGAATTAAAAAAAAATTAAATTAAAATAAAAAGAACTCTCCAGAACTTCATTAACAAAATTTTATAGAAATTTAACTCCAGAAAAAATTAATTATTGCGACTGATTAGAATCGCTTTACTGTGGCACAATATTACTGATCAAATTCATTTTTTATTTTTTTACTATTCAAAAAATACTCTTTAAAAACCTAGAAAAAGTCTGCGTTTCAAAATAAAGAGAATTCTAAAGCATGCGGAGAAAAATGATATAATTATTTAAAACATGTAATTTTTTTTATAAATTACCATATATTCGTACCATCATTATATTTGAGTTACAGGTCCCATTAGGGGTAGAAGATTGTGATGCTTATCTTTAATATTACATTAAAAATGCCAATCAAATAAAATAGGATTTTTTTAAAATTTGTCCTTAGAACACATGGTAAGTACGAAATTTAATATATAATATTATTTATTTATATATTTGTATTGAATTTAATGCATAAAAAAATAATATACTAGTGGACTCTATGTATTGAATTCAGTACAAATATATAAAAAAAAATATTTAATAAATTCTATTTCTTATTTTTTGTATTTAATGTGTGTCCTTAGAATACACATTAAACGGACCCAATAAAATATCAATCCACACGAGTTTGACGAATATTTAAAAGTGAAAAAAAATATTATCCCAAATATCTAAAAATTGTGGACGAATTCAAGTTGTCCACGGGTTACCCGACCCAAGTTGCGCCCGTAATGTAACGTGAATGGAGTAATGAAATAGATGAGGGCATAGTTGGAAAAATTATTTCAATCCACGGATTCAAATTGCCCGTAATTCGGGTTTCTCTTCGTCCATATATCTTGCTAGGGCTACGTTTTCTGGACATTAAACAGTCTTTATCGCTCTCACCCCTCTTTCTCTCTTCAAAAATCTAGGGTTTCGGACAAAATGATGCAACCAGCAATTCAGCCTTCCATGGATCCTACTCAATACCAGCAGCAATGGTATCAACAACAACAACAACAACATCAATCTCAATTCCAACAACCACCACCTCCTCAGCATTCGCAATTCCAGCACCAGCCGCTGGTGTATTACCACCAGCAACCACCGCCTCAGGCTGTAGCGCCGCCTCAGCAGCAGCAACAACAGCAGGCCCAATACACAGCTGCCGCGGCCCAACCAGCTAGCGCCGATGAGATCCGCACACTTTGGATCGGAGATCTTCAGTATTGGATGGATGAGAATTTTCTTTTGAGCTGTTTCGCTCAGTCTGGCGAGGTATCTTTTCATTTCCTTTCTTGTTTTTATTTCCCATTTTTTATTAATTTTTTTTTTGGTAATACACGTATGTAGTTTGGGTTACTTGTTTTTCTTGTGGTTTATGTACTAACACGGAAATTTTTGTACTATTAAATTGCCTTATTATTGGAAAAAGTAAAAGAAACAGAAATCTGGATCCCCTTCTTCAGTTTGGAAACTCTGCAAGTATAAATTTTATGCCTCTAAAGGTATAAAACTGTGTAGGGTCTACACATTTAAACATGTTTATAGTTGTGCTGAGTAAAATATTACATTTTGCTGTGCTTTTTTAGATAAGGGCAAAAATAGGAATTAAAAACAAAAAGAAAATTAGAAGACATTGATGACTTGAATTACTTATCTGAACTATTGCAAGGGGTTAGGGGGTGGGGTTGTTTCCAGATCATGGCATAGTACAGTAAAAGAGTAGAAGAGGCTGAGCTTTGAGGATTAGGTTTTTGAGTTGCCTCCATCAATTGTTGAAGTCAAGTCGACAACGACATCCGGGATGGCAATGTAGTCTCATATCTATCCTAAATTTTTAATCCAAAAAAAAAATGTTCATTGGTGGCAAAATTATAGATTGGCAACTCAAGGTTTTTGAAATTGTCGATTCAGCCCCCAAATTTTCAGAAATTTTCAGTTCAGCCCCAAAGTTTCTGAAATTTCAGTTAAGCCCGTGAAGTTTATTCCAAGTTCAAATCGGCCCTCAAAATTCAGTTTTGTCAATTTAGCCTTGAATTGTTAAATTCTTTCGTGGAATTGGATATCCCGAAACTTCGCAAAGAGGATTCTTCAAATCGTGACTTACTTTTCATACTTTTCTTTGTTGGGGAGGAAAATTGTGTAAAATCATCATTGAAGAATAATGTCCAATCAATAGTGTCGCTACATGCGATAGAAAAATTAAATCTTGTTGTTTAACCGCATCCGAGGCCTTACACTATTTCTTGGTTAGGTAATACTTCTCTTCATGTTTAGAAAGTCGCTCTTCATGTTTAGAAAGACTTTTAGTTTCCATTAGATGCACATATATTTTGATTTAGTATGGTGCAATGTTATACCCATGGTTAAGATTGGATTGAATGCTTAAATGTGGATCACGAAGAAGGTGATATACACTCTTTTGAAGATGAGCATTATATTATCAAATTAATTCCTTTCAAGCCTAAAAAAAAAGTTCTACAAGATGCAGTGAAAGAGTCAAATGAAGGAATTTCGCAACTCAATGACAGGTCACATGAAAATAAAGTTGAAGTTGAGGATACAACGAGCGAGAGTGAGATTGAGCAGAAAGTTGATGTATTCCCAAAGCAACTTGATATTTCATATGAAGAAACCTATGATCAAGTCATCGATTTTATTATCAACAAGAGCTCCAACAAGATGCAATATAAGGACGTTCTGGTGGGGCACGGGTATGGGGGTCACACAATAAATCTCGTAGAGATATCTCACAAATACTCAAATGATCGTATAATTCAATGTATGAAAAATAATAAGTTACTACCTTATTTATAATGCTCTTAAACAACTCTCCTAATTCAACTTGGACTCTAAAAGATAAATACAAATTAAATAAGATAATTACAAATTATGGAAACTAACTTAAATACAAATTCTAATTAAAATACAATTCTTAATTAAAATAAAACATTTACTTTACGGGCTGAGTTGGTTTCCCAAGTCTTTTATATTGCTCCACCCAAGTTTCGCGTCGGGCTCAGACTCGGGCCTGACCTCGTCTTGCATCACGTTCACTCAAATGAGAGAGGGAATAATATTTTTGATTCTTCTCAAATGAAGGTCTACTGCTTGTGTGAATGGGAATAATGTTTTAGACTTTTTTATGTGTTACGTTGAAATTTTTTTATTTTAACTTTATGACCATATCATTATAATCTATAAGCTTTTGACCTTCTATAAGAATAATAAATATGAATTCAATTTTGAATCCTCTGAATTCTATAATTATCTAAAATCCTTTTTTATTCGATGAGTTTTAAAAGATATAGCTATAGCCTAATGTTAATTTTTGTACGTGTGTAAATGATTACGAGTAATATTGTCTTCCGCTAATGACTCTTTAAACACACACACATGCAAAAAAAAAAAAAAAAAAAACAAATGTATATTGCTGGAAAATATAGTTTTCAAAACTTATTTTTTTTTTTGAAGAAGTTACAAAACTTTCAATTTGGCAGAGATCAGTCATTTTTATTGTAGAATTATAGGAAAAATTTGTTCTCAATGGAAATTATTAAATAGAACTCTATTTTGTAATTTGTAGATTACTTTTTAAATAAGCACATTTTAGTAAGTTTTTATGTGAGAACAAACTTGCAGTTTGAAAGACGCCAAATCTTTCATTATCCTATAAGATTTTATAACCAGAAGTCATGTTGTTAATATTGTCGTTTTCGTTATACTATCAAAAACTAATACTTCCTTTTAGTCACGTGCATTTAGTCTTTGCTCCTCTTAACAAAATCCTGATATCTACTCTGTCCAGGGTAGTTCTCTCTCTTTATTGGTGGGGGTAGGAGGGAAGTGTTTTCTATAGACTAAAAGTCTCTATCTGTGCAGGTTGTTTCTGCAAAAGTTATCCGTAACAAGTCAACCGGTCAATCAGACGGCTATGGCTTCATTGAGTTTGTTAATCGTGCTGCTGCAGAAAGAAATTTACAGGCATATAATGGCACACTGATGCCAAATGTTGAGCAGAATTTTAGACTAAATTGGGCATCGTTTGGCGTAGGTGAAAAGCGGCCGGATGATGTTCCAGACTTCACAATATTTGTGGGGGACTTGGCCGCTGATGTTACTGACTACGTGCTGCAAGAAACGTTTAGGGCCCACTATCCCTCAGTTAGAGGTGCAAAGGTTGTAACTGATAGGGCTACTTCACGTACGAAGGGTTATGGGTTTGTTAAGTTTGGAGATGAAAACGAACAGTTACGTGCTATGACTGAGATGAATGGACAGTTATGCTCAACCAGGCCCATGCGTATTGGTCCAGCTGCTAACAAGAAGAGCACAGGTAGTCAGCAATACCAGAAAGGTATATCTCAGTGGCTATGTACATTTTACCAGCGTTAAACATATCTGTGTTTTTAGGTACTTCTTAGAGTACTGTTACTTGCTGATCTTCAGCTTTTGTGTTTGTTTGTTATCTTCTTGTTTGATTCCTCAGTTTGGCAGTTTTGAATGGTTACTACTTAATGTTTCCAGTTGCACTGCACTGCACTTTACCTTTATTAAGTTATTTTCAATTGTGCTCTTGATTCTTGAAGATAAGCTTCAATTTACCAGTCATTTCCTTCGTGTGCTTTGTAAAACTTTGGGCATTAGCTCTTGTCAAATATTAAAAACTTGCAAAACCTTATAGAACTCCTATTGTCTGAAAGCAGGGCTTCAAGAGGCTCTATCATATAGAGGCCTGGCACTGGTTTCAACTGAAATGGTTATCCCTTTAGTGCGTGGCCTCGCCTAGGTCAGTTTTGCATTTAATGTCAGTAATCTATTCCTGCCCTTTATTTCAGTTCCTTGTGGCATTAGATATGCTACAAATTTACAATTTCCTTCCATGTCCATTTACTATTGAGCTATTGGTCAAGTTACATTATGTTGGTCGTTCAAGTTGTTCCTCTTTCTTCTTTTCTATATGTCAGAAATTCCACTGCTCGATTTACAATTTTAGTTAAACTTGTCTTTTTCCCCCTTTTGTTCTTTTCCCAAGATTTATCACTTAATTTTGGAATAATAAGCCTGCTTCGGGACATCTGGTTTTTAAATCCAATTGCTTCTAATTGCACGTAGCATGCATGGTACAGATATTCTTGTTGTCATGAAGCTAAGCAAGCATTCTTAGATTAAGTTCTTTGTGTCGATGGTTTAAATCCTTCAGTTTGTACTTGTTCATTTCGTACCATTTCTTACCAATATATCTATAGAGATGTTCTTTCAAGAATGATTCACTATACCATGTATCTCAGCATGTCTCTGTTATTTTTCACTTTAGCTGGATTTGGAAGGTCAACCTTTTTGTGCATTTGCTTGGAGCCTAGATGCAGCAAAGAATTTTACCCCCAAGGCGTTTTGTGTTATGGTTTAGATTCATATGCTTCATTTAAATGTTTTTAATAAAATATTCCTATAGAGTTCATTGTAAAATATTTTCTCTTACTTTTAGAGCCCTTTGGGGTAGGAATGGGGAGGATTGGTACTTTTCTTTGTATATTTTGTGTATCCAAGGCACATGCTCATCTTTTGCCCCTTCAAATTGCATTAAAAAATGTTTTTGAATAGAAGCACCAGAAACTGTGGGAGCTAGAGGTTATGAGTTGTCAAAGAGAATGTTCTTGCAAAGCAAATTGTGGAGGCACCAGTAAGAGTTATTTTATTGTAGTATCCTTATAATCCACCTTCTTAGCATATATACAGTTGTCTCCATCTGATCAACTGAGATGTAAGAAGAAATATTTAGCCTTGCGTTGAACATTGACAGTTCAACGGAACATTGTCAAGGAAAGGTGAAAACATTGTTAGCTGTTTAAAATAATATCTCTTGAGTGAGAGGTGCCGGCAAGGCGTTCTTATGCTACGTTTGGATTGTAGGAAAGAAGGTGAGAATGGAATGACTCATTCCTATAGAATGAAAAAAATTGTATTTGGTTGTTCTATTCGAATGGAATGGACCATTCTCATTGCTGTCAAATTTGTGAATTTTATTTCTTAAGAGAGGGTATGGAATTGACTCATTCCAGTTAGAATGAAATGAATCATTCCACTCTTAATTCCATTCTTTTCTCAATTCCATTCCTTCATCAATTTCATTCTTTCAATCTAAACGTAACATTAGAGCTATAACTTTGTTTCCTTATTACAAGTGCCAAAAACTCAATATATATACCTAAAACTTCAAGAAGTCTTAGGTAAGTGATAGAATGTTTTAACTCATGATTGCTTGTACCAACTTTAGTGAGATCTTAAAAGATTGGAACATATCTATTTGTGTTAGAGGGCCTTGTTATATCTGAACTAATATGGAGGATATGTGGATCTTTGTAATTTTTTACGAACTACTGTGCTTTTCTTCATTTTATTTTCTTTTTGGTAGTTGATAATAGTGAAGTGAGTTTAAAAGGGTTAAAAATTTTAATGGAAGGCTGTGCACATTGAAGGCTGTAGTACTCGTTCATTGATTTTAACTTTAAGGTGCAGTTTGAGCATTTCTTGAGTTTGGAACTATATGTTTTAAAAAATGTATAATACTGATTATTTTGTTCATTAATTTATAAATTGTTCACTATTACTATACACCATCTTTTATCACAAGACCATTAGCTCACAAGTTGAATGTACTGAGCAAGTAGTCCTAAAATATGAATTGTGATGTATAAAATTCTTCATGTCCTTTTGTATATTCGTCACATGTTATATTATTTGAATGTGTATTTTGTTATTTGTAATGAAGTATTCATGATTTTCGACGGCTCTCTACATGCGCAAGTGTATACTAATTACACATCACCTACATATTTTTATGTGTGCGTGTGTGTGCGTGAATGATTAGTATATCTTTGTTTATACAATTCTTTACATTGGAAATATGTATTGCTCTTGGGTTTTTCAGTAATTTGAGTTTCATTGAGGTTGTCTTTAGTTTTATAGTATCTTTTGTCCCTTCAGTATTATTTTTTAATGTTGTTAAAAGCTCATAGTTCACTAGTGTATGTGCATGGGTAACTGGTGTGCTTTTGTTGATGCAATCCTTTCCCTTTGAAAAATATATTGCTGTGTGATTCTTTCAGTTAACTAAGTTTCATTGAGGTCTATTACTTTAATAGCTGGGAAGCATGACTTGGATTAACACCATTTAAGATATTTTTATTTACCAATATGGTTTCACTTATTTGCCAAGCCTGAATGGAAGTGGACCAACTTATTTAACTCCCTACTCTTCCCTGCATATTTAAAAGAACCCAAACTAATTCCTGGCTTTCTGTTCCATACCATAACTGTTGATATAAGTAACAAGAAGAATTTCTTCCCAAAAAATAGAAAGAGGAAAAGAGTATGAAAGTAGCCTAAACAGGAAAAGAAAATACGAGGTGCAGCTCTGAATAAAGAAGCATACCAATGGTATTATAAAGAGAGAAAGATAAGCATGCTGCCTATGGGAGCCGCCACAACCTTTGATGTGTTCTTTCATCTCCCCAAAGTTGCCGATGCAAGCTCTAATTCTTACCTCTGTTTTTTGGGTCCGTATCTACAAATATTGTCATGCCAAACCCCCCAAATTTCTACAAATATGTTTTTTGGGTCCATATTATATTGGTAAATATAGATTAAATAACGGACTTATCATGGAATAAAATAGTCTATAGTGGTAATAAATTAGTACAAATAGTCCTACTCCACCTATCATTGTTGCAAACCAATGTAGCCCTGGGGTTTATGGATCTTCTGATGATTGTTGCTTTTAAACTGTTCATCTTTTAAGTAGCATCAAAATTCATGGTCGCTATTTTGGTATTGAATCTGATTCATAATTACTTTGCTATCACGTCCCTTTTTCCTTCACCTGTACTTTTTCTCAATTTCAGCTCCATATCAGAATACTCAAGGAACTCAAAGCGAGGATGATCCAAATAATACAACTGTTAGTATCTTGTCTTAAAACCTAACTCGAATTTATTTTTGTTTACTTTTGCTCACAAGTCACCAATTTTCCCTGCAGATATTTGTTGGTGGTTTGGATTCTAATGCAACTGATGAACTATTGAGGCAAGTTTTCGGCCAATATGGGCAGTTGGTTCATGTGAAAATACCAGTAGGCAAGCGATGTGGATTTGTTCAGTTTGCTGACCGGTACAGTAAACTTGTGCAACATTTTTCTTCATTGAGAACACCAATTAGGCATGTAATCTAATATTACGAATTTCTACCCCATTTCTTCTTTCTTATGCAATGATAGAGGTTGCGCTGAGGAAGCTTTGCGTATGTTAAATGGAACCCAGTTAGGTGGACAAAACATTCGACTTTCGTGGGGCCGTAGTCCTTCAAACAAACAGGTTAATATAATCTAAAAATCAATTATTAATTGTGTCAGTTTGCTATTGTTACAGTATCTTACATACATACAGGATTCATCCATTGGACTTGTTCAGTCTCAGGTAGATCCAAACCAGTGGAATGGTGGTGGGTATTATGGATATGGACAGGGATATGAAACTTATGGCTATGCCCCTCCTGCCCAAGATCCTAATCTTTACTATGGAGGCTACCCTGGTTATGGAAACTACGCCCATAACCAACAGCAGCATCAACCACCACGACAGGTAGGATATTGAAGTTCTCCCCTTGGCTTTTTTATGCGACTGTTGTCACTCTGATCTTTGGATTCTGAAGTTATGTTCAAGGTAAGCAGTTTATGTTTGGTCCGTCAAAATACTTAAGTAGCCCATAATTTTATTTTTTTGTTAATTAATTTATGAACTGGTCTTTTCAATGAGTATACATGTGTGGATTTTCTATGGATCGAAGTAGGAGCCGTTCTCGAATGATAGTAGTATTTAATTTACATTTGGCACTAGTGATGTAACAAGAAGATTATGTTTCTGCTGTGTAGTGATTTGCTGGTCGGTGGGCAATTGCAAGACGGTATTGCGGTAATTCTCGACCTGGATGTGCAGATTTCTCAACAAAACGCATTCAATTTTATTATTTTTTTTTTAATTCTACAAGGTAGTAGAAATTATATTTTTATTCTTCGGTTCTTAGGATGGTGCTTATTTTTCTTTTTAATGCCGTCTTTCTAGCTTGCGTGCTTTGATCACCCCACCCCCCTGCTGATAAACTTTCTTCTGGCAAAGAGATTTACAAGGGTTCATGCTGTTATTTACATAAATGTGTACCTTTTGATCTGACATAACTAGGTTTCAGTTTGAATGACTGTAAATCATTTCTTTTCGTGGTAATGGAATTCTTTGCCCGTCTTCAGTATTTTGCTGCTACCTGGGTAAAATTGATTATGAAATCCTATGTCTAGGTCTCCCTCTCCAATTCCGAGATTGTGCAGAGGATTGTCAAGCTTATACTTTACGAAGTATATCCATGTAACCACAGAAATATATCTGATGATGATGGCCGATAGTCAGAGAGGATTGGCTGACAAAGCGGGATAGCTTTAAATTGTCAGTTGGGCATTTTGATTGGATAGCTGGAGGTTGGTTGACAGGGTGATAACTTGCTCATCTTGAGGTCTGCTTATTTAAAAAAGTTAGCCGAACGTGAAATAATTTATGTCAATCTTGGTTTATATATTTATTCCTCCAAGACTAGTTTGCAGAAAAATGCTCTCGTCAAACTAGGCGTATTTATTTTTCCAGCAAGTGAGCTCAAAAGATTTGCTTACATTTTGTTAACAGAGTAGCCTGGAGCTTATTTTTAGTAGCTTGCTGGTGGTTTGCGCATTGAATTGGCTTGCAGCATTTTGAGCTCATTTAAACTTGTCTGTGCTTTAAAAATTAAAGGTTTAATAATTTATTTAGAATAAAATTTCTCCTATTGAACACTCTTCGACACCATTCTTAATTTTATCAAAATATAAATATATCTAATGTTAATAGACTATAAATTTGTACATATGATGTGCATTCATTTCAAACTTGGAACAGTTTGCAAGTATTGAGCAACTCATTTAAGTAAAGTCCAAACCTCTACTCAAGGTTCGTTAATGGTCTAAATTTGTTAATCACGTAAATTTTGAAACTCACGAGTAACTCATATATATGATATTAAATCGAAGAATGATGCTGAACTGTCTAAAGGAAAATTAGAAGCATCGATTATGTAAGAATCAGACTAGCTAATTACTGCCGCTCAGTGTTCAACATCTTCCACTAACATAAAGAGAAGTGACAAAATGTTGGGAAAATGGCGGAAGTCGACAAAAAATACTTCTTAAGATGGGCCCTCAAGTTTTTAATTGAAGGATTTCATGCTGCTGCAAGAATCATCAGTGTAAGTCATTTAAAACTAGCTGCAGGTATCTCAACAAGTCGCAGACAATATAAGGATAGATGTTAACACAACGGTGTAGCAAACAAAGGCAGCGTTGCCCAACTAGATACATTAGGGAATGAATGTCAACTGGCAAATCCTTTTAACTCAAGTACGCAAGTGCAGAATGATCTTCAATTTGGTTTCTTTAAGTTCAGGCTGTTATCTGCTGCTTGGCTGAACAGCTCCTGCACCTGTTTCAATTCATTTTCTGAAGCCACCAGTAACACTTCAGTAGTTAGGCTTATGCAGAAGCATGTAAACATAATGATCTATATCTTGTGTGTATTTTTTTTATACATTTTGATAAGTTATGGGTAGTGGGTAAAGACCAACACCTATGCTATGCTAACTATGCAATACCCACCCAAAAAAATAATAACTTTGAAGTATGTCTAATATTACAAAATGTAGAAAAGAGTTTTACCTGCAGCCTCCATTTGCTTCTGAAGTTCTTGCCCTACAGCATCATTTTCGGCCTGCATATATAAATTGACCCAATGATGATGTATTACTCAACCTTGGGCATAACACTAAACCAGCACCCCCCCAAACCAGCACCCCCCCCCCCCCCCCCCCCCCCCCCCCAAAAAAAAAAAAAAAAAAAAAAAATTCCCCCCACGGGGTTGTTCAACCAAAAGAAAAAAGTGTTGATCTAATACCTGTAGTTCTGCAATTCTTTTTAGTTGAGTTTCTTCACCTCCCTCAGCCAAAGGAAGAGCCGCAACCAATGCATCAAACTGTAAAAACTCTAATATGATTTAATAATTAAGGGGGCAAGTCAATTTAGTATACTGTAATTTAACAGGAGATCTAGCACAACAAAATCCTACATTCGCAAGGATTTGCCAGCGGTTTATGGATCAGAGGTCAGCTAACTCCTGTATTTCCTACTAAACATATTCTTTCCAAGGCTAGTACGTATTGTTTTACTTCAGATAATTTGATCATATATATTCCCACATGCAACTACGTTCCAGATGCCCTGAAACATCAAGTATGGGTTGGTAAGAGATATATCTCTAGCTAGTGGCTGCTATCCCCCACCCAAAACACACACACTATGTTCAAAAGTATCGTCTTCAATGTAAACAATCAGAATCACAACGATGTAGATTCGTTTTGCTCTTCTTGTCTTGTTTTTCTCTAGTGCGGTGTGGGTAGACTTCTTGTCCCCCTGTTTATTTGTATCCTCTATTTTCTATTAATAACTATTTTTATTCAAAAAAGTACAAATAAAATATGTAAAATTGATAGAAGACAAAAACTAAAATAGATTTGTTTTCGGACAATCCCAAAACTGAAAGCATAGCAACTGAAGTTGGACAAAAGTATTGACATGGAGCTTAGCTTGACCAATTACTACCAGTGACTAGGTTCAACCAAGTCTAAGTTAAGCATTAGACAATTCGAGAGATGTTCTGTCCCGTCTATAATACCGGATATATAGGCTGGTACGGGCCTCTATATGTTGTACCAGTCAAATTGTAAATACCGGATAATTTCACCTATTATAGGTGTCATTTTTTGAGTAAATTTTTGAATAACATAACTTGGGTTTAGGATTATTATTATTACTATTACTATTATTATTGTGCTATGGATTGTTTTCTTCTCGAGTAAGAAGTAAAATGCAAAAAAAACCACTTACTAAAAGAACCTTTTACTATTTGAAAATTTAGATTGTGAACCCTACATGTCAGTTAACATCATTTGAACTTAAAAATGTGAACCCTACATGTCAGTTAACATCATTTGAACTTAAAAAACCTCTTCTCTCAAGATTTGAACCTACAACCTTGTACTCCCAAACACTAACAAAACAGTGGCTTATCAACTGAGCAAATGTCTAATCTTAATTATGAGGGTATTTAGTTATTTATAACTGTTTTAGAATAGGTATTTTTCTATTTCAACATTTATGTGACCCAGCACACAAAGTAATTACAGAATATGGGGATATCACCTTTCATTTTCCAAACAGTCATCACCAACCAACAAATTAAAATAGCTTTATACTGTTCACCACCAATTTATTGTCACATTTAGTATTTATAACATCCAAGTAAAGTAGCATTAAAATCACACTAGGTACATATACTTTATTATTATGATTATTAATGTCCTAGTCCAAAGAATACAAAGCAAAAAGGTATTGGCTTTCACATCAACAAATTCACATATTTACAAAAGATCTGATCTTCTCTTTTTTGCCATAACTTTGTATCAGACCAACCAAAACCATCTAAACATTTAATTTATTTGAATAAACTATATAAAAATTGTATGTAAAATTATTGGTTAACACCATTCAATAGCAATTTACTACGCAGATAATTTGGAGAAAATTAAAGCGTTTGAATTGTATTAACTGATCATTACAATTAATTAAATAATTTTACTATGGTAAATGATAATTACACAACTTGTCAAAACAATTTAAACTCTGTAATTTTATGCAAAATTATCTACATAGCATATTGCTATTGAATGAGGTAAAACAATAATTTTATAGGCAGTTCTTATATAATTTATTGTCTAAATTTATAATTAAAATGTAAACCGTTGGAGATTCTGGCTAAATTGATGGTTTATCTTTATTTTAGTTATTTCTTCGCCGGTCATTCTTTTCTGTACTAGAATGACATGTATTTGTTAATGAATTGTTTGGTTCTTGATTGTTAATATGGTATAAATATATTTTGTGTTGTATTAAAAATAATATTAAAATCCTTCGCTTAGTTGGTAAGCGAATATTAAAAAGGTTGTAGGTTTAAATCCTAGGAGAAAAGGTTTTTAAAGCCCAAATGGTGTTAATTGACACGTTAGCGTGCCATGTCTGCAAGTCAACGCCACATGACATGGTAAGGTTCACAATCCAAATTTTCAAATAGTAAAAAGGTTCATTTTGTTAACCAAAAAGACAGGCACAATATCCAAATACCTCTATAATAGAATAGGCACTTTGCATTTAACTCTTTTCTTCTCCATAGCACATAGTGGCAATGAGAGCTTCTATGACCACCAAATCATGAACTACAGCACATTGCAAGATTTGAAGCCAATATTTAAAGAACACAGCTATATTGCGGATGACTCCGGGTTTTTTTTTTTAAATCTTAACCGCCAAATTTTACAATAAATGGTACAAGATCTGGTGGCCAAATAAGCTCTCATAGCCACCAATTTTGCTATGGATCACGTCCTATATATATACACACATACGCCTCCGGACCAAAGAAAACTAGACAATAAGATACAACCTTTGCAGATCAAAAGATTTTGAAAATTTAGAATGTATCTTAAAAACTTTAGATGTTTGGTTTTAAAAAGAAGAAGCAGGGTTCCGATAGACATGGTTGTACTAATTGTTGAACCAGATACATATTGAACAAGATCAGGGTTGACGCAAAGAGATGAAATTGAATGAAATTAAAATTAGTCCAAGCCTCCTGGACTCCCCCTCTACAGTTGATTCAATTTATTACACAAATTTCTTACTTCATAATATAGAACTCTAAACTCTATAAATCTTAGACAAACGATAAGGCTTCTTGACAGTCTGGAGTACTAAGCAAAACGATAGTTGCAGTCCAATTACAATATCAATATTGTTAACTTATGTCATAAACAACCTCAAATTCATATTTTTAGGTAAAATGAATAACAATAACCACAATAAAGCAAGAACTAAGTAACTCATAAACAAATGGGAAAAAACCCTAAATTCAAAATTCAAAAGATAACCCAGGAATACAAAGATCGAAGCATTAACTCTTCAAATGCATCAAAACCGAATTCTACCCAATTGAGAACATAATTAAATTGACGTGGGTAAAAGAAAGAAAAAGTTTTTTTACCTGCTTAGCAGCCTTGACGAGAGCAGAACTCATAAGTTTGGGCTGATCGGAAACATTGGCATCTTCGGTGGTCGGTATAGGAGCGGGCGGAGGTTCAGGGTAATTGGGAGAGAGACGAACTGGAGGAGCGTCCCTTTGTAATGTCCCAAAGGTATTGAAGGCAAGTGCTGCTATCGTGTTCACTTGTTCTTGCAATTGGGATATTATGTCCATTTTCAGTGATACTAAAGTTGTAACTGTTAATCTATTTTTGGTAGTGCTCTCAAATCCCCAAATTCAGTGATTCTCGTAAATGTTATTGGTATTGAAGGGAGAGGTTACTAAGACCGTGTTTGGTTCTTCATGATTGTAATCATATGAATGCATTGAGAAAAGAGCCAAATTTATGTAGACATTAAATTCGCATGTACGTAAATATATGAGATATGAGAAATCAATAATGCTCCAAACTAATTTCTTATATCTTATCGTTTAGAATTTTTAAGTTAGTCGTGATTTAATTTTTCCACGAATTTTTTTAACATATAAATCTTTTCTCTTGAAAAAACATGGCTTGTATTGTCGAATTATTATTTTTTTATTTAGAGTTTTGCTATATTAAAAATTTATGTTGATATACTCAAAATATGTGGATACACTAATTAAGAGAGTATAAAAAAGAGACTCGATGTTTAATTTTATAGCTAGTAATTTTTGTTGTTAATTCACATTTGACATAAAATTAATTAATATATAAAAAAAAAATTCAATTTTTTTTATTATTTTCCCTTTTAACTTTCCTTCAGCCTCCGTTACCTTAAAATAAAAATATTATACTCTTCCGTCTCAGGAAAAGAATTTTGTTTAGATAATTTAAATAAATTTGTAAGTTTTAAAATCTAAAATTTCACATTGAGTTAAAATAACTTTAAAAAATCAGGAAGCGACTCTTATTTTTAAGAACAAAAATAGTGCTGTATTTTTTTTATAAACATTTTTACGCCCTATCTGAAAATGGATAGAATATTTTTTTTATTTCGAGTTCCCGGATAAATTTGTATTTTACAAATTTTGTAGAATACTTGGAAGTTATGGAGTAGAACAATTGTTCATCTTCTAAGAAATTTTTCTTTAAACAAAACTCCTTTTATCCAATCTTCTCAATCTCATGGAAATAACTACCTGGAGCACATGACATTTCGACATATTCTAAGCCTTCTCTGTTCTGAAGACTAGTAAACAAATCATGCACTGATCAAAAGATCCAAACCATTCAAAAGTTTTACATAATTTATTACAACACCGTAGCAACTATTTCAAGACTCGAATATCAAGGCTTGAGTCGATCAACTTGTGCTTTTATTTTGTGATGGTCGGGATCAACATGAGAAGACAATTATATCTTCCTCGAGTCCCTGCAGGCAGTCGGGTATCCCAGCTCATTATTGATGATTACTTGTCAAGGAAAAAATTAAAAACAGTCACTTGGAGATCCATGAAAAAATGTCAGTACTCTCACAATGCACAATGCAGCAGCCCTAGGACTAAAGTTGAACTGCAAACATCAGTTGTGCGTGTGGTGCAAAGCAATGAATTCTTTTAGTTTAGTAGCATAATAGAAGATATTAGTGCCTGACATAAACTCAAAAGACTATAGCATATGTTATTGACACCGGCAAACCAAAATCCACCCAGAGAAATTCGAGATCTCAACATCAGATCACTTCTCAAATGCTAAGAAATCCATGGTCTTTTAGCACCCAAAAAAAAAAGGGGGAGAAATCCATGGTGATCAAAAACTAATGTTGAAAGCAGGGTGCATAATTCTCCTCACAAGCCATCCAAAAATATTAAGATCGGCTCTAAAGCAAAACAAAAATGGACAGTCTAATACGTGCTTACCTAATTCTCTTCGAGTAGTTGGTGATCAAAAAGTGATGTTACCAGCTTTATCCGGAAAACTTTATTGGATTTATTCTCTATGGTCCATCTCTTAGACCCTCTATCTATTTGCAGTTTCAGAAACATTGCTTGGTCAGCAATGAGATTGTGTTGGTAGAATGGTATCTCCAAGAACAAAATCCATGTCAGTGGTGTGACCTGAAGAGTTAGAGATTTGAGATTCAGTTCTTCCTGGAAAACCAGATTTTTCAGCTGGTTTAGATAGGACTGCCTCTTCTGTCCTCAGTATAGGCTGTGAACCTGCTTCAGTAGTATCAGCAACATCATTCATTGGGTTGTCATTCTCAGAAGTCTCATCCTTACTAAAATCCTTCTCTGGTTGCATATATCGAGAGCTATCAATTGTCCGGGAAATTGGCCTCTCCATTACAGTGTCCATTGGTTCAATTATTGGTTGATTGAGCTCGAGATTGGAGTTGTCCAGTTTTTTGTGGACGAACTCACTTGACTTAACCCCAGAGTCCACATATTGAGATTCTACAGGAACCAATTGAGATTCAGTAACTACAGGAATGTGATGGAGCTCAAGATCTGAGCTTTTGAATTCATTGTGAACCGATTCAGTTGGGCTGGGTCCAGATTCTGCTTCTGGGAGCAAAAATTGAGTTTCAACTACAGAAGGAGTTTGGTCTAGCACTAGTTCAGATTCGCCAGCCACGATTTGAAATTGAGTCATCTGATTACTGGTTTTACTGCAAGAGAAAATACCAACCATTAGTTCAGATGCTGGAACTTCAAAAACCTGCATCACCTCATCCTGTTCAACCATTTTAAGATTCTTCAATAAAGGAGAAGATTGGTTATCAAATCCAAACTCTGGACTTTGCTGTATTGTAACTTTTCTGACTTCTTGTGAAGCGCTTGATACATTATTAGGCATGTTAGGCAATGGTACAATACTCGAGGCTGATTGATTCTCAAATCTGAACTCTGGAATTTGCTGCTGCATAACTTTTCCTCCTCCCAAAGAAGTGCCTGCATCATTCTTCGACATATTGGTCAAAGGTACAATAACAGAAGATGATTGGTTCACAAATCCAAACTCTGGCTTTTGCTGAGGTGTAATTTTTCCTGCCAAGGAAGCACCTGTGGCATTCATTGGCATATCGGTCAGAGGCAAAACAACAGTGGCAGATTGGTTATTAAGTGCAAATGGGCAACCTGACGGCAATTCAGGAGGTAACACTTGGTCAGGAGCCACGAATGCCTGGTTCTCTAACTGTACAGGTTGCTCAATGTTTTGTACTGGTTGATGGATAGAGCCATTAACCTGACTTTGTGGGTTGAATACCGGGATGGGAACATCTCTTCTTTTGTACAACTGAGCATGTGGAGCAACATCATTTGCTGCTGTGATTGGAGTAACTTGCTCTGGCTGAAATACAACACCGCGCAGAAGAGTGGTGTTATTGCCAATCCTAACACACACAAAATATCCAGCATCAAAAGTACCCTCAATGACCCCAGAAACCACTCGACCAACCATGTTATCATTAATTTGATTTTCAGTTTGTTGAATTTTCTGGATGCCATTGGATGCAGGAGTTGCAGGTAACTGCGAGTTCTCTTTCTTCACAAGATTCTCATCCTTACGTGGACGACCACGTTTCCGCTTTACTGGGAGATCTGCTGGATTGGGGGTTCCCATCAGCTTATTTTGTTGACTCATTTTTGCGAAAATTGATGCAACTATGCCACTTAAGCTGGTTTTCTGCAAACACAGACCAATCATTTCCCATTCAGATCTCTATTAAGCCACTCTCAAGTACAATGTGAATAAAAGCAGACAGATTCTGGTGCAACCACATGGATTCATATATTCTTTCTGAAGAATTAAGGCAAGGACTGAAATACTCTGACTTACCCCTCTCTTGTCATCATGTATGCTCACTATCATAATTAATCTTGCATTGATTAAACCATAAACATTAGAATAGAAAAGGTTACATATTCAATGGTCTTCAGCATTTCCGCTAATTTAAGAGACCCATAGTGATAGAAGACTGATGGAAAAAGAATAGTTTCAAGTACATTAGAGGGGAAAGGCAAATGCATGTAAAATCTTGAGGTGGCTTCTTAATTCACTATCAGAACTGCCATGGGAATATGAGAAACAATTTATCTGGCCAAAGGCAAGTAATTCGTGTCCATGAAAAAAATCTAAAATAACAGTTTATATTGAGTGATACGCAGCTTTTATCCAATATAGAGGACAGGTAGTGCAAACTAACAATCTGGAGCGCATAGGGGCAGAGGTATTTTCTCTGAAGCTACTGGAAGTGAAATGTGAAGCAACAGCTGAACATAGGGATTACAGTAGTTTCATTGCACCCCCTCCATCTATCATGGAAATGAAAACAACCTCTAGTAGTTCTTCATGACTTGTATGGTTAAGAAGGCTAAGAGAAAACATACGTGTACTTATTTCATGGAATAAGAATGACTCAGGGTCAAGATGAATTAAAGAACGTTCAATTTTATTTTACTACTTTATAATCACCTGTATGACAAAAATATAGTTTGTTGTTTTAATTCTTTAATATAGATGACACAGAAATGGACTTGCTAAATAAAGTTTGAACAACAGCTACCTATATAGTGAAAAAAAGAGATCTGAAACAGCAGCAGACCAGTGTCACCAGCGACACCTACGAATACACTGTGAGGCACTATTTACTACATGAACAGAGAAATGGATAAGTAACTAGATAATAGATACCACTGTAAGACATGACTGTTGGGAGAAACTAGGCAGGATAGCAGAAAGAGAAAAATAAGCTATAGTTATATGCTCGTTTAAATTAGACACAAAGGATATGCCAACATAAGCTAACAGATATAAAGAATACGACCAGATGACCGGACAATGATTCAATACTACTTTAAAAAGTCTAAGGACAACAGGAGATGATTTAAGGACTGTGACAAAGCAGTGTGGAAGAGCATTTCCTTTTCACCGGCTTATAATGGAATTGAAGTAGCTGATCCCGACAATGTGAATAAAGTTGTTGGAGTTAAATATCTAAACACATCAAATAGAGAATATTTACTGTTATTACAATCAGAGCTAGGCAATTGCTGAAACAGAAGCAGAAGAGAAAGAGGTTGTAAAACCTGTAAAAGCCTACATGTGGACAAACATCTTACCACCACTGCACCCTATCATGTCCATACTAATGCTGATGCAAATGATAGTGTACTTTTTATGTTTTAGATAAGGGAATTGATTTTCCGCAAGCTAATTTGATATTTTCGCAAGATCAAATAGGACCCACTTGCGGAAATATCAAATCTCATATAGAATTGATATTTCCGCAAACTAATTTGATATTTCCGTAAGATCAAATATGACCCACTTGATAAATATTAAATTAGCTTGCGAAAATATCAATTCCCTTTAGATAATTACAGGATGTACCTAGCCCATTTAAAAGTCAAGATATTAATTCCCTATAAATCACATGAATTTGGTATAACGGCTTACATATGAATCTGCTACTTCAGTTCCAATGTGGAAATCAAAGCCAACTCACTTCCTAATATTAAATGTCTCGCAAGGATGTTGATATATGATGACTAATCCAAACTAATTTTCTATAACCCACTATCCTCTTATCATTCACTGCCAGTCATCCAACACATAATGGAGCTCCATTAAATCCAGAATATTTTCAATTTCCCAATAAAAAGAATCAAGCCCAAAAAACAGATGATAAAAAAAAACACCCAGTTTTACCGAATGACTACCATAAGGCATATATTACTGAAAGTAAAATTTAGTTTCAGATCTATATTCTTGCCTCTCAAACTCACCTCAACAAACCAAAATTCAAGATTAAAATTTTAAAATTCACATAATATTTTTTCCACCCCGTTGCTACGTTTTCTGATTTTCACATCAGCCAAACACAGCCCGACTGAAAATCAAACAGACGCCCCTAAAATTAGACGAACCCCACAAACAAACACAAGCTCATAAACATATACATATACAATATATACAAATTTACCTGTTCACAACAACATTGAAATTCTAAAGAAACCATCTTTATAAGATTCTTTAGGATCAATGACCTGTAGGTTTAGTTTGCATGAAGAATGTCACATTACATGTTCACATATATGTAACAAATAGATGTGCGTAGGTGTTGGGATTAGAAGAACTTACATACAGCTTTCAAGGATTTGTGGGAATGATTTTGAATAAGAGATCTGAATAATTTGATGTTTTGATTTTTAATTAATGATGGATACGTTTAGAATTTGACCCATCAAAAAATATACGTTTGTAATTTGAGAATTGAAGAGAGAAAGAAAAGAAAAAGAAAAAGAAAAGTAAATAAAATAAAATAAAATTTTAATTATTTATACTTCTTAAAAAGTTAGTACTAATTTTTTTTTGAATCCTACAAAGTTAATAGTATAAAACATAATGTTAATCTAATGCCTAATTGTTAGAAAACTCCAATAAATATTTAAAATTCACCTTTTTCTTTTTCTTTGGGTTTCAGTTCAATTTTTGATTTTATTTCCTTTTCTTTTTCTTGAGTTTTATAATTTCTTTAATTAGTATAAATTTGTTTGCTTCTGTTTCTTTTAGAATATTTATTTCATTTTACTCTCTTTTTTTTTGTACTTTAGGTACCTTGCAAGTAAATCCTTACTTTTATCGAAGAGTAGACTCGAACTTTTGAATTTTGTACAATAAAAGAGAAAAATTAATCATAAGGTTATTCTCCTCATCTGAGTAAGGATTTAAATATGACCATCTTTACAATGTTTTTATGGAGTGATTTCTATGCTAGAATGAAACATAATTTACCTAATCAAATGTCTTTTTTCTGGTGTTAAAAAAAATAATGTTTCCTTTTCAAAATGTTTTTGTACCTGAGAGGCTCACTTTTGATTAGGGCCGAGCAAAAAATCGAATTTGTCCCCCAAAATCACACCAAAAATAGATCAAATCGCACTAATAAAACTGCACCAACGATTTCGGCATATATTACGATTTTAAGAGGGTTAAGAAATCGCATCTGCAGTTTAGTTTTAAGTTATGCAGTCTATCGCACTGCCAAAATTGCACCGTACCAATAATACTTATTATATATTTTTTAAAGTTACATAAGCCAAAACAACATGATTTTGGCCATTTATAAAAATTGGAACCGATTCATATATGAAAATGACCTTCTTTGATTATTTCTTGTTTCCTATTTTTTTTTTTTTTGCGTAATCAATAATGTGGTATTTGACTATTTGAAATTTTTGTTGCTGGATTTTTGACAAATTAATGTTTTAGCAAATGAATTCTCATTGGAGACTTGTTTATTATAAATAAGTGTTTATTGTAGACTTAGTTCATGGAATTTTGTATTTTTATACCTCCAGTTTAACTTTATTTGTTTTCAAAATTGTAACCTAACATAACTCTCTTTTTCTCATGGAAAAGATATTTTTCAGTACGTATATATTCAATTGGTTTTAAATCTGAAAGCGCACCAAAAGAAACCGCATTGCACGTTTCAAAACCGTAGTGATTTTATGTGCGATTTTGAATTTGTCAAACCGCACCTAAGCACCTAAGCGGTTTCATGTGTGGTTTGAGATTCCAACCGCAAAAAATCATACCATACGCTATGCTACTTTTTATAACCTCGTGCTCAATGAATTCGATCATTACAATCTTTTGAAATATTATTTGGTAGGGGTCGGTTTCTTCGAGTTACTCTAGTACTAAATATGTTTATTCTAAACGTAATACATTAAGACAACTTTTTTGAAGATATAGTTAAATCTGGTTAAGTTAGTGTCTCAACATGCGCATTTTTAAGAGGTCACGCTACTTTACCCTTGTTTGACGCCCACAACGTGTTCTCTTGGTGACACTAGCTGATATTTTTTTAGAGTTTATTATAAATACTAGTATTTGGTGGTAAATGATAAATTATGTGTGGTAGAATTAGAATTTTATAAAATTTGAAGGACAAAATAGAAAGATAAAAAATCTAAATTAAAAATGACAAAATAGTAATATATCTAAAGTTGTAAGGGCAAAAAAATTATAAAAAAAGAAAAGAAAAGAAAAAAGACAAGTGTGATACAAAATTACCAAACTTTCATTGTAAACTTTATAATATAGAAGATTAAGGTTTTTGATAGAACGTTTTAGATTTATCTATATGATGACTAAGCTCGTAGATATCCTAAATATTTTGAAAGAATGTTATAGATATGCCATCTTAGTCTATTATTAGATTTGATCTTAACCATTATTTGTAAGACCTACTGACTACATAAAGATGCCCCTCAATTGTAAAATCATAAAACATAGGTGTAATCATTTGTTGTAAAATAAAAGTTTCAATCCCTTGTTATCAAGAAGTAAAAGTTTCAGTCGCTTTTTACTAAATATGAAAAGTTTTGATTTTGAAATGAAAATATTATATATTTTAGAACGTTCCTACCAAAACGTACTCACTAATTATCTTCACGTACATTTCCATGTTACAAATCTTAACGTGCTATATTCAACCTACTATAGATAACAAAAAATATTGATTATGACAGGTTTCATACATCAACACCTTGTAAGTCTCTCATATTAACTCAAGTCAAGTAGTCAAAACTTAGAGCTTCCAAATCAAAATCAATTCATTTGGCTTAAAACCCAACCAAAACAGAACTGTATTATTTGAGACAAAAAATGTGAGACCCCTATTATTATCCAATTATAAAAGATAGAAATTAGTTAAATCTTAATGTTAGTTCTTAATCTTTGATGGCATGCAACAACAACAAGAACCAAATCTCTGTATCCACTAATGATCTACAGCCTTCATCATCTTCCTAATCATCCTCCAGCTCCTATCCCATATGGCAACTCTTATGAGAAAGATATGAAAATTGGACTAATTATCCCTATAGTTCCATAACAGCATCTATATTGATCGATTTTTGATATCATTTATTCATTAAATACTTTACTTACTTTACTTATGGGTTGGGACTTTGTATCTAGCCAGAAATGTTTATTGATTTCTGATATCATTTATTAATTAAATACTTTACTTACGGGTTGGGACTATGCATCTAGCCGAAAAATGTTTGTTAAGGGTGTTCTCCCATCTCCCACAACCTCTAAATGATACAAAGACTCTCTATAAAATTGGGTTTGAGATTGAATAATTTAGTTTCAGCAGGCTGGGAGTGCACAAAAATCAGGTCAAGTTAGGCCTTGGCCGAAATTTTCAAGACCTAGTCAATTTCAAGCTAGGCGAAGCCATAGGCTTTAGTACAAAAAAAAATAGGATTGATTATGGCTTGTAGGTTTCAGGTTGAGCACTAGGCTTTTTCTGGAGTGATTATTCAGTGCTCCTATGGCACCTGTCACGTGGTGTTCCAGGAGCATTTAATAATTTTTCTTTTTTCTGACTAGTTTGTTTTTTTTATATACGTATAATTTTATTTTAAAAAAAAAAGTAATGACCTTTTATGCTTTAAATAAATTTATACTCCTATTTCACTTCAAAAAAATATATAAAATAAAGTCTAAATAAGCTAACTCTTTATAATTTAAATTTAAAAATAAATATTACACATTGATAAAAGCAAAACAAAAATAAATGTATACTACTAAAATGAGGTGAGTTTGAGACAAAGATTTAGTATATACAAAATGAATTTTTAATTAACATAAAATTTAACTGAGGAGAGTTCAAGGGTTTTATTAAATATCATATTTTACTTCTAAGCTTATAACATTTATATATTTCTACCTAAAATAGTTTCATTAAGGCCGGAATTGGAAAAAATGTAATCTCTTCAATTAATAATTTGATTATCATTTTTTAAAATTTATATTTTACCAAAAAAAATTTTAATATAAAATTTATATAGCGTAAGTTATCATAGCGAAAACTTTAAATATGATGAGCCTAGATTTAACTTACCAAAATTACGATAGTTTTCTTAGTTTCAAAATTTATATATATATTTTTTAGTTTATTCTAAAATTAGAGATATATTTTTATTTTAGTACTATAAAGTAATATGATTTTTTTAATTATTATTCTTTTTACCATCATATTCAACATTATTCCATTGTTACTAGATTATTAGTTAATATTAGAAGTGCATTTAAAAATATAAAATTATTTAAAAAAAATATGTATCTATAAAATTTTTAGAATACAACTAGATATAAACCTACACGTTGTGGCGGAATTATTCATTTTATTGAAAAATATATATAATTAAAAGTTATTTTTGTTGTGATTTGAAATAAAAGAGTTGGTCTTTATTTATAAGGTAAATAAAACACGTGTTTAGATCAATCATCCATCAATTTGGGATAATATCTAACTGAAATTATGAGATATAATATCAATTTAGAATTGATGCAATTTTATAATATAATATCAGTTTATATTTGTATTTATAGGGTAATGTTACAGTTTTTTTTTTTTTTTGTGATTAAATAATTTAAATAAAATTTTAAAAAAAATTTATGCATGAATTTGTTTTTGTAAATAAAGTTCAAAAACTCAATTATGGGATAATATTACATATTTTTTGTTTGAGAATTATTTTAAAATAATGAAAAATTTAAATTATTAGATAATATAAAATATTTATGTGTCAGAGTTATCTGCAAAAATAAGATAATAAAACAATTCAAAAGCCAAATTATTGGATAATATCAATTTAGAATTGCTGCAATTTTTGGATATAAATGACAAAAACTTGAACTTAAATTTATGGTTGAGAGAAAGCAATTGAATGTATTAGCAATAGTGATAGAGGAATAAAAAAAAGAAAATTAATCTTACTGTATAACAAAAAATTATAAGAATAAGAGAATTATTTGTTGTGTGATTTGGAATGAAAGTATTAGTCTCTATTTATAGGATAAATAAAAAATATGTTTTCATAAATCACCCATGAATTTGGGAAAATATCAATTTGGAATTACTTAAATTATGCAATATAAAATTATTTTGGATTTACTGTAATTTTGGGATATAAATATCAGTTTAGATTTGTATTTTATAATTTTTAACTTTATAATATCATTATTTTTTTGTGTGAGTATGGAATTAAAAAAATCTTAAAAATTTTATGTGGGCGAAAATTATAGGATAATATTATATAAAGAACAAAAAATAATTTTTGGATAATTTCAAATACCAAATTATTAGATAATTTCAAATACCAAATTATTAGATGATTTCAGATTTTTTTTGTCTGTGTGAGATTATTTTGATTGAGTGTAGTGAGAAAATTATTTAGCTGTAATTAGTGTTAAGTTACATATATTTTTTTTGTGAGAGTTATCTGTAATTATCTATTTATATTTGTAATAAATGCAGTAGGGGAGTGGAATGTTTGACAGGTTGACATGTGTCATTACCTGGTGTAAGGCCCCGAATTTTATAAAATACAAAGTTTAATTTTTTTACATATATATTTTTCTGAAACAGTAAGTGGTTAAATTGACAAAGTTAAAAGTTAAGAATGTTATGTGCAAATTTTATTATGTCGGACAATATTCATTTTGTCAGAAAATATTCGTTTTGTCGGGGAATATTCGAGTCGTACGATGGCGCCGAAATAACCAATCATTGGTGGAACCCACAACGAAATATTGTCGGATATAGAAAACGGCAGAAGTAACCTTTTTAAATAAAAATAGTCAACTGTGTTATTATTTTTAACTGTTAAAATACCGGTGATAAAAGATTAGTAACATACGGTATTTTATGGTATTTTACTGTAGCACGATATTCTACAGTAGCACATGATATTACGTAATAGCACACGGTATTGCACAATGTCTCATATTATTGATCTGATAATGTGGTTATTGCACCGTATTCATCAATAATTAATGATACACAGTATTTTACATTATTGATTCAATAATTGTCATTACATTGTATTTTGTATCATTGAGCCAATAATAATTATTGCACTATATTTCAAAATTATTGAACCAAATAATTGTCACAGTAACAAATATACAGTAAATTATATTATTAAATTAATAATTATCAGCAACGTGTTTCTTACATTATTGTTAAATTATTGCTATTACTGTTGTAACATTACCTTAATTATTGTATTATTAATGGGTATTTTTATTATTTTATATGAATAGTAAGAAAATATGTGGACCCTCTGTGGGGGCCATGTGAGGAATGGAATTTGAAATGGATTTTGCTAGAGAAGTTAAGTAGCCAGGCGACACTGCCAATTTGGAAAAGTTAGGTTAGCATGTAGCACGTCAGTTGCTCACTTATCGTGCATAGTGCTTTTCCTTCTCCTATAAATATATTGATAATTTGAATAGAAAAATCACACCAAAAACGTAAAATTTTTCTGCAAGTATTTTATGAGTATTTTTCTAAGAATAGTAAGGTTATCTTGAGAGTTAATAAGCTAAAAGGAGTGCAGGAATTTCTCAAGTAAGTATTTTATTTAAAGAGTAGTAATTGCATAAATACCTATTTCACACGGTATTCATAAATCTTCATTTAGAAGACTCTTCTTTGAGAATATTTATTTTGAAAAGTTTCATTTGGAAGATTTATTTGAAATATTATTTCAAAAACTATTTTAGAAGTTATTATATTTTATTCTTTACACTACAAAAATTTATATTATATAAATATTTTTGATAATTCATAATATACGAGTTATCATACACTATGAAATTTATATGTGGTAATTACTAATTATATTATAAATATATAGGTTTATTCACTACATTTAAGAATACTCTTTTCACGTGATAAGGTAATGGATACCATCTTTTTCATTTTTCATACTTACTACGGTAATGGATATTATTTTTTTATACTCTTAAACTTACTATGGTAAGTATTGTTCGGTAAAACTTTTGAAATGATTATAATTTTCTTAATAGTCTGCGCTTTATCTAATATCATTTCAATTGAATCTTCCTATTTTTCTGAACCTTTCTATTGAACTGTAATCATTATTCTAAACTGTGGATCTTAAATATCATTTTTGAATTTCACTCCACATCATGTTGATAATTTGGACATTATTTGAATATGCATAAAGTAAAATTGTAAACTTTTGATATTTATTGTTTATCTTGTTTCTTTTGTACATCATTTTATATATCTGTTGTTATTCTAATCATCAAGAATCAAGTTATTGTTAATATCTATAGCCTGAGGCATAGATTTGATAAATGTGTTGATAGGTTAAAGACGATATATTTGATGGTGTGTCTTTTAGGACACGTGGTGAATGTTATCTTTGGCCTCTAGTGCAAAGATGAACTGTTGTTTGGTATGATTATAACCAAAGGCTGTGGACTTGGTATAATCATGACCGTTGCTATTATAATTGAATATCTTTGGCCTATAGTGCAAAGATGAACTGTTGACTTGTATGATTATGATCAGGAACTATGAGTTTGTATTATTATGGTCAGTGGTATTTCAGATGATAAAAGTTGATGAAGTAAAAAGAGAAGCGAGTGGACATCATGGTCCATATGATTTTTCTAATGGTTTTTTTTTTCTGTTGCAGTTGTTGATTTGAACTTTGTTTAAGAATTTAACTGCAGTTGTTGAATTAAAATTTACTGTTTAAATTATTCTATCAAGAACTCAACTGTTGAAGGCTAACGATAATTTATTCGTCATTATTTTAGTCACGATATTCTGTAATGTCCATGAATTTTAAGACGTCATTATTAATTAAATATACAATTTAATTTCTAATGAGTTAGTTTTGCGTGATTATTTAAACCTTTGGGTGCAATTATGTGCTTAAGTGATTATATGATTAATTTCAAGTGGTAGTAAAGGGAGTCACTAATAGTAGTTAAATTAGTGAGCAAACCCTAATGTTTAATATCAATGCGATTGATAAAGTAAGTGAGGATTGTAATAATTCAAATGACTTGTTAAATAACAAGTCTAATTGGATTAAGTTAATTAATTAAAAAGTTAATTAATTAAGAAGAATGATTTTATATCATTAAATGAAATAATAGTCTAACTAATTATTTAGTAGACTAATATTATGTGGTATTTAAATGAGGCCCAAACAATTGAATTGTCTTATCCTTGTAGCATGTGTATTGGGTTAATTTAGCAAAGCCCAAGCTTTTATTTTAGTAAAAGGGAGCCTTGTATGTTTAGAATGGGGGAGCCCAAATGTATTTAAATGAAGTAGATGTTATTCAAACCTAGCCCAAACCGTGCCAAACAAATAGTTGCAAAAGTGACACTCAACGTGGGACCCTCTTTCGGTTGATGCAGGGGGGAACAAGGGGAGCATACTAGGCAGGTTTGAGGAAAAAGGAAGGGAACCACCCGACTGCTCCTCTGTGGCAGTTCGGCAGCCATAGGGGGCGGCTGACTGGATGGAATAAGTGGGCAAGTGGGAGGTCTGTCACTCGGCAGCCTCCTATGTCAGTCTAAGGGTAGTATGCGGCTGCACAAAGTAGCAGCTGAGGGATGACTTTCTAGGTTGGGTAGGGATTCAAAATCTGAGCCTATAAATAGAACCCTCTCCATCCTTTGCAAGAGTTACTGCATCAATTTCTATTCAGCAATCAGAGAAAGTGAAGAGAGAGAAAACCAGTGTTATTCATTTTCCTTCCTCTTGAGTGCCGAGAGTTTGAAAACACCTATCATCGTTATTGATCTATAATTTCGGGTAGAGTTTTTGTGGTGAATGTCAAGCCTAGTCTCCTACTTTAGAAAATCTAGGAGAAGGGCATCCAAGAGCATAAGGTATATATACTACCTATTTTGTTGCTATCTGAGTGAGTAATATATTTTCACAATTAAAGTATGCTTTGATGGTTGAAAAGATTAAAAACATGATCAGATGCCATGTTTCGAGTTTTAGCATATTAGTATGAGTCTTGTTATTCATTGAGGTAAAAAGGTTTAACATGTATGCATGAAAAGGATAGTTATATAAGCTTGGTTAATAAATGGAGTAAAGCTACGGTTTATGTGTTTTTCATATTCATGTATATTAGTAAGGTCTGTTGGGTTCATGCTTATGAAAAGCATGAGAAAGGTATGTGTTTTTGGTCCGAATGACTTTTTAAAATCAAAACAGAGTCTGTTATGAACTGTGTATTACCAGTACATGAAGTTTTATGTAAATGTTCACCAAGTGTGTGTCTAAATGCCTAAAAGAACCATACTTGCTGTAAAGGACTGTTTAAACCAAAAATGTCATTAGTGAGGTGTTAGTAGTATGGGTGGTATGAATTTACCCAAATTACATGTATGCTATGTGATAATTCTTGTGCATTCATGATGCTCGTATAAATGTTTGTGCGAAACTTTCTGGTTAGGCTGAGTTTCATCGTGTGCTTGGGTAGTATTTTGTGTTGCTTGGTTGCTGCCTATTTTCCTTGCGACGTCGTTCAGTTGTTTAATGGGGGCAAGATAGCAAAATGTATATACTTAATTAACTATTATGTAAAGTATAATAATTAAATAACGTTAGATTAATTATTTATTATTTAAGTTTCTTTTTAAATAATAAATAAGGGTGATTAGTTAACTAATTATTACTTGAAGTTAAATGATAATTATAGAATATTAAATTAATTATTATTTAACTAAGGTTAAATAATAAGTAAAGTAAACATATTAATTAATTATTATTTAAATATGAGTAAATCATGATTAAATGATATTAAGCTAATTATTGTTTAACTAAGGTTAAATAATAAGTAAAGGAAACTAGTTAATTAATTATTACTGGATTAAATAATAATTGATGGGTATTAAGTTAATTATTTATTATTTAACGATTTAAATAATAAGTAAAGGTAAATAATTAATAATTATTATTAGATAATAATTAAAGGTTAATAAGCTAAACTTTACTAGTATTTAATTAAGTAATTATTATTTACTTAATACTTAAAGGATGATGGCTTAACTAACTATTATTTAATTGATATTAAATAATAAGTGAAGCTAATTAATTAATTAATTATTTAATTAATAATAATTAAAGGAGGATAAATGAAGTATTTATTATTAAGGTTAAATAATAAGTGAAGATGATAAGTTAAGTAATTATTATTTAATTAATATTAAATAATAATTAAGGGATAGTAAGTAATTAATTATTATTTAATGGGTATTAAATAATAAAGTAAAGGTAATTAACTAATTAATTATTATTTAATGAATATTAAATAATGATTAAGGAATGATAAACTAAGGGTTTAATATTTAAATAATATTAAACACTAAGTGGGATTAAGTAATAAATTATTATCAAGTTAATAATAATTTAAGGATGTAAGTCATTGTTTATTATTTAATTAATATTAAATGATAAATAAGGATGTTTAATATTTAGCTATAATTCTAAATAAGTTAGAAAGTTAATTATTTATTATTTAATGAATGTTAAATAATAAATCAGAGTAAGATAAATAACTAATCACCAAATGATTAAGGGGCAAGAGCAAGTCAATTATTTGGACAATTGTAACGGATTGTTCAAGAATGTAATAAAACCTAACAGAGATATTCTGGGAACCGTAGTTAATATTTTTCTATGAAAAATAGTATCAGTTAATTAAATCATTAACCAGAGTCGAAATTAAATGACGTGTAGGGTTATGTGCTATGTGAATTACCCTAAGTGTTTTAAATGCTGAGTCAACAGCATGAGTAAACGTATACGTGAATAAATACGTGCAACACTAATTGATAGGCCAACGTTATCTATGTTAGGTCTTTCAAGGGAATTTCTGAGTCTAAAGAAAGCTAGCAGTAAGTCGATTGACAGACAAGTTCCTCAACCTTACTCATATTTTTATTGAGCAAGTTACCCTGACTTATTTTGATATTACAATTTATTGCGAAATCAATATTATTGTTATTCGCACATGGTGCCATTGAATTCATATTCCATTCTTGAATTATGAATTATTTGAAGTTCTTACCTCCATGAACTAATTAAAAGGGAAGTCTAAGTCATTTGTTCGGCTAGACATATGGGTAAATTATTTTAAAAACTATCCGAACCATGGTGGTACAGATTCTTAAACTAAGGAGAACAATCCATAATGGGGAGCAACCTAAGTATCAAATAAACGATACACACAGAATAAATGTTATGCATACACATAGAGTACGAGAGGCTGATCCCCTCAAGTACAGTTCTGGACATATAACCTAAGAGGGTCAATCAAGAGACTGATACCTCAACAGACGTTCAGGGTCTTTTGGACCACTCAGCATTTTAATGATCAATTATTATTCATTGTTCGAGCATTGATCATATTGTTCAGATATTTATTCTTCTTAGTTCATTGAATCATTCAATTATTATCTAATCATGACATACTCATATAAAACTTGCTAAGCAAATTAGTTGCTCACCCTTGCTATGTCATGAAATTTTATTGCAGCCAAAAATGAATGTTCAGATAAAGATAAGGGTAAGGGGAAGATGAACTCGTAGACGTGCTGGGGTACTAAATGTCTACTGTTATGTTTTGTTTAAGTCTGATTACATATAACACGAATCCTATTGTATATATTAAATTCGTGATGTATTTTGATAAGGTTTTGTACCTTGGGACTAGTAGTTAACCCTTTTGTATAAAGAACTTATGTTTATTTTCCGCAATAGATATCGTGTGTTGTTTTGGGATGTGTATAAGATATAGTTATATTGGATCGTGAGCACTGAGTTTGAGGTACTAGTACCCGAATTTGGGGGCGTCGCATATTCTTTACTAGGCTATTTGTCACCCTTTCTTTTTTATTCAATTGTTTTTCAACAGGAGATAAGAGAGTAGCTGAGTCTAGTCGGCGGATGTAGTGAAGGTCTGAGTTGTAGCTGTATTAGTCTTCATAAGTTGTAAAATTGTGTGGCAATAATACTGAAAACTTAGTTGTGTATTATTCGAATGCTGTATTGTGGTTTATCGTACGTTATATTCTAATAGTTGTGTATTTTGACGTCTTAAGTTTGGGCCGTGTTGGCCCAGATTTGAGGTCGTCACAGTTGGTATCAGAGCTTAGGGATATGATCTTTAATGGAGATATGAGGTTAGAACTAGGAGGGGAGAAACGAATAGAATCAATCACTAGTGTATCCTACATAAATTAGATTTTATTATCTAATGAGTCGATTTGAATGTAGGGACATGAAATGATGAGTCAGTTTGTTTAACTAACATTTATTTTATGACCACAGTTAGGTATGAAATCTAAAAATCAGGAAGTTAACTATGGAATGTTCGAAGCAAATGTTGCTGAGAACCAGGAAGCGACGAATAATCCTCTTACAAACTCAGAGTTGAATCATTTACCTAAGGCAAAATTTATTCGTGTTCTATCCAGGAAGGATGAAAGTGAAAGCTCTACTACAATCGTTCCAGATCCGTTCTTAGAAGCAATTAAAGGATTTAATGAACTTGCAGAAATTATTGCGTTTAATCTCCTCACTAATTGGAAGGGCCGTATCACCTGGTTATGTTCGATAACAAATGATCAGAATATATGGATTTTTTATATCAGTTTTTGGGATTTATGGTGTTCCAACTATGATTTTCAAGATTATTTAAAAATGATGTTTCTATACTTTTGGCGTTACAATTTAGAGGAATTCAGGTTAAGTTAGTCATTATCGTGAAAATTGCAGTTTATTAAAAATACTATTTTAATGGAAATCATTGGTACGTCACTACTGATGAAGTTGATGAATTTGAGAAATAGTTTGTCAGAAAATTATTTAGTGGCATTCCCATAGTTGAAATACGTGAAGATTTGAAGGAAGTATTTGGGACTCGATTTGACGGTAACATTCTTGCTGATCAAGAAACAGAATGAGGTGATAACCGGTAAGCTATTCATAAATTTTTGTGAAGTTTATGCTCAGTTAGATACTGGATCTACCTATTCTTTTATATCACCTATATGTGCTCAACGTTTAAATTTGACTTATGAAAACTTAGACTTTGACTTATCAGTTGAAACCCCATTGAGAGAAATAGCCATTACATCTACTGTATATAAATCTTGCCTAGTCCAAATCAACAAACTCACATTACCTATTAACCTTATTTTTTGAAAATGCATGAATTTGATTTGATTTTAGGAATTGATTGATTGACTAACCATCATGCTAAAATTGATTGTTTTCAAAAGATTATTAATTTTTATATTCCTAATCAGCCTGCCATGCAAATTCAAACAACCAAACTATTGAAATCTATAACTATTATTTCTAGCCATAAAACCATTCGTTTATTGAAAATAGATGTCAAGCCTTTTTAGCTCATGTCACTGATTTGAATAAAAATATGTCAGACTTGAATGATATTCCTATTGTTAATGAGTTTTCTGATGTTTTCCTAATGAAATTCCTGGCTTACCCCCAAACCGTGAAATTAAATTTTGTATTGATCTTAAACTCAATACTAAGTCTATTTCCAAAGCCCCATACCAAATGGCTCCTATTGAATTTCAAGAGTTAAAAGTTCAACTACAAAAATTATTGGATACTAGTTTCATTTCTCCAAGTACATCACCTGGGGTGCTCCTGTTTTATTTGTGAATAAGAAAGACGGAAGTATGAGGTTGTACATTGATTACCGAGAATTGAACTATGTCACCATAAAAAATAGGTACCCGTTACCTCGGATTAATGACATGTTTGATCAATTGCAGGGTGCTTAACATTTCTCAAAGATTGATCTCCGTTTTGAATATCATCAGTTAAAGGTTAAAGCTGAGGACATTCCAAAGACTGCTTTCAGAACTCGTTAAGAGCATTATGAGTTCTTAGTCATGCATTTTGGACTAACCAATGCTCCTGCAGCTTTCGTGAACATGATGAATCGAATATTCAAGGAATATTTAGATCATTTTGTGGTTGTCTTTATTGATGACATCCTCATATACTCCAAAAGTCGTGAGGATCATGAGCAACACTAGAGATTGATACTCCAAAAGCTTCGTGAGAACAAGTTATATTCCAAATTGAAGAAATGTGAGCTCTGGCTTGAGGAAGTCACGTTTCTTGGGCATGTGATTTCTAGTCAGGAAATATCAGTCGATCTTGCAAAGATTGAAGCAATATTAAATTGGGAGCAACCTCGGTCAGTAACTGAAGTCCGAAATTTTATAGGCTTAACTGGTTATTATCGGAGATTCGTAGAAGGATTTTTTCGAATCGCCACTCCATTAACTCAACTGACTCGGAAAAGTACAAAATTCGTATGGAATGAGAAATGCGAGAAAAGTTTTCAAGAACTCAAGAGGAGACTTGTTTTAGCTCATATTCTGACCATACCATCAGGATCGGGAGAATTTGTCATATACAACGATGCTTTAGGCAAAGGTTTAGGCTGTGTTGTGACGACCCCGAATCCGGGCTCCTTGAACCTCGGACCCGGTTCAACACGAGTACTACCTTTTCCTTATCGTTCATGACTTACAACAATATTATAATTGCTAAATAATCATTTATTTACAATTATATAACATCTCTTTCTATTCCAGAATCGCAATCTTTATACATTCCTAGTATGTCTTCATATCATACATGATACGACATTCTATTACAATCAATTTGAGATCATATGTATAATGACTCAATCACACCATCCTATTATCCTTATTCATAAAGGACAACGTCTGAAAAATGATATTCAAATAATCTGTAAATGTTCTCTTAACAATTTAAGTTTGTTAATCTATAGCACAACAAAACATAAACTCTTCATATCTACTTACACAAGTGAATGAATTAGTCTACCGCAAGGTTTTACTACAAAAGCACCTATGCTTCAATCTTGATGACTCGTTAGTCAATCTTCATCTTTGCCTCTACCGGAGTAATCGGCTTCCTCAAGCTACTCTGTAATGTTTTGTTTTAAGCAAGGGTGAGCACGACGGCTCAGCAAGTCTAACAATTTCACATAACACGTAAAAACAGTTCAATCATGCTTCATGCATCTTATGCTTTGCAGTACATACATTTCTCATGCATATCATGCCTCGCATTTAATCTATGCTTCGTGCCTAGCATCTATCATGACATATAGTTCAATGCAGAACAATTGTCTTAAATCAACTACCGCATATCAACAGTTCAAATCAACTTATTTCACAAAAGCACATTAACACATCTTTGCACATAACCACGTATGAGCACATCACAGTTTAATAACAAACTTATAAATTATGTACATAATGCAACACGTTCTGAAAAACTTGCCTGGACTTGTATAACCAGCTTACGTTAATCTTTGACGTTCCTTGCACCACCTACACGGTATGTGAGATCAACGGTGCACAATATCAGTCAAAGTTTGACTCAATACTAAATCTTATTTTAAAGATATTTATTTTTTCTTATCATCCCCTTTATTTAATAAGGTTAATTTCATATTTTAGTCTCTCTTTGACTTGACTCAGTGTTTCATATTCAACACCATAAATCTTTTGTTCGAAACTATGCAATTCTGACATTTATTAATGTCACTGCATTAAAACTTGGACCCTATATTTATTTAGGTCGATCCACCAATTAATCACTAATGGACCATACCCTTGGTTTAACTTAATCACATCATTTATCTCGATACTTATCATAATATTACCCACCTTGGATAATATTTTAAATTTTACTATCAATTAGTAATAACTTATAATGTTATTTAATTGTTAAATAACACTTTAAATAATCATTACTATTATTAATTTATTTTTAATAATAGTTTACCTTAATTATTATTAATCTTTTAATAATAATTTAATTGCTTGCTAATATTATTACCCTTTAATAATATTTTAATTGACTTCTTATTATTATCAATCATTTTAATAATAATTTAATTGTTCATCAATATTATCAATCATTTAATAATATTTGAAATCCTCGCGTATCATTAGTAATTATTTAATAACGATTCAACCCTTAACTATTATTACCCAATAGTTAATTACTTGTTAAACAATATTATTAATTCTTTAATAATATTCTAAATCTTTATTTATCATTATTATTTATTTAATAATGATTTAACTCTTAACTATTATTATTTAATAGTTAATTAAATGCTAAATAATATTATTAATCCTTTAATAATATTTTAAATTAATTACATATCATTATTAATTATTGAATAATGATTTAATTCTTAACTATTATCATTTAATAGTTAATCAATAATATTATCAATATATTTTAATTACTTAATAATCTTCTTTCGATTAAGTAATAATTTATTCCACTTAATTACCATTTAATTATTATTTAATATGAATTAAATAATAATTAATTAACTAATTATCCGAACTCATTATTTAATATTAATTAAATAATAATTAATTAATTAATTAACCTTACTTATTATTTAATATTAATTAAATAATAAATAATTAGTTTATTAACCTTAATTATCCTTTAATTATTATTTAATATTAATTAAATAATAATTAATTACTTAATTAACCTTACTTATTATTTAATATTAATTAAATAATAAATAATTAGCTTTCTAACTTTAATATTCTTTAATTATTATTTAATATTAATTTAAATAATAATTAAATATTTATTTAACTTTACTTATTATTTAAGTGCAATTAAATAATAAATAACTAACTTATTCATCTTAACATCCTTTAATTATTATTTAATATTCATTAAATCATAATTAATTAATTACATAACTTCATATATTATTTAATATTTATTAAATAATATTTAATTAGATTATTAGCCTATTTATACACTAATAAATAGCTAATATATAGTGAATCACTCCAATAATTTCAAATTTTATTTTATAACACTTAACTAGAATGCAAATAGGTCAAATATTATTTTTCTGAAATTAAAAATAATTTTCCCATACTTATTAGCAATTTAGTAAGCTTTAATCCACCATTAATTCTAATAAATACCAAATTACAAAAAAATTCGGATTTTAAATTTTGATAATTTTCTTTATAAAATTATAAGCATTTTCTCTTTTGGAACCAACCCAAGAACCGGCCTAAAAATGCCCGAACCGGCCCTACTTAGAAATCATGAAAAACCGAAAAAAACCGAACCTGCCGGTTTTTTTAAAAAAATAGGCAGATTACTTTTTGAGTTTTCCAGACTTGGGGTCTCCGACGGGAACTTGAATAAAATGAAATCTACAAGTCCGATTGAGGCCTATTTGGTATCGATGGATTCGTAACTTCCCGAACTACATTTTTTGTCATCAAACATCAAATTTGGATTTGTTTTGGTCACAAAAATTGGCTCCAAACCGGACTGTTGTGCACAGCCCTAAAACAGTGGGTGTATTTTGGTTGAAAAATCTTAACTTGCTCATTTTAAATCGGATCGAAGTGATTCCACTTGGAGAATTTTCATATCCCACGCATCTAACACTAGAAATTTACGGATCATGAATCCGACTTACGGATCATGCCCAGAAATTTCGGGAGTGGCTGCCATGATTTTGGTTACTTGGTTTTCGTCGGTAAAAACTTATTTGATGATTTTGATGAAATCTTTCCACATAAATACACCCAAAAATTCATATTAAACCCATGTAAACCTAGATCTACCAATCTAGCATGGATCTAAACATCTAGAGCTTGAGAATAACTTTTCTACCATAAATATTCAATATAAAATATAATGAACTTCAAAACTAGGGTTTAGGGTTAGTGTTATACCTTCTAGACTTGTGAGCTACTTTTCTCTCTTTCCAAAGATAGATGATGGAGTTAGATGACATCCAAGCACACTCCTCTTGAAGAATTAGACTTGGCTCACTTGACTCGGTAGTAACTCATTAAGGAACTCACTAACTCACTACCCTTTTTCTTTAAGTCATCGAGTTAACTCACTTATTATTCACTCACCATAAAATAGGTTCTCTAGCAAACTTAGCAAACTCCTACCAAAGTAAGCTAAGACTCATATTTATAGTAGATTAAATCTATACATATAACACCTATATGTATAGAATGGACCTCTAGCTTTTTCCAAAAATGCAAGGAATTAATTGGAGTGTTCCACACTTTAGCTCAAGCAATCAATTAATAACTTTTTGACATCCAAGCAATCCCTCCATCACACTCCACCGGTCAAGCTCCTATTTTCCCCTCAATTTCCAATTATTTTTATTCACAATTTACCAATTAAAGTCTTCTAGAAGCTTGCTTCAATTGGGTCAAAAATTGGGCTTTGAAATTAAATCATTTGGGCCATGGATACTCCTTTGATCCATTGAAATGTTGGGCTACTAATTTAATTTACTAGGCTCCCAATTAATTAAAATATTGGGCTAGATTAATTAATTACCCAATCACATAGAATTTTCCACAAGTCCGTCACTTAATTTAATTAATTGGTTTGTTTAAATAATTAAGGAACAATTTAATAATCAAATTTAATTTAATTTATATAATCAAATTGGACTTGTCATATTCCATATTAATTAAATATTTAATTTGGGTTCCTCCCAAAAATCTTAGATTAGTCCGTTAATTTAATAAATCTATTAATCGGACTTCCTTTATTAAACTTAATTCAATAACTTCCTCGGACAAATTATATAATCCAATGCACACTTTAATTTCCTTAAATTTAATCTACTAGATTAATTCCTTTAGGGCTCCCAACAATTAAAATAATTAAACTCTAAGTTGGGTTACCGTAATTAATTCATTGAGCTAGAGTTTGACACAATTTAATTAGATCATTGGCTTGAAAATTAAATCTCACCATTGGGCTTCTCTACATCTCCATTGGGCTTGCTACACCATTTCATTGAGCTAGTCAATTAAATCAATATTGAGCTCTATACCAGAAGTTAATAATTAAGTTCATTACTTAATTAATTAACTTCTTAATATTGTCATTCTAGACAATCATCCTAAATTTTTCACAACTTTAATTCATGACCTATATAATTAATCTAATTAATTATATTTCATGACTTCATATTTAAACTAATTAATTTATTAGTTTTATTGAGTATTAATTTACTCATCTTCTTGTTTGGCTAACAAACATCACTCTAGGAATATATAACTATGTATATATATCCTTATAACCGTCTTCACTTGTCAATTGAATTTATTTCTTTAATAAATTCTCTATATGCATCATTACAATATTCTCACATTTAATTTCTAACAAATAAATTATGTTAAAAAAAAATGTTTACCCATTTTCTACACATCTTACTTCTCACATTCTAGGTTTTAAACCTTAACCTTTAATAAAATCAATTAAGATATTATTTAAAATCTTGAAAATATCTGGGATATTACATGTGTTCTTATGCAACATGAAAATGTTATAGCCTATGCCTCTCGACAACTCAAAGATTATGAGAAAAATTACCTTACTCATGATCTAGAGTTGGTAGCAGTCATTTTCGCGTTAAAGATCTGGAGACACTACTTATACGGAGAAAAAGTTGATATCTATACGGATCATAAAAGCCTTAAGTATTTCTTCACTCAGAAGGAACTCAACATGCGACAACAACATTGACTTGAGCTGTTGAAGGATTATGATCACACCATCCAGTATCACCCGGGAAAGGCGAACGTTGTAGCTGACGCTTTGAGCAGATGATCTTATGCGAGTACAAGTGCAATGCTGACAATACAAAGAAGCATTTTGTACGACTTACAAAAGATGGAGAAAGAGCTAAAGATACTAGGGACTCACTTGAAGATTACGCACGTCCGAGTGAAACCGGTTTTAATCGATAAAATTAAAGCTACCCAAACTACTGATCTTGAAATAATGAAAATGATGAAGAAAGTACAAGAAGGTGCTATTCCTGAGGCAAGAATCGATGAGAAAGGAATACTTCGAGTCAACTCTCGACTTTGTGTTCCTAACGATCCTGAATTAAAGCGTAAACTCACGATGGAGGCAAACAACACGCCGTTTTGCAATCCACCTAGGAGGTACCAAGATGTATCGTGATCTTCGACATATATTTTGGTGGAACACTATGAAAAGGGAGATTGCAGAGTTTATCTCAAGGTGCCTAACTTGTCAACATGTCAAGACAGAGCATCAAGTGCCTAAAGGTCCATTGCAATCACTTGAGATTTCCGAATAGAAGTGAGAACACATCAATATGGATTTCGTGGCGAGTCTTCCCAAAGTTTTTCAAGGCTTAGATGCAATTTGGGTTATCATAGATAGATTGACCAAATCCGCTCATTTCTTGCCTATACGAGAAAACTTTGCACTTGAGCGTCTTGCCGGTATGTACATAAATGAGATTGTGAGATTGCATGGCATGCCAGTTTTCATAGTTTCTGATCGAGATCCTAGATTCACTTCATGCTTTTGGATCAGTCTACAAAAAGCTATGGGCACTGAACTATGTTTTAGTTCTGCATACCATCCTCAAACGGACGGACAATTGAAAAGAACGATCCAAACCCTTGAAGATCTTTTGAGACTTTGCGTGCTAGACTTCAAAGGAAGTTGGGATAATTACTTATCATTGGTTGAATTTTCCTACAACAACAGTTACTAAACAAGCATAGGCATGACTTCATTCGAGGCTTTGTATGGACGGAAGTGTCACTCTCCAGTATGTTGGAATGAGGTAGGAGAAGCAAAACTGTTGGGACCCGAGTTGGTACACTTGACAACAGAAAAGATCTAAATGATCCAACAACTAATACAGATCGCAGAAGAACGACAAACGAGTTATGTTGATCTTCATCGAAGGGACGAAAGTTTCAAAGTCGGAGACTATATATTTTTACGTGTTTTCCCATGAAAATGAGTTACGAGATTTGGAAAGAGAGGAAAGCTCAACCCTCAATTTATTGGCCCATTTGAAATCCTCGATCGGGTAGGAACGGTGGCTTATAGACTAGCTCTACCACTAAACATGTTTCGCATCCATAAAGTTTTTCACATATCTATGTTACGTAAATATGTGGAGGACCCAAACCATATCTGTGACACCCCAGGATTTCACAAGATTTCTAAACAAGCATTATGGTGAATTAAGAAGATGTTAATAGTTAAAACCTAGTTATAAATGACAGAAAGTGTAAGATTAATTAAATATGATTCGATATATGATTAATGTATTATTATGTGATTAAAGTTATTTTGTAGTTAAAGAATGTATTATAGATGACCTGTGATGATTGATTAGTAAGGAAATGGATTCCTATTATTAAATGTTAATATAGTAGAATTAAGATAAAGAATTGATTGTAATGCCACATTAAGGCAATGTGAAAGGAATTATGATAAGAGACGATGTGATGTGTCAGCTGGGAAGGTATGTGTATATGTATGTATTTGAGCAGGTAGAGGAAGAAAAGTTAATGTTAGAAAATAAATGAAATAAGAATGTATAGTGGAATTGATGCATTAGTTATAGATATTGATAGCAAGATAAATGAATAGGCCTGGAGAGGCGAGGATATAAAAATGGCAAGTTAAGGTATGTAGGTATGTGCAGAAAGGAAGAAACAGTTTGACCTAATTGACATATTAGGAATGAACAGAATATTAAAGGAATGATATAGGCATATTTGAAAGCTATCATGAAATTGAGGTTAATTGATTGTTATAAGATTAGCGTTATTGCGATTTGTAAGTACTGAATGTAATACCACATACATGAATAGAAAGCATGTTGGATGCAATTAAGATGCAAAGTTGGTTTATGTATGTAAGTAAATAAGCGAAAGAACGTAACGATCATAAAATGATATTATGAGATTAAAAGGATAAATGACGATAGATGTTGATAATCCGGTTGAGGTTAGCTTCTCGGGGAAGCGGTGTATGAAAAGGTGAACATTATGGTTATTTGAGAGGTTGAAAATTGAGATTTATTTAATATGGAACCAAGAAGGTTCGAATGAGAAATGATGAGTAGTTTTGAAAAATGTTGTGATAATTAAGTTATGGAATTCAATTTTGAAGTGTGACAAGTATTTTGGGACAAGTCAATTATGAATTTATTAATTGTGGAATAAATTCAAGTTTAAGAAATCAAATTTGGATCAAAATGGAATTGAATTGGTGCAAAATTAACCAAGTTATGATTTATTTGTGATTTAATTCTCTATATTTTTGGTAACAATGACCTTGTTGCCCTTGAAAAATGATGGAATAACTATGGTATCCTAGGATGGATTATTGACCATTATGTCCATAATTAGCAATGAGAAATGACTTAAGTAACCTTAACCACACATGAGTTAACTTAACCAAGATGGTTAAGTGTTGGAGATTGAGATAATATATGTATATAGCATGTAAGCAAAGTTAGGAGCATTCTCATTTTATGTTGCTAGCAAGAGAGAGAGTTCGAAAGAGAGAAGGAAGAAGCAAGTCTAGGGTTTGTCAGGAGCTTACAAGAATCCAAGGAAAGTGATTAAGAGAAGCTTATGAAGCCATCTAAGTAGAGCTCACATCATGAACAAGCTTTATAGCTAGAAGGAAGAAGCTTAAAGAAGGTATTATGTGGTTCAAGTCATGAAAAATTTGATGTTCATATATTTAAATTCAAGAACAAGTATAGTCATGCATGAATCTTTGAAATACATGGCTTTATTATGTGATTTATGTGAAGTTACATGCTATTTGATGGGTAGATGACAAAACCCTAGGCTTGAAAGTTGTATAACAAAGGTGGTGTACTATTTATGTCTAAATTCAAAGCTAGAAAGTATGATTTATGGAGGATCATGTGTTAATTGTTGTTGGAATTGATGAAACCCTAAATAAAGATGTTGATCATGTAAAAATTATGTATATTTTTATGCTAGATATCCTCCAAAGTTCATAAATGGTTTAAAAGCATGACATGTGTGGAAAAGATACAATATTAGGCTATACTTTTTGTGTAGAAGACGTAATAATCTGTAAAGTGTTTTGGAAGGTGCGTGTAGGAGTCATACATGCACACCAAGTTGTTAATTGTATATGTGGTTACCTATGTGGTGCTTGGAGATTTAAGTATCAAGTTGAGTCTAAGTTGAGGTTTGAAAAGTTAAGAAATTTTTATGAAAATCCAACGAAAAGGTGATTTTTGGTCATTTTGAGGAATTAGAGGTGAAATGAAGTTAAATGACTTATATTTATGTTAATACACATGTTAGAGTTGATTCGGTAATCAACAGATTGAAATTAGATTGAATTAGCGATTCGAACGATCGAAATCGATCGTTTCGAATCAAAATGGATTTTAACGGACAATTATCGCATCGTGCGAAGTTTTAGAGTTTTGAAAGTTTGGACATGTCATATATAGGTTATATGAACTATGTCAAGTGTTAGAATGATGTTTTAAAGCTTTTGGCCAAAAATCACCAAGTTGGTAAAAAGTGAGTTTTGAAGTTAAGAAAATTTTCAAAGTCTGAAACTGAGTTGAACAGGCCTCCTATGGGCAAGTGTATCTCTAATTTTAAAGATCCAAATGAGGTAAAGGATTTTTTTTTAAAATACTATGGTATGAGGTCTACATGTGTACCAAATTTGGTATCAATTGGATGCACGGTTAAAGAATTAAAATTCACCAAAGCAGCAGCAAAAATCAAAATTTTAGTTTTGGCAGAAAAGAGGACCACGGCCGGGGCCATGGTTTTGTAGGCAAAACCACGGCCGGGGCCGTGGTTGGCTGAGAGGTTTTGGCTGGGGCCATGGTTTTCTAGGCCAAAAGCCGGCCGGGGCCGTGGGTAGCAGACTTTAAAAAAATGATATTTTTGACCCGAAATGAAATGTTTTGATACTAAATGACGGAGATAAGTTATGTAAACCCTAGATTGATATAAATGGACTATGTAAAGGGTGTTGTGGTATAATGAGATAATGAATGACATAATATATCATGCCTAAAGCTAAGCCAAATCAAGTTAAAGGTTATGAAAAAGGTCGAGAACAAGCTAGGATGTATTATTAACCTATATAAGGTATAATACATCAAATGTGAAATGATTAGAGACGAATGGTCGAGTAATTATAAGTTAAGTTTGACTAAGATTGTAAAGTTTTATGATCCAATGTTAATGTATAAGTTATGTATTGACAGATAGTGCTCGAAGTAGCAACCCAACGCAATGAAGGATAGAAAGGCCAAGCGAGGCAATAAAGGTTAAGTATATAAAGGCGTACAGGCAAGTTTTTCAGACTCAAGTGTAATAGATATTCTATGTGAGCTACGTGATAACATATGAGTTGAGATGTGCCTATGTGCAACTATGTGGTTTAATCGCTCAATGGATTACGTGACATTAAGCATAACATGTTAAGGTAAAGAATACATGACGCATATTATGAATTGCGAGCATGAAAGGTGTTATCTGAATTACTTGCTGAGCTTTATGCTCATTCTTGCTATGTACTAACGTTTCAGGTAATGTACATGAAGGCCGGATCTTCCGGTGCCGCTAAGGTAAAAGGAATGTGGATGTTTAGATAAGCCTAAGGGAAAAATTGATATATGTAAATTTGTAATGAGAAAAGTATGTAACAGTTGGGTTTTAATATTAAACCTAGAAGGAAGTAAATGATGTATGATTTGTAAATCCACATAACTAAAGGTGCATGTATGTATTAATTAATGTATGATTGTAATGTTATTGCAAGTCGAGTCCGATATATATATAGAACTCATATGTATGCTGTAAATGTATGGAACAGGAAATGTGTGATACAGATGTATGTAATTATAATGTAGCATGAATGGATATACATGTGGACATAGAATGTATAATTGGATAGATACGATGAATGATTGTGTATGATTGAAATCAGGTACAACACAGGTATGTTTAGACAGGGCCATGTATAGTTGGTTCATGGCCAAATTTTAATTACAGGGTAAGTTGAATCATACGAATATATATGATTTTAAAAAGGTTAAAGACTAGGTCCCAAATTATAATGGTTTGACCTATGTTGTAATGAAGATAAGTGAACGTTGTGATCCTGAGACATGTAAGGAAAGTAAGTAGATAAAAAAAAATATGGACCGAATTATGGTCAACTTAATGGTTTTTAAAGGTCAAAGGTTAAGTTTTAACGCACGGGATCCCGGTTGAATGTGGTTATAATGAACGGCATAATATATCATGCCTAAAGCTAAGCCAAATCAAGTTAAAGGTTATGAAAAAGGTCGAGAACAAGCTATGATGTATTATTAACCTATGTAAGGTATAATACATCAAATGTGAAATGATTAGAGACGAATGGTCGAGTAATTATAAGTTAAGTTTGACTAAGATTGTAAAGTTTTATGATCCAATGTTAATGTATAAGTTATGTATTGACAGATAGTGCTCGAAGTAGCAACCCAACGCAATGAAGGATAGAAAGGCCAAGCGAGGCAATAAAGGTTAAGTATATAAAGGCGTACAGGCAAGTTTTTCAGACTCAAGTGTAATAGATATTCTATGTGAGCTACGTGATAACATATGAGTTGAGATGTGCCTATGTGCAACTATGTGGTTTAATCGCTCAATGGATTACGTGACATTAAGCATAACATGTTAAGGTAAAGAATACATGACGCATATTATGAACTGCGAGCATGAAATGTGTTATCTGAATTACTTGCTGAGCTTTATGCTCATTCTTGCTATGTACTAACGTTTCAGGTAATGTACATGAAGGCCGGATCTTCCGGTGCCGCTAAGGTAAAAGGAATGTGGATGTTTAGATAAGCCTAAGGGAAAAATTGATATATGTAAATTTGTAATGAGAAAAGTATGTAACAGTTGGGTTTTAATATTAAACCTAGAAGGAAGTAAATGATGTATGATTTGTAAATCCACATAACTAAAGGTGCATGTATGTATTAATTAATGTATGATTGTAATGTTATTGCAAGTCGAGTCCGATATATATATAGAACTCATATGTATGCTATAAATGTATGGAACAGGAAATGTGTGATACAGATGTATGTAATTATAATGTAGCATGAATGGATATACATGTGGACATAAAATGTATAATTGGATAGATACGATGAATGATTGTGTATGATTGAAATCAGGTACAACACAGGTATGTTTAGACAGGGCCATGTATAGTTGGTTCATGGCCAAATTTTAATTACAGGGTAAGTTGAATCATACGAATATATATGATTTTAAAAAGGTTAAAGACTAGGTCCCAAATTATAATGGTTTGACCTATGTTGTAATGAAGATAAGTGAACGTTGTGATCCTGAGACAGGTAAGGAAAGTAAGTAGATAAAAAAAAATATGGACCGAATTATGGTCAACTGAATGGTTTTTAAAGGTCAAAGGTTAAGTTTTAACGCACGGGATCCCGGTTGAATGTGATTATAATGAACGGCATAATATATCATGCCTAAAGCTAAGCCAAATCAAGTTAAAGGTTATGAAAAAGGTCGAGAACAAGCTAGGATGTATTATTAACCTATGTAAGGTATAATACATCAAATGTGAAATGATTAGAGACGAATGGTCGAGTAATTATAAGTTAAGTTTGACTAAGATTGTAAAGTTTTATGATCCAATGTTAATGTATAAGTTATGTATTGACAGATAGTGCTCGAAGTAGCAACCCAACGCAATGAAGGATAGAAAGGCCAAGCGAGGCAATAAAGGTTAAGTATATAAAGGCGTACAGGCAAGTTTTTCAGACTCAAGTGTAATAGATATTCTATGTGAGCTACGTGATAACATATGAGTTGAGATGTGCCTATGTGCAACTATGTGGTTTAATCTTTCAATGGATTACGTGACATTAAGCATAACATGTTAAGGTAAAGAATACATGACGCATATTATGAACTGCGAGCATGAAAGGTGTTATCTGAATTACTTGCTGAGCTTTATGCTCATTCTTGCTATGTACTAACGTTTCAGGTAATGTACATGAAGGCCGGATCTTCCGGTGCCGCTAAGGTAAAAGGAATGTGGATGTTTAGATAAGCCTAAGGGAAAAATTGATATATGTAAATTTGTAATGAGAAAAGTATGTAACAGTTGGGTTTTAATATTAAACCTAGAAGGAAGTAAATGATGTATGATTTGTAAATCCACATAACTAAAGGTGCATGTATGTATTAATTAATGTATGATTGTAATGTTATTGCAAGTCGAGTCCGATATATATATAGAACTCATATGTATGCTATAAATGTATGGAACAGGAAATGTGTGATACAGATGTATGTAATTATAATGTAGCATGAATGGATATACATGTGGACATAGAATGTATAATTGGATAGATACGATGAATGATTGTGTATGATTGAAATCAGGTACAACACAGGTATGTTTAGACAGGGCCATGTATAGTTGGTTCATGGCCAAATTTTAATTACAGGGTAAGTTGAATCATACGAATATATATGATTTTAAAAAGGTTAAAGACTAAGTCCCAAATTATAATGGTTTGACCTATGTTGTAATGAAGATAAGTGAACGTTGTGATCCTGAGACAGGTAAGGAAAGTAAGTAGATAAAAAAAAATATGGACCGAATTATGGTCAACTGAATGGTTTTTAAAGGTCAAAGGTTAAGTTTTAACGCACGGGATCCCGGTTGAATGTGGTTTAAGGTTTATAATTATGTCATCCAGAATAGAATGGAGATAATTAAAGGAAGGTGGGATCTCGGGCTATCACAGTTGGTATCAGAGCAGTTAGATTATAGACCTTAGGTAATAGTACCTTAGGCTATGATCTTTGTGTGTGAAAGAAGGAATAGTAAAGAAGAGAACTCTAGATGAGTTGAGCTAGTAAGAAATAAATTTTGGGAATTCAGGATCAAGAAATGATAATGATATCTTAAGATAAGATAATGAAAAATGATAAAAGGATCAAAAGCGATCAAAGATAAAAATGGACTCTTGATGAGTCGTAAATTGCCAGCTATGAGTAAAATGGACTCATGATGAGTGGTGAATAGTAAGATATGAATTGATAAAAATTCATATCAGATTAAGAAAAAGTAAAGAAAAAGCTGAGTAAAGGCTAAAGTAAGGAATGTTAGGGTATGTGGGATTCTTCATTGAGGACTCATGGTAGTGGCTGAGTGTGCATTTCGTTGGTATGAGACAAGGATTTGTACTTACTTAGCTTCCTGTCGTGATAATCAGTGGAGATCCAGCGTCACGGTAAGAAGTGAGAAGAGTTAAGTAAGAAAGATTAAGGTTAGTTACGTGTTCTGAAAACCCAAGCGTACGGTAAGTTCGTGACTCATGATTATGTGGTGGAGCCCCTCAACGAATGGACGATGATAGCCTGACTAGGATAAGCTCCACGAACCATATGATTGTGGTAAGTTCCTGAGCCCAAATGCGTGGCAAGTTTGATGAACAGGGTTGGGTTAGAGTAGAGAACCATAAGCTAAGAAATATAGTTCTCAGTTATTGACTAAGATTAAGGATATATGAAGAGATATAAGTTTAAGAAAGGATTGAATGAGTTATGAAAGGAAGTAAAGAAGAGATTATTAGGATTGGGTAGACAATCCACTCTTCTAGCTATGCTAGACCATCAAAATGTTTTGTTCAAGTATCGAAAAGTGATTTTAAAATTCCGTGATTCATGGTCTATACCAATTGATTCGGCTAGACAAAGTTATTTTGAAATTTTCAAAATGTATTTATAAAAATCATTGTCACACTATTGAACTTGGTGTGAAATGATAAAATGGCAGAATTCTCAACGTACTTTCATTACGGTACGGTATTAAGAGGTCCGAAAGTGACCGAATTCTCAACGTACTGCTAAGATAGTGCGGTATTATGAAGCCTTTTTAAAAGATTTTCTTGGGTTCAAGTTTTGAACCAATGACAGTGAAAGTGAACTTTTGAAAAGTTCAAGTTACAGCAAATGAATAGTTTATTGATGTGAGTCTATGCCATTTGTTTCGGCTAGACCATTCTGTTAAAGAAATTAGTACATATTTTTGGAATCCATAGAATGGATAAAGTAAAATGTTTTTCAAGGCTGAGGTGAACAACCCTAAAAAGGGGAAATATGGTACAGGGGTTGGATAACACGGCTCAACCCAAAGGAAAAGAAAAAAAAATGTTGTGCACAACAAAAGCGGTACAATAGGCTGATCACCTAGCGTACCAATTGGGTATGACAATCTTTGTGGTTGCTCATATTCTTAACGAATATACGGTCTTATGACCTTTGGATATTTCAGTCTTAGTGACTGTTAATATTCTTAACGTTTTCATGGTTAAATGACCCTTGGGTATTGCAGTCTTTGTGACTGTTAATATTCTTAACGTGTTCATTGGTCTTTACGACCCCTCAGCAAAAGCAAAAGTTATGTTTTGAAAGCAAAAGTTTTATGAAAGGTTTTAAAGGAAAAGCTATTCTTATTTATTAATGCTGCTTCACAATTATTAAACAATTGTGGAGATTCCTGAAGGACCTTCCAATCTTCTGGAATGAAGATTAGAAAGGGGTAAGATGGGTAGTGAGAAGAGAGAATGTAAAGGTTAGTGAAAACCTAGTTGAGATGAAATGAATGCAAAGAAAGTAATGTTTGTTACAAATGAATAAGGATTGAGTACACAGCAAATTTCGGGGACGAAATTTTTTGAAGGAGGGGTGAATGTGACACCCCAGGATTTCACAAGATTTCTAAACAAGCATTATGGTGAATTAAGAAGATGTTAATAGTTAAAACCTAGTTATGAATGACAGAAAGTGTAAGATTAATTAAATATGATTCGATATGTGATTAATGTATTATTATGTGATTAAAGTTATTTTGTAGTTAAAGAATGTATTATAGATGACCTGTGATGATTGATTAGTAAGGAAATGGATTCCTATTATGAAATGTTAATATAGTAGAATTAAGATAAAGAATTGATTGTAATGCCACATTAAGGCAATGTGAAAGGAATTATGATAAGAGACGATGTGATGTGTCAGCTGGGAAGGTATGTGTATATGTATGTATTTGAGCAGGTAGAGGAAGAAAAGTTAATGTTAGAAAATAAATGAAATAAGAATGTATAGTGGAATTGATGCATTAGTTATAGATATTGATAGCAAGATAAATGAATAGGCCTGGAGAGGCGAGAATATAAAAATGGCAAGTTAAGGTATGTAGGTATGTGCAGAAAGGAAGAAACAGTTTGACCTAATTGACATATTAGGAATGAACAGAATATTAAAGGAATGATATAGGCATATTTGAAAGCTATCATGAAATTGAGGTTAATTGATTGTTATAAGATTAGCGTTATTGCGATTTGTAAGTACAGAATGTAATACCACATACATGAATAGAAAGCATGTTGGATGCAATTAAGATGCAAAGTTGGTTTATGTATATAAGTAAATAAGCGAAAGAACGTAACGATCGTAAAATGATATTATGAGATTAAAAGGATAAATGACGATAGATGTTGATAATCCGGTTGAGGTTAGCTTCTCGGGGAAGCGGTGTATGGAAAGGTGAACATTATGGTTATTTGAGAGGTTGAAAATTGAGATTTATTTAATATGGAACCAAGAAGGTTCGAATGAGAAATGATGAGTAGTTTTGAAAAATGTTGTGATAATTAAGTTATGGAATTCAATTTTGAAGTGTGACAAGTATTTTGGGACAAGTCAATTATGAATTTATTAATTGTGGAATAAATTCAAGTTTAAGAAATCAAATTTGGATCAAAATGGAATTGAATTGGTGCAAAATTAACCAAGTTATGATTTATTTGTGATTTAATTCTCTATATTTTTGGTAACAATGACCTTGTTGCCCTTGAAAAATGATGGAATAACTATGGTATCCTAGGATGGATTATTGACCATTATGTCCATAATTAGCAATGAGAAATGACTTAAGTAACCTTAACCACACATGAGTTAACTTAACCAAGATGGTTAAGTGTTGGAGATTGAGATAATATATGTATATAGCATGTAAGCAAAGTTAGGAGCATTCTCATTTTATGTTGCTAGCAAGAGAGAGAGTTCGAAAGAGAGAAGGAAGAAGCAAGTCTAGGGTTTGTCAGGAGCTTACAAGAATCCAAGGAAAGTGATTAAGAGAAGCTTATGAAGCCATCTAAGTAGAGCTCACATCATGAACAAGCTTTATAGCTAGAAGGAAGAAGCTTAAAGAAGGTATTATGTGGTTCAAGTCATGAAAAATTTGATGTTCATATATTTAAATTCAAGAACAAGTATAGCCATGCATGAATCTTTGAAATACATGGCTTTATTATGTGATTTATGTGAAGTTACATGCTATTTGATGGGTAGATGACAAAACCCTAGGCTATCATAGTTGGTATCAGAGCAGTTAGATTATAGACCTTAGGTAATAGTATCTTAGGCTATGATCTTTGTGTGTGAAAGAAGGAATAGTAAAGAAGAGAACTCTAGATGAGTTGAGCTAGTAAGAAATAAATTTTGGGAATTCAAGATCAAGAAATGATAATGATATCTTAAGATAAGATAATGAAAAATGATAAAAGGATCAAAAGCGATCAAAGATAAAAATGGACTCTTGACGAGTCGTAAATTGCCAGCTATGAGTAAAATGGACTCATGATGAGTTGTGAACAGTAAGATATGAATTGATAAAAATTCATATCAGATTAAGGAAAAGTAAAGGAAAAGCTGAGTAAAGGCTAAAGTAAGGAATGTTAGGGTATGACCTGGGAGCTAGAATCTGAGATGAAATCTAAGTATCTTAACCTCTTCGAAATGCCAGGTACGTCAATTTCGGGGACGAAATTTCATAAGGAGGGGAGATTGTAAGACCCTGAATTTTATGAAATACAAAGTTTAATTTTTCTTCATATATATTTTTCTGAAACAGTAAGTGGTTAAATTGACAAAGTTAAAAACTAAGGATGTTATGTTCAAATTTTATTATGTCGGACAATATTCATTTTTTTGGGGAATATTCGCGTCGTACGACGGCGTCGAAATAATCAATCATTGGTGGACCCCACAACATAATATTGTCGGATATAGAAAACGACAGAAGTAACCTTTTTAAATAAAAATAGTCAATGTGTTATCACTTTTAACTGTTAAAATACCGGTAATAAAAGAATAGTAGCATACGATATTTTATGATATTTTACTATAGTACACGGTATTTTACAGTAGCACACGATATTACGTAATAGCACACGGTATTGCACAATGTTTCATATTATTGATCTGATAACATAGTTATTGCACTGGATTCATCAATAATTGATGATACACAGTATTTTACATTATTGGTTTAATAATTTCATGACACTGTAATTTGTATCATTGAGCCAATAATTGCTATTGCACTGTATTTCAAAATTATTGAACCAAATAATTGTCACAATAACAAATACACAGTAAATTATATTATTAAATTAATAATTATTAGTAACATGTTTCTTACATTATTGTTGAATTATTGCTATTACTGTTGTAACATTACTTTAATTATTGTATTATTAATGGGTAGTTTTTACTATTTTATATGAATAGTAAAAAAATATGTGGACCCTCTGTGGGGCCACATGAGGAATGGAATTTGAAATGGGTTTTGCTGGAGAAGTTTGGCAGCCAGGCGGCGTTCCCAATTTGGAAAAGTTAGGCTGGCGTGCAGCATGTCAGTTGCTCACCTACCACACATAGTGTTTTCCCTTCTCCTATAAATAGATTGCTCAGCTGAATAGAAAAATCACACCTAAAATATAAAAAATTTCTGCAAGTATTTTGTGAGTATTTTTCTGAAAATAGTAAGGTTATCTTAAGAGTTAGTAAGCCAAAAGGAGTGCAAAAATTTCTCAAGTATGTATTTTATTTAAAGAGTAGTAATTGCACAAATAACTATTTCTTATGGTATTAACAAATCTTCCTTTATAAGACTCTTATTTGAGAAGATTTATTTTGAAAAGATTCATTTGGAAAATTTATTTGAAATATTGTTTCAAAAACCATTTTTGAAGTTATTATATTTTATTCTTTACACTAAAAAAATTTATATTATATAAATATTTCTGATAATTCATAATATACGAATTATCATACACTATGAAATTTATATGTGGTAATTACTAATTATATTATAAATATATAGGTTGATCTACTACATTTAAGCAGACTCTTTTAACGTGATAAGGAAAGAATACCATCTTTTTTTATCTTTTATCATTCAAACTTACTACGGTAAGGGATATTATTATTTTTATACTCTTAAACTTACTATAGTAAGTATTGTTTGGTAAAACTTCTGAAATGATTATAATTTTCTTAATAGTCTGCGCTTCATCTAATATCATTTCAATTGAATCTTCATATTTTTCTGAATCTTTCTATTGAACTGTAACCGTTATTCTGAACTGTGGATCTTGAATATCACTTTTGAATTTCACTCCAGATCATGTTGATATAATTTGGATATTATTTGAATCTGCACAAAGTAAAATTGTAAACTTTCGATATTTATTGTTTATATTGTTTCTTCTGTACATCATTTATATATTTGTTGTTATTCTAATCATCAAGAATCAAGTTGTTGTTAATATCTGTAACCTATAACACAGATTGGATAAATGTGTTGATAGGTTAAAAGCGGTATATTTGATGGTGTGTCTTTTAGGATACGTGGTGAATGTTATCTTTGGCCTGAAGTGCAAAGATGAAATGTTATTTGGTATGATTATAACCAAAGGCTGTGAACTTGGTATAATCATGACCGTTGCTGTTATAATTGAATATCTTTGGCCTGTAGTGCAAAGATGAACTGTTGACTTGCATGATTATAACCAAGAAATGTGAATTTGTATTATCATGACCAGTAGTATTTCAGATGATAAAAGTTGATGATATTTTTGTGAAAAAGATAAATGAGTGGACATCATGGTCCATATAATTTTTCTGATGGTTGTTTTTCTGCTGCAGTTGTTGATCTGAACTTTGTTTAAGAATTTAACTGCAGTTGTTGAATTAAAACTTGCTGTTTAAATTATTCTATCAAGAACTTAACTGTTGAAGGCTAATGATAATTTATTTGTCATTATCTTAGTCATGATATTCTTTACTAGGCTATTTGAGTTCACCCTTTCATTTTTGTTCCATTATTTTTCAACAGGAGATGAGAGGGTGGCTGGGTCTAGTCAGGAGATGGAGTGAAGATCTGAGTTGTAGTTGTATTAGTCTTCATAAGTTGTAAAATAGTATGATAATAATATTGAAGACTTAGTTGTGTATTATTCGAATGTTGTATTATGGTTTGTCGTGCGTTATATTCTAATAATTGTTGTGTATTTTGACGACTGGGCTGTGTGGGCCCGGATTTAGGGTTGTCAACCCTAGTGTTAATGTACTATATTTTAGTTTATATAATAGATATATAATAGATTATGGGATAATATTAAAAAAAAATTAGCTTTAAAAAAATTCAAAAAATTATTGTGTGATAGTTATCTACAATTATGGGATAATTTTACATTTACAGTTTTCTAATTTCATACTCACACAAAAAGTGAAAAAAAAACGTAATATTTGTTTTTGTGAAAATTATATATATATATATATATATATATATATATATATATATATATATATATATATATATATATAATCATATTTATATTTGTGTTGAATTATGGGATAATATTATATATTCTTTAGTGTGAGAATTAGTTGTAAAAAAATTTAAAAATTTAAATTATTGGATAATTACATATTTTTATGTACGAGAGTTATATTTAATTATGGGATAGTATTTTTTTTTTAGCTTTAAAGAAATTCAAAAAATTATTGAGACAGTTATATTTTTAAGTGTGAGAGTTACATGCAATTATATAAAAATAAAATTAATATTTATAGATAGTTTTATATTTTTTGGGATAATATTTAAAAAATAAATTATTAGATAAATATAATAATAAATTAATTGTAATAAATGTAATTAGGAAGTGGAGTGTTTGACAGATTGACCGTTGACATTTATTATTACCTCTATTGTGTTTTAGAATATATAATAATAGATAATAGATATAATAAATAGATGACTAATAAATTAACCACCACATCCTTTCTTCTGGCCAACGGAAATTCACACTTCTCTCACACCGAAACGTCTAAAATCTCAGAATGTTCTACCAAAAACTCGATATCCCAAAACCGATAATTCAAGACTCGCCAAACTAGGAGCTGGTGTTGATTACAAGCCCCAGACAAACGAGATTATAAATGGGGTTTTAACCTAGAATTCGACTCGTTTTCGATTCCGAAAGGGCTTTCTGAAGAAACAATTAGATTGATTTCTTCGAGAAAGAAGGAACCCGATTGGATGCTTGAATTTAGATTGAATTCTTATAAGAAATTCTGTAAAATGACTGAACCAAAATGGTCTGATAATAGTTACCCGACAATTGATTTTCAAGATATTTGTTGTTATTCTGAACCCAAAAAGAAGCCTACTTTGAATAGTCTTGATGAGGCTGATCTTGAGCTTAGTAAGTACTTCCTTTAAATGAACAAATCGGTTGGCAAATGTGACTGTTGATGCTGTTCTTGATAGTGTTTCAACTGCTACTACACATAGGAAGACACTAGAGAATGCTGGAGTGTTTTTTTGTTCGATATCCGAGGCCATTTAGGAATAGCCAGATTAGTCAGGAAGTATTTGGGGAAAGTTGTTCCACCTGAGGATAATTTCTATGCTTCTCTAAATTCAGCGGTGTTTAGTGATGGGTCTTTTGTGCATATTCCATACTAGGTCCCCTATGCAAATATCTACTTATTTTCGAATAAATGCAATGGAAACTGAACAATTTGAGAGGACCCTTATAGTGGCAGAGGATAGGAGTTTTGTGGAGTATTTGGAGGGGTGTACAGCGCCTTCATATGATACGAATCAGCTTCATGCTGCTGTGGTAGAATTGTATTGTCACGAGGATGCGGAGATCAAGTACTCCACTGTGCAAAATTGGTATACAGGTGATGAGGAAGGGAAGGGAGGAGTTTTTAACTTTGTAACCAAGTGTGGTCTTTGTGTTGGGCTCGATCAAAGATATATTGGACGACCCAGGTGGAGACTGGTTCTGCCATTACTTGGAAGTACCCTTAGAGGGTGATGATTCTGTGGGAGAGTTCTATTCAGTGGCACTACCAATAATTATCAGCAGGCTGACAGGGGGACAAAGATTACACAAGGGGAAGAATACCAGGAGTAGAATCGTATCAAAATTTCTGCTGGACATTCAAGAAACTGTTATAGGGGGCTTGTTCAGGTTCAGTCAAGGGCGGATAATGCTCGGAACTCTTCACAGTGTGATTCAATGCTTATTGGTAATAATGCAGCTGCCAAAACTTATCCATACATTCAGGTAAGTAATTTTTTTGGTTATGTTGCATTCATTTTTAATTATTGTTAGCTTAATTCATTGATTAAATACGGCACCCTAATTTTTTTTTGTCACCTTCGTCGTTTGTTCATCTTGACCGCTCACCTAATTATTCAGCCTTAGTATGTTCACGTATAGACCTCCTCGCTTTGGTGTGAAGTTTCAATTTTACAGTGTAGTCCTTTATAAAATGGAAGAGCTCAATTTGAATAGTTTAGTATCATGACGCATCATTTTTAAAACGTCCGCAGTACATGAACAAAATAAGTGTCTATACCAATGTTAATCGTGGTTCGATGCGGTACATGGAATGAAATAGAAAGGAAAACATTATGAACAAAATAAGTGTCTATACCAATGTTAATCGCGGTTCGATGCAGTACATGGAATGAAATTGAAAGGAAAAAAATTACTTTTCGTACAATAGGGGTATGTTTTTTCAAATTGCTTATTTGGTATGCAATACATTATCTGGAACGTGATACGTTAGGAATAAATAACTTTATAAAAAGATATAGTTAAAATTAGTTGAGATATAGTTAAAAGTAGTTGAATTATCTTTAAATGTAGTATCATAATAAACACATTTTAAACGAGTTACGTTATACCCACAAGGTGCTCAATGGCTACATTAGGCAACATTCCTTAGAATCTTCTTTTACATATTAGAATTTCTAATAAGTATTCTAGGTTTACTCATGTAATTACCGTACTTTGTAAATGTTCTAGGTATATTAAAAAATGGTTCTAGATAGGGAATCTAGTCTTCAATTAACTTTGATTTTAGCCATTTGTTGTATGCATGGCCTAAGAGTTATATAAGAGGATGTTCTTCATTTGTAAATCATAAAGCAAAATTGTAATGATGCTTGTGCAATAGAAGATTAAGTACACATGACAAAAAAATTTGGATTACCATGTTTGATATTTCAGAACGAAAATGTACTATGTTTTGGAACATTCGTATGAAAACACAATTCGTTACTTTGTTTTCGTTTTCTAATAACCATGATCTACACTCTAGGGATATGTTATTAATTTGGATGAAAATTGTTTGCAAGTTCATAGGAACATTAAGTGATAATAATACCTGATGTTGAGATTTTATTGCTCAATTTTTACATCTCTTTGAGCTTTAAGGGAACATAAGCATTTTGGGAGTTCCCCATGTGCCATGAGTGTTGCATTTTTATTTTGTTGAATAACAGGTTATTTTAAGAGTTTGAGTAGAGGTGATATTTTTTTGTTGAACTTATAACAGAAGGTAAGATATTTGGAATTCAAGTAGTCGTGCAATTAATGAAAATTTTATTACTTCTAGTATAAACATAGTATTTTGGGTCCAAGAAACACGCATGAGAACCTAATGCCGTTTTTTGTTTAACTTAGAATTGACTGAATAATGATACCACTTCTTATAGGCTCCTAAGGGAATTATCAAAGCGAGCTAAGTGTAATTATTACTTTTTATTGACTCGGATCTGAATTGATGACGCAACTTTAGAATATACAAAAGGGTTTACACGTAGATATCCTCTAGGGTATATGAGTTGTATACCTTAATTTTATAAAATGAGTTTATTTCAAGATTTTTAATAAAATTTAACCTTATAGATGGAAAAATCATGAGTAAATGTAATTTTTTATTTAATTTGATATTGTGTAGCACCATTATTATAACATTGTAAAATAAGTATATTTTTTTACTACTATGATTAATTGAACTTTCATTACTATAAAATCGATATACACAACACCAAATGATATGAGAATTCATATTTTCAAATATTTTTATATATTCTTTAAATACGTGCAGTTGAATTTATCTAAGAAGCCCTAAAAATGGACGGGTTAACCCTATGGGGTATACTTGTTAGATACCATCTAGGGTATATCATTTACAAAAAGTTAAATGGTAGGATAATTCTCTAGCTATGTAGAGGGTTGTTCTCTGTTGGGCAGCGTCAGATTTGATACATGAAGTGATTTAAAAGTTTGATCTTTCTAGAAATTAAAAGAATGAATTAAAAGGTTAACATATCTTGGATGAACTTCAAGATTGAAATTGAGCACTCCTAACCATGCAGTAATTCTATGGAGTAGCAGCAAAAGCAAAAGTTATGAGGTTCATTCGTGCTAAGGCTTTGTTAAGGAGTAGGCCTGGTGTTTTTTTGTTCTTAGTCATTAAAATGGATAAATTTCTTTGACTACAAGGGATAATGATAGAAGATGCACGATTCTTAAATTAGTTTAACACTCTGACATCGAGACGCAATGTTGTGGTGAAATTGGACGCAAGTATGTTCGTGTGATCTTATGGTGCTTCCTTCAAGACATTTAATCAGGAATACTAAGTTAGAACTTAATTGGTAGTTCTTTTTATTTCATTTTATTTTTCCAAATCACAACATACACATTTATTTATTATATTTTTTTACTTTTGTAAATTGACATTGTTTTAAAAAATACTCGCCCAGGTTCTAGTTAGGTCCCTCTACGACCTAGATTTGGCTGGACGCCTAGGCAAAATTAAACCTCACGCATCGAATTCAATAAAGATTTTGAAACTCTACAATATTTGAAATGAATTTGTTAAATCTTAAAGATAATGTTTTTTGGTATTTTTTCATGTAATTTTTTTAAAATAACATATATTATAAATATGCACGATTCTTAAATTAGTTTAACACTTTGACATCGAGACGCAATGTTGTGGTGAAATTGGACGCAAGTATGTTCGTGTGATCTTATGGTGCTTCCTTCAAGACATTTAATCAGGAATACTAAGTTAGAACTTAATTGGTAGTTCTTTTTATTTCATTTTATTTTTCCAAATCACAACATACACATTTATTTATTATATTTTTTTACTTTTGTAAATTGACATTGTTTTTAAAAAATACTCGCCCAGGTTTTAGTTAGGTCCCTCTACGACCTAGATTTGGTTGGACACCTAGGCAAAATTAAACCTCACGCATCGAATTCAATAAAGATTTTGAAACTCTACAATATTTGAAATGAATTTGTTAAATCTTAAAGATAATGTTTTTTGTTATTTTTTCATGTATTTTTTTTAAAATAACATATATTATATGTTTTGTATAGTTTAACAAATATATACAACTGAAAAATAAATAAATGAGATTATGTAAGAAAACGTCTAGACACAACCTATGTGGGCAAGGAGCTAGAACCCCCCCCCCCCCCCCCCCCCCCATATCGCCTAGCAATTTTTAGAACACTGTAAATTGAGTTCTCTCATTTAAATATCGTTTTTTAAGTTTTCTCATTTTCTTGTTAGAAGGGTTTGTGAAATAGTACCTACACTTTTTTTTCTAGTTCGATAAAATTCTGTTTTCATTAAGGCTAGATGTAATTCAACTCTGCTGTTGCAGAACTTCACTAGTGATACTGAAATTCAAATTTGTCTAAGAATGTGTTGCATCCAATGTCATTTTCTGTTTGAAGCTGTGGTGGTTTCAGTCATAAAAGAGAGCCTGCTTGGATGTTGCTGGTTGGGAGTTCGATTACTTTAGACTATTGATTATCTAGTGTCATGCTTTCGATGGTTATTGCATTTATGGAATATGATCTTCTTAATATTGCATTTTGGCTCATGATCGTAACAGTTCATATGGAAGGTCTTTTAAAACCACAGGTTCTTCTAGCTGGAAAAGTTTATGGTGGCTCTTGGAAAAAAGAAGGATGATAGATGTGTTCATCATGTGTGGTGTATTTTTCATTTTATGTTGCAAGTAAAAAGGGTAAATGGTACGACAATTCTCTAGCTGTTATATAGAGGAGTGTTCTCCGTTGGGACGCCAGAATTGATACGTAAAGTGATTTAAAAGTTTGATCTTTCTAGAAATTTAAATAATGCTTAAAAGGTTAACATACCTTGGATGAACATCAAGAATAAAATTGAGCACCCCTGACCATGCATTAATGTACTTCTTTGGAGTAGCAGCAATAGTGGATGTTATGTGGTTCGTTCGCGCTTAGCTTCGTTTAAGGAGTAGGGCTAGTGTTTTTGTGTTCTTATTCACTAACGTGGATTAAAGCTTTTACTACAAGGGATAATGGTAGAAGATACATGATTCTTAAATTAGTTTAACACTAACATCGAGATGCAATTTGTGAGGAAAAAAAGGAAGCAACTATGTTTGTGTGGTCTTTATGGTGCTTCCTTGAAGACATTTAACCAGGACATACAAGGTTAGAACTTAGAAGTTAATTGAATATGGTACTACATAGTACTCTCTTTGTTTCACTTTATTTGTCCTAATTACAAAATACAGGTTTATTATTATTTTTTATAAATCGGGTTCTCTCTTTTAATATCGCTTGTTCAGTTTCTCATTTTCCCGTTATAAAGGATTTTATGACATAGTAACTACACCTTTTTTTCGTACTTGGATAAAATTCTGTCTTCATTAAGACTAGGTGTAATTCCATTCTGCTGATGCAGAACTTCGCCAGTGATACTGAAATACAAAATTGTTTAAGAATGTGTTTCATTCAGTGTCATTATCAGTTTGAAGTTCGCTTCACTGCCTTCACTCATAAAAGATAGCTTGCTGATGTTACTGATCGGGAGTTCGATTACTTTAGATCTATTGATTAGCTAGTTTCATGCTTTCGATGTTTATTGCATATAGGGAACATGGTCTTCTTAATACTGCATGTCGACTCATGGTTGTAACTGTTCACAGGGAAGATATTTTTATGTGTGCATCATGTGTGTTGTATTGTGCATTTTACGTTGCAAGGGGAAAAAAAGAAGCAAAATTGTCCAGCGCTTTGTTTAGTTCATCTTGATTTACTCTTATTTGGCACTGTCTCTGTTGATCTTCACATGAAGGCATACTTACCAGCAGCAAGGACATGACCTTGATACCTTTTTGTTCTTAGAGTTTCTGTAAGGATAACAATATACATATATCAGAATGGTACCATAAAACCTTGGTAAAATGGTAAATTTTTATATGAAGCAAAAAAGGATGAAATAACAAAGGGAAGTAAGAGTTCAAATTGCTAGATGATCAGCTGTAAGCTGTGTGTAAATGGACTGGGAATATCAGCCAAACCTCTTGCAAGATTTGCATTCATGAAAGGTTGTAAACTGCTGCTTTTATCTCCTTATAAACTCCAGTATATAGCTGGAACACTCATTATCAACATGGTTCATGGATTATTCCTTTGCTTTACATTTCCTCAACTCTCATATGTAAACACAGATTTTCAGCCCTTCCTAGTCTAGCCAAAGTTGGGCATCTTATTCATTTATGTATATTTCTTAGATCAATGCACTATAACTGATTCTCTATATTGTGTATTGGATTAAATTTTGTGGATGGTTGTCTATTGCTTATGGACTAATCTCATTCTCTAAACAGGTGAAGAACCCCACAGCCCGAATTGAATATGAAGCCAGCACCTCTAAAATCAGTGAATATCAACTATTTTACTTCCACCAGAGAGATATAGACTATGAGAAAGCCATGGCAGCCATGATATCCAGGTTCTGCAGGGACGTGTTCAACGATCTTCCTGATGAATTCGGTGCCGAAGTGAACCAGCTCATGAACTTGAAGCTTGAGAAGGGTCACTTGGTTAGGGCTGCAGGTATCAATTTAATCTATAAAGCTCCTAGTGGAAAGGTAAACTTAGATCTTTTAGTTGACTGGTTTGAGTTTGTATAGTTATGGATTATTTCTGTAAGTTTATGCGAAAGAACATGTACATGCCTGAACTCATCCTAGTACTTTTTATAATGCAAAATCCACATCTTTTCGTTGATTTAAAGCTAAGGATTCCAAAAGAAACCATCATTCTCAACTTTCTTGTACTTTCTGGATCTCTTACAAACTTTTATACTCCATCCATCCTATAATTATTAAAACACATTCCTGTATAAGAAGTCCCACAAAATTTGCAACATTTCTTTTTTTAGCAACTTTTGTGAGGTTATATAGCGGGTCCCTCTATTAATTAAAACTTCTGTGGTTTATAATGTGAATTGATATGTTTACAAGTAAAATTTGATATTCCTACAAATTCTCTCTCATATGAGTATATTATTCATTTACTATTTATGTGAGAAAAAATTGTGAAGTTATCACTTTTACTTGTACAAATATCAATTTTCTATATAATCTTGATGTATTCTCAATCACTCATTTCATAAGGGTTCACTTAGGAAATCAAAAAGTTTAACACTTTCTTATAAATTGAGCTATAAAAGTTTTCTTGAATTCCCTCTGTCCCATATTAAACACCTATTTTTTTTCTTTTTATCTGTCCCAAATAAATTGTCCAATTTCGAAATTTGTATTATTTTTGCTCATTTTTTCTCAAGTATATCCTCTACACTTTTTAGATACATCTAATTAGTTTAAGGAAAAGTAAAATCAATAACAATTTAGCCATTTTGAAAAGAAAAAAAAAGTTGACTAAATGTTAATGTTATTTATGTGAACAAAAGTAATTAAAGCATTGATTATTGAAATATACTTATATATTGAATGAAAGAATGAGTGGGAGATAATTAATTTAATAGAGTAAGTATATTAGGAACAAATTATTACCTTAATTTGTGTTTCATTTAAAAAGTGGGCGTTTAATATGCATTGGAGGGAGTAATTTTCATGGGACGGGCCATCCATGTTTACTTGTCCTAATTTTCCATTTTGATTTTCCAAATTTATTTGTCATCTTTTCATTTTAATACTCCCTCCGTCTTAAGATAAAAAATTTAATTAACTTTTTGCGCATATTAAAAAGAGGATAAAGGCCAAATTATTCAATTTTAAATTCTGATTTAATTGCAAAGTTTTATGCACATGACTAATGATACGCCATAAATATGTATAGAGAATAGAAATATGACGATTAATACTAAAGATATTATAGGCAAATTACTGTAAAAAATAAATTATTTAAGGTAAATAGACATTTAACTTGAGACTAACTAAAATAGTAATAAGGACTTTTATATTGAGACGAATGGAATACTATTTTGACCTATTTCCTAAGCATTGAAAAAAAATAGTATTATTAAATTTGACGTTGGAAATGCAACCATACTCTTTTCTTCTCCTCTCTTTCTCCTCAGAAGATTAATTAAAATAAATAAATGATAATATAACAGTTAAAATTTTAAATTTGGACAAATAAAATTAGACGGAGAAAGTAATATAGCTTTTCTTGTATTTTAGGGGCGGATGTAGGAGTTTGCATACAATGGCTGTGCTACATTAGTGACGCTAATGTTAACGGTTACACGTATATTTGCTTTATCAGTATAAACAAAATAGAGTTAAAAAATAACAACTCACCAATTTTAATATGCATACCTTTTAATTACTTAAAAGCAAACCACAAAATTCCCATGGATAAAATTCGAAAAACGAACTTAATTCTAGAGTAGATAGAACAACATGCAAACCAAGTCCCTTATAGCTCAATGGTAAAATAACTACTCATAAGGCTTTGGGTACATGAGATTTTGGGATCCAATCTTGACTTTGCCAAGACTGTTAAAAATTCTGCTCAAATTACCAAAAAAAAACAACAACATGCAACACATACAAATTCCTTTTACAACTAAATTAATCACCATCTTTTTTTTGCTAATTACTTGGCGCTGATGATGCTTTTGACGAATGCCTAAATATAATAAATTTTCTTTTACAACTCCAACAAAATATTACGGAAAACCTCCTCTTCTTTGTCAAAACCTTGCACCGCCGAATTCACCACAACGAGGACATTCTTTCAATTCTTGAACACCCTCACAATTAGCCGCCGCCGCCGCCGTTGTTTTCCTTTTAAGGTCATAATCTTCTCTGGAAGAGAGTTCGATAAAATCTCTCATGCTTCTCCTATGAGTTTGAATGCGCCCTCGGCCGATTTGTTCTTATCGGGGTGCACCATTAGAGCCAACTTTCTATAACATTTCTTGATTGTTTCCAAGTCTGCCTCGGTTTCTTCGATCACCAAAACATCATACCAATCGATTTCGCCACCTTGTTTCTTGGCGGCGAGGTGGATTTTGTAGGCTGCGATGGAGTTTATGATGGTTTGAGATTGTGGGTCGAGGGTTTTGGCCATGTTGACATTGTTGATGGCTTGTTGAAGATTATTGGACTTGAATGAATGCTCTGCGGAAGCCATGTAACTTTGAGAATCCATTGACGAGACAAAAATAAGAGGAACATTGTTAAGATTTATGAATGGAGATTAGGGTGGTTTTATTGATTGTTTAGGTTTTGTATCGGGAGATGCCTTTATGTATATATTATATAGATATAGTTACTTCCGCGGAGCATGTTTTAGTTGTATTGTCGAAAACTAATAGGAGAAGGATAAGGAGAGATAATGAATATTAATTATCTTTTATATTTATTTTATTTATATATAATTATGTAAAAGGGTTAAATATAGTTATATATAATTATTTTATCTTTTACATTTATTTTATTTATGTATATATATAGTTACTTAGGCGGTGCATGTGTTTTAGTTGTAGTATTGTCGAAAGCTAATAGGAGATGAAAAAGTTGAAAGGATAAGGAGAGATGGATATTAATTATCTTTTATACTTATTTTATTTATATATAATTATGTAAAAGGGTTTAAAAAAATTCATCCTATTCAACTGAGTTTCATTTTTTTATTCGACTCAGTAATAATTTTTTCAAAACGTTACAATTTCATCCAACTAATTTGGCTTTTGACAAAAACTAATTACATATGCATGCCATTTACAATTTAACAAGTTTACATGCCATAAATTTGTCCAAATGATAAGCCAAGGTGAAAAATTTATAAAATTTTAATATAAAAAATAATAAAAATTTGATAAAAATTAAAATCTATTATAAATATATGAAAAAGTCTATAAAAAAGACATGCTAATTGTTTGTTTCGAAAAAAGAAAAGGCCTGGTAATTAATTGATTTTTAAGTATATAAAAATTTATCCAAATTAAATTAATAAATTAAACTACAGTTAAGAAAAAATTTAAAAATAAATAAACAAATTTACACTGTTATTTAAAAATAAATTTAAACCTTATTGCCAATCTTCATCTTTAAAAACCCAATGACCCAATTCATACAAAAAGTCGTTTACAATAGAGAAATGAAAAATCTTGGCTCTTCTTACAATCCCAAATCTCCAAATTTCTATCAACTTTCACCTTCAATTTTGAATAGATTAGTCAATTTTTTAAAAATAAGTTCAGCTATCCAAAATTCAATTTATATGAACCCATTAAACCCCCAACTTGCAGAGCTTAGATAAAAAAAACAAAAACAATAGTCATATATAGATGTATATATAGGGAGAGAAAGCGAGATTTGCCCTAGATGATATCAATTCTAGGAATTGAATAATGAACCGTTCGATGGGTTGGTTCCTAGTTCAATGATGGAATTTGGAGAATGAAGTTAGAGAATGAAGAAAGTACAGAGGGCTGGTGATGGTAAGTAATGGCCGGCTGAAAAGAGGAGTTTAATTAACTAAGCTGTTAATTAATTTATTTTAATTATACAAAATAGGTATTTTAATGAAATGAATTTTTAATACACGTCACCATTGCCACATCATATTTTAATGTGCAAAATAATCCAAGTAAGCACTTAGCGTGATCCCACGTACATATCTGTTAACATAATTTAATTGACTTTATATTAATTAAGAACTAGATATAACTCCGCGCGTTGCGGTGGGATTATTCATTTTGTTAAAAAATATATATAATTAAAAATTACGTAGATAATCACCCATCAATTTGAGATAATATCAAACTGAAATTATGGGATATAATATCAGTTTAGATTTGTATTTATGGGATAATGTTAAAAAAAAAAAATTGTGCAATTACGGAATTTTAAAAAAAGTAAAAAAAAAATTATGCGTGAAAATTTTCTATAAATAAAGTTCAAAAGCCCAATTATGGGATATTATTACTTTTTTTTTTCTGAGAATTATTTGTAAAAAAATTAAAAATTAAAAATATTGGATAATATCATATATTTATGTGCTAGAGTTATCTGCAAAAATGAGATAATAAAATAATTCAAAAACTAAATTATTGGATAATATCAATTTGGAATTGCTACAATTTAATATCAATTTAGATTTATATGCGTGACATATTTATGGGTCAATGTTACATTTTTTTTTTTGTGAGTAATGAATTAAATATTTATGCTTGAAAAATATTTGTAAATAAAGTTCAAAATCCCAATTATGGAATAATATTATATATTATTGTTGGTGAAAATTATTTATAAATAAAAAAATTAAAAATTTAAATTATTGGATAATATCAGATATTTATGTGTTAGAGTTATCTGCACAAATTGGATAATAAAACAATTCAAAAACTAAATTATTAGATAATATCAATTTGGAATTGTAGCAATATTGAGATATAATCAAATGACACAAATTTAAAGTTAAATTTATGGGTGAGGCAAAACAACTAAATGTATACCAGAAAATTATAAGAATGAAAGAATTGTTTGTGGTGTGATTTGAAATTAAAGTGTTACTCTCTGTTTATAACGTGAATAAAAAATGTGTTTACATCAATTACTCATGAATTTGGGATAATATCAATTTGGAATTGCTTAAATTATGCAATATAAAATCATCTTGGATTTGCTGCAATTTTGGGATATAAATATCAGTTTAGATTTGTATACTACAATTTTTAACTTAATAATCTCAATATTTTTTAGTGCGAGTATGGAATTAAAAAAATCTTAAAAATTTTATGTGCGAAATTATAGGATAATATTACATATTTTGTTTTGTGTGAGAATTAGATGTTAAGAAATTAAAAAATCACAGATTATCTATATAAAGAACAAAATTTAATTTTTGGATAATTTTAAATACCAAATTATTAGATGATTACATATTTTAATTTTTCTGTGTTAGAATATTCCGGTTGAGTGCAGTGGAAAAATTATTAAGCTGTAATTAGTTTTAAATTACATACTTTTTTTGTGAGAGTTATCTGTAATTATATGAGATAATATTCAAAAAATTATTGTGTGAGAGTTATTTTTAATTATGGGATAATGTTACATTTATAATTTTTTAATTCCATACTCACACAAAAAGTGAAAAAAATACATTATTTTTTTGTGAGAATCTATTATATAAAAACCATATTTGAATGTGTTGAATTGTGGGATAATATTACATATTTTTTTGTGTGAGAATTAGCTGTAACAAATTAAAAAAGCCAAATTATTGGATAATTACATATTTTTATGTGTGAGAGTTATATACAATTATGGGACAATATTAAAATAGTGATATAAATAACAAAATTTAATTTTTGGATAATTTTAAATATCAAATTATTAGATGATTTTAGATTTGTATTTGTCTGTGTGATAATATTTTGATTGAGTATAGTCGAAAAATTATTCAGTTGAAATTAGTTTTAAGTTACATATTTTTTGTGCGAGAATTAGCTGAAAAAATTTAAAAAAAATCAATTTTTTGGATAATTACATATTTTTATGTGTGAGACTCATATGTAATTATGAGATAATATTAAAAAAAAAAGTTTTAAAAAAAGTCAAAAATTTATTTTGAGAGTTATATTTTTACGTGTGAGAGTTATATGCAATTATATAAAAATCAGATATATATTTATGATTATTTTCATTTTTTATGGGATAATATAAAAAAAAATAGATTATTGGATAAATATAATAATAAATCAATTGTAATAAATATAAGTGGTAAGTTGAATTAATGTGAGTATGACACATGTCAGATTGTGATTAAAGTGTACTGCGTTTTATTATATATAATAGATAATATTATCTCTTTAACATAAAAAGATGTATAACAATAAATTTAAAATGTATATATATCATCACCCATATATTATCTCATCCTTTCGAGTAGAACACGTAACCATAGATTATCTTTAACATAACGAACATCAAGACTTGCACCTTTCATAAATTATTCTCTCCAACAAATCTTCATAAAATCAAGAACATAATTAATGATATTTCTTTTCGCTTAAGTTAGTTCTTATGTTTATGAGTATCGGAAAAGTCTTAAATTTGATTAGTGATATAAATCTCTTAACGAGTAGTTCTTGATCGTAGATGTAACACCTCATTCCCGACTAGTAGAAAGGAAAACTACGCATAAACGAACTATAAGTAGAATATTAAAACAAAAAGGAAACTCTCTTCACACTTGCCATTGATTCTCCTGAATATATGTCAGAAGAAAAACACAGCATAAGCCAAATGCCCAGTTCGAATATAGAGCGTAGAAATAAGAATTGAAATGAATAACATAATTTACTAAACTGAACTGAATAATATAATCTACTAAACTGAACTGATCTACTGAATTGAAACTGATCTACTGAACTGAAATTGATCCACTAAACTGAATTGATTTACTAAACAACATAATAGACTGAATTGAATGACTGAGTTTATTTCATACCGAGCTCAAAATAAAACAGAACAAAACAGAAGTCATACATTGAACTGCAGATCCAAATGCGTGCAAAATCGAAAAGGTGTGCTCGGCATTACAAATAACACCAAACCACAGAACATAGCAGAACATAATGCTAGGGCCGACCCATACGCATCCCACAACAAAACGCAAAATGATCAATTCTTATCGGAGCACACAAAATAGAGATGTCGTGGACTAATCACACTACCACGGAAGTGTCATGCCTCGGTGCCAAAAAGACATACTTATGGTATCCCCACAAGTGGTTATAACTCAAGTATACCCTATGGTACATTCTAACAAAAATATCATGTCATAACACATGTGACACAATACTAACAAAAGGGTTCTAATACGCACATGCTAAATCAAAACGAATCGACACAAAGTCTCTCAAATATATTAGTATGTATGTTTCTACAGAATCAAAATAAATACTACATGTGCTCAACAAGTTTAAAGAGTACAAATTATAAATTTATGAATATCTAAAAACAAGCAAAACGATCATATGAATTCAACTAAGACTAAAGTATTGAAACAATATCCGAATTTCTAAATAAGGAGCAAAACGAATGAATTAAAATTAAAAAAATATCGCTGAAGGAGTACGGAATCCGTACCTAGAATAAACAATGTAATACCCGAAATTATATTGCAAAACTAATTCGTTAAATTCCCTCAATCAGAACTAATAAAGGAACAAATAAATAATACATTAATCAATTGATTAAGTTTTACACATTTTTTTCCTCTTAGGAAAATCTGAAATTCTTTCGTTCTAAACAAAATTCTACCTAAAGTTATATATATATAAATATTCTAATCATGGTAACGTATATAATATTAAATAATAATTTTCTTGTTCCTTCCGAAATACATGTAAGTATATTTACAAAAATATTCTTTCTATTTTTAATTATGTTACAAACAATTATTATTATTATTATTATTATTATTATTATTATTATTATTATTATTATTATTATTATTATTATTATTATTATTATTATTATTATTATTATTATGTCAAAACTCTAAAGTTACAAAATAATAATTTAATAGCCCAAAATGCTAATTACAAACAAAGATATACCAAAATATATCAACTAACAAACTAAATAGCATACAAAAATTAAAATTAATAAAAAAATTAAATAATTACACAAAGAAAGAAAAGAGACGTACCCGAAATTATGAGGTTCGCAGTCCGTCTATGTCCTCGACATTAAAAAATATTTTAACTAAGGAAATACTTACCAAAAAGGTCCTCACACAAAAAACTCCTCACACAAATGAGAGGTACTTAATGTTTTGCAAAATAAAACAAATGTTAGTGTGCCATATATAGCTAAGGGAAGGAAATGAGTTTTAAAAAGGGGCGATGTGGGACTTTAGGAGGGATCAGGTATTATAGTAGAGCAGAGCTTTTAGAACTTTGACAACAATTCTGCTTGTGGTCTTTTTCTCATTAATTTGGATTGAATCTTGATGTCCTTTTTATAGAAGACCTTGAGATTTTTCTGTTGATAAGTATCCGTTGCTCATTTAATACCTTAATTCACATTATAAGAAAAACACACATCAACGACCAAGACTTTCTGCGACCGTAAAATCCGTCGCTAATACTACGTTTTAGCGATCGATAGTGCAACTAGTCGCTAAAATTAATAGCGACCGGAAGACGGTTGCTATTTTCGTCGCAAATACCAATTTTGCCACAAAAAAGCGCGGGATTTTTGGCGCCATAAGTAGCGACCGATGATCCGTCGCTAATGTATCAGCGACCGCACGTTCCGTCGCTAAAAGTGTCAACGCATTAAAAAAAATTAACGACAGAAATCGATCGCTATTATGTTCAGACCTAAATTTAGGCGTTGCACGGGAAACAGAAAGAAGAAGAAAGAAGAGAGAAGAGAGAAGAGAAGAGAAGAAAGAGAAGAGAAAAGAGAAGAGCCCCCTGCCGGACGACCGCCCCTCCCCTTGCCGGACGTCGGTCCTCCCCTCCCCTCACCCTACCGGACGCCGCCGTTGTGACGCCCCCAAATTCGGGTCTCAAATACCCGGATCCGGTCATCACGATTCAATACAAATATCCACCTCTAAACAACATACAATAACTAAATGCGGAATAATAAACATATGTTGTTCATTCAAAAGGTGTTACTAGTCCCAAGATACGATAACCTTACACAAAAGTACATAAATACCCTTAATAAAGTACTTAGGGTTTACATCACAAAACAAGTAATTTTAGCTAGACGAATAAACTAAAGACTGTCTCTTGAAGTCTATCACTTCATCTTTCCCTTACCCTTGTTCTTTCCAGAAGTCTCGAGTTCTACTGCAATAAGGTTCATAATATAGCAGGGTGAGCAACTAGTTTGCTCAACAAGTTTAAATAACAAAGGAAACAATATATCATGAATGAAAAAGAATAGCTGAAATAATTCAACAATATGAATAACGTAAGCAGTAATAATGATTTGCTTTTAGAATCAAGATAGTCAAATAGACTATGAATTATAAACATCCACTGGAGTCAATAGTAGGTTGATCCAATGGTTACTACCAGAAATATGTACCTGAGGGGATTAGTCTCAGTACAATATGTGTATGCATAATATTTAATTTTCGTGTTTTGTAACTGATATTAGATATAGGGTACTCCCTTATAATAGGGAGGTGTTCATAATAGTCCAAGAATCCGCATCTTCAATAATTTGGATAGCTTTTAAAATCTTTAACATAAATGTCTAGCCGAACAATGACTTAGACCTACTTTGAACATTTCTTTAAACAATAGAACATTAAATAAAGTACAAGTCAAAGACTGTACAAGATCAAGTGCACCAAGTGCGAATAACAACAACATCGATGTGGAATAATTGTAAAGTAATTTAAACCACTTAAAGCATTCTTGGAGTTATACTTCAAGCTTAAATAAAGAACTTGCTCAATGAAATGAGTTTAGAGATAAGGAACTTGCTTGTCTGCTCAGCTACAATTAATGTCTAGCTTTAACTAACTGGCTTTGAAAAACCTAACATTAATAAAGTTGGTCTAATAATTAGTACATCGTATTTACACAACTATACGCTCACTAAGGAACTTATCTACCACATAAGTACTAACACATAATTTACATCAGTCAAAACAATATTATTAACCTTATAGACCCTTAATCATATTAGGTTAATAATTTAATAAGTTAAAAAATATTTTTCTTAAGTGTTGGACACTTATTAAACCCTTACACAATTTATTACAATTAATTGCAATATTAACTTCACATTATCTTATTAACTTAAACTCTATTCAATTACTATTTAATATTGATTAATTATCTTTAGTTATTATTTATAATAAATAATAACTAATTGTACTTCCTTATTATTTAATAATAATTAAATAATAAATAATTATTGATTTAATTTTAGCCTTCTTTAATTTAAGGAAATTAAATAATAGTTTACTAATTTTAATCCTCTTTAATTATTATTTAATGTCAATTAAATAATAATTAATTATTTAATTAATTTTAATTATTATTTAAGGTTAAATAATAATCAATTTATTTATCCTTATTTATTATTTAAATTAAATAATAAATTATTAATCTAATAACTTAATTTCCATTAATCATTATTTAATGCTAATTAAATAATAATTAATTACTTAATTATCCTTATTTGTTATTTAATAATCTTTAAATAATAAATAATTAATTTATAAATTTTTATCTCTCTTTAATTATTATTTAATAGGAATTAAATAATAATTGCTAATTTATCACCTTTATTTATTATTAACATTTTAAATAATAAATAATTAATGAAATTTTTATTTATTTAACTTAACCATAATTTAGCTAACTAGATTAATATTTAAAATATTTAAATATTAAACTTAATGAAAAATATCACCCCAAATATTATTTTTGTATTATTATTATTTTTGTTATAATTTTAAATTAATTTTCAAACATTTAAATTAAATAAAATTTATCCAAAATGACAATTCTGTAAATAAACCGGAAAACTGAACGGAGGAGCAAACTTGTAATTTCCCCGGAAGTTGGCTCTCGCGCAATGCGCGTGCTTAACAGAATCACGGCCCAAAACGGTGCCGTTTTGAAGACCTCGGAGCCGGCTTCCACGCATAACGCGTGGAGTAACGTTTTTCTACGCCAAACGACGCCGTTTGGCTCTGCGTCTTTCAGCCGCACTGCTGGTGCGCAATGCGCGACCAGCTCTATTTTTTTTATATTTTTTTTAGCAGATTATCCACAGTGCTCGAGAAATACACCACTTAATAAAAATTATACCTTCAAGTAACCTTTAACTCCTCAATAAAAATCCAAAAAAATTACCAATCACTTAATATCAATTTATAACATGAAAATTTAATTTTTCATGATTTAATACCATTTGTTTTTTCATAAAAATTATTGTACCAAATAAATTACTACAAATCATACCTTCTTGTGTATAACTCCATTTTGAGTGATTCAAATTTTATTTTTCTCATGATTTAATGTTCTATAATATTAGAACATTAAATCTAAATTTTATCAAGATATTTTTTGTCATTATTTTAAGGCTTGATTACACACTACCAAACACATGTTTTTAGCATACAAAATATACCAAAATGCAAACCAAACATATTAAACTCAAGTATGGCATAAATACAACTACTACACATTATTAACTATATTAACATGTTTATACTCACATGTTGGTTTATTTAATTTAAAAACAAAGCTAGATTTAAAATAATCATTACCTTGTTTTAATGACTATTTTCCTTTTTCTTCCAAAATAGTTGATAAGGCTTGAAGGCATGAACAATACTAGCTTCTCCTTTTTCCTCCTTAATCTCTCAAGTATTTTGCTCTCACTCTAGTTTTCTCCCAAACTCTCTCTTGGACTTGAAAAGAATGAAATGCAAATGTCTTACTAATGCAAGTATACTTGAAAAATAATAGATACAAAAATTATATCTAAAAGTCATGATGCACCTATCTTGGATACTTGCACAAGAAATGACTTAAGTACCTAAGTTGGTGAAAAGATGGATGATGTTCATGTACTATAAAACCAAACAAGCAACCATCATTTAAATAAATAAAAAAAATAAAATAAACAAAATTATTCCACTCTCTCCCTCTCTCCATACATGGCTGATGGCAGCCCTTTTGTCCCAAAAAAAATGACCCAAGCTACTCCTTTATTAAATAAATAAGTTACACAATTAATTCCAAGTAGACTCATGCTTTGGGCTTTATTTAAAATACCAGTTGAGCTCCTATTAAATGACTTGGACTATTATTTAGTCAAGTCCATTTAATTTAACATTGGAATAATTAATATAACCCAAAAGATTGGTTATTAATTTTGTTACACATTAATTATCCAATCCATATTTAAGTAATAATTGAATTGATTAATTAATTAAATACTCTAGCCCATTAATGTTAAATTACTAAATGGAATAATAAATATTATTATTAATATTTTACATTGTTCACATTAATTAATAATCATATTAATTAATTTATCAAATTTAATTAACTCATTATATTCAATTTAATTAACTCATTATATTCAATTTAATTGAATATTTAATTGATAGGAAACTTAACAACTATTTTAATATTAAAACTTTAGGGTTTGTTCACTAACTTAAATTACATATTAGTGATCCCCTTTAATTAATTCTAGCAATTAATCATATAATCACGTAATTAATTAATCACACAAAAAGATTTAATTAATCTTGTAAAATTAATTCGTTAGAAATTAAATTAATATTTTAATTAATAATAACGTGAAAATTCTAGGACATTACATCCGCCCCCGCCCTCGCCCCCGCCCCTGCCGGACGCCACTCCCTGCCGGAAAAGGTAAACACCAAACTGAGATATTATGTGTATTATTTTTCTTTTTTATCCTCACTCTAAATTTATATAAACTGATATAAAGTTAAAATAATAAAATATTATATTTAGACAATAAATTTTGATAATATTTAGTATTTAACCATTCTTGGGGGTAGGGGATGAATAAGTAATAAATCATATTTGAATTCAATAGTCAAGTCCATATTTTTTATATTGACAGTATTCTGTTATAGAAGTAACCCAATTCTATATTGAATTAGATGGTAAAGTGAAAAACAACTATAAATGGATATGCAATATGTTTGATTTCCTAATATAATTAATCTGATGTCTCTATGCACTAGTATTTGTCTTTATTTTGCCATTATTTGGAATTGTAAAAACACTATGTATGAAATTTTGACTCAAATTCAGATGTGGTAGTGACATTCTAAAAGTTCATTATATATTGATGGTTGCTTTATTTGGACGTACCCGAATCCTTGCTAGACAGGTTCTCTAGAACAACTCCGTTTTGTATTTTCCATGTTTAAGGGTGTTATTCAGTTTATATTTGTGTGACTACTTCATGGACATATTTTAGTGTTTGGTTGTGACAAATCTCAATACTTCAAGGGCATATGAGAATATCTTTTTGGGAGAGAGGATTGCGTTTGATTAGGAATCATAGAACGATATTGTTTTCATAATCAAAATAATACAAAATAATAAAATATAATATAATATAAATAATATAATATAATACAAAAAAATATAATAAACATAATATAATATCATTCAAATTAATATAATATAATATAATATAATATAATATAATATAATATAATATCATTCAAAATTATACAAAATAATATTATGAAATAAATAAATATAATATAATATAAAATAATACAAAAAAATATAATAAAGAAAAATAATTCAAAATAATAAAAAATAATATTATATAATATCATTCAAATTAATATAAAATAAAGAAATATAATATAATATCATTCAAAATAATATTATAAAATAAATAAAAATAATATAATAAAAGATAAAATAAAGAAATTTAATATAAAAAATAATATACACAACTTAGAAACCCGTTCAAGATTCACTCATTAGGAGTGAATCTTGAATAGTCCCCGTTTTGAGACTGTTCTTGTATGTTCCGCTCCCACTTAGGCCGGTGTCAATGATTTAAGCGAATTTATTTGTTTGTTCTAAAAATTTTTTGGTTTGTTTATCTTCTATTGTTCTCCGGGTGCATACTTAGATTGTGTAAATCATAGTTTATTTCGTGTACTTGGAGACCGATGGTAGATGCTGCCTGTAATGACCATGAATCTCATTAGACATTGTAATTATGATTATTAAATAATTAGCAATGAATTAAAATTTTTGTACTAAGTAATTGTGCATTAGATAATTAAATGAATATACTTGTGTATGTGTATATTTATTTAAAGTAATGAAGTAAGAGGTTATAATTAACTAAAGCAAATCTAATTGGATTATATTTTAAATCCAAATGAGTTGTTAAACTAGGTCAATTAAATTTACCTAGTAGCCCAAGTAATTAAATTAAACCTTAGCCTATGTAATTAATTAAACAAGCCAAAAGCTTATTTTAATTAAAGGTAGTATATTTATTTAAATGCTTGCCCAATGTGTTAATCAAATTGAGCCCAAAACAATTAAATGGATGAGCCCAATATATTTAATCCTAAAGTCCAATATGGAGCCCAATAGAAAGTCAAAATTGGTCAACAATTAAACACATGGGTATATATATATATATATATATATATATATATATATATGTATATATATATATATATGTATATATATATATGCATAATAAAAGCATGAAAAATAAATGAAAATTAGCTAGAAAAAGGCCATATTGGCCGGCCATTGTGGGGCCCCTTGGGGGTGACTTGTTTTGCTTGATTGCTTCTAAAATACTCCATGTCATATTAGCTCACCAAACTTAGTCATTCAACTAGTCAATCACATTGTCCATCCATCCAATAGTAATCAAAATTTAGCTACTAAATTGACTATGTTGGTGAATTAGGAAGGTTAATGAGAGATTAGTAGAGTGCTATATATAGAGTACTCCACACACTTGTATATGTTTGTTAGTTCATGTGCTAGAGTTCTAAAGAGAAAAATAGAGAGCATTTCCTAGAGAGAAAGAAAGAAACACTTGTGAGCTTAAGGAAATAGCTAGAGGTTGAGCTTGGTGGATGACACAAAGCTTCACCACATACGTTGGTAGGAGAAGAAGAAGAGCATCCAAGACCACAAGGTTTAAAAGTGCTCTAAACTTCCTATATTTCATTTTGTAGTCTAGATAGCTTTTGAAAAGTTAAAATCCATTTTTAACCGATCAAAACTTGTTTTGATGGTCTAGAAGTATTTAACTATGTAATATATGTATATTCATAGTTTGATGTGTTTATATCATGATTTGGTATGTGTATTTTGCTTAAAAATGGTAGAAATGTTCATAACAAACTTTATCGATAAAACCTTAATGAAACATGTAATGTTTAATGTTGTAGTTTGAAATGTACAAGTTGAAAATTGGATTTTTATGACTAGAAAGTTAGATATATGAGTTTTAAAGAAAACCCAACTTGAAGCTTTCAAAAATATTGAAAAACGAAGAAGTTATAGATTTTGTGACACCCCCAAATCTGGGCCTACACAGCCCAAAGTTGAGTCGTCAAAAGACTACAACAAAATTAATACAACAAAGCACAACGTACAACAATACAGTGTATAATAATACACAACTAAGTCTTCACTATTATTGCCACACTATTTTACAACACGTGAAGACGGTAATAACTATCCCTCGGACTCTCACTCCATTCCCCGGCTAGACCCAGCTACATTCTCATCTCCTGTTGAAAAACAATGGAACAAAAGGGTGAGCTCAAATAGCCCAGTAAGAAATATCATGACTAAGATAATGACGAATAAATTATCATTAGCCTTCAACAGTTGAGTTCTTGATAGAATACAATAGAATACAAGGTTTATATCAAAAACTGCAGTTAAATTCTTAAACAATGTTCAGATCAATAATAGCAGCGGAATGAACAATCTATTAGAAGAGTAATGCAGACTATAATGTCCACTCGCTTCTCTTTTTTGTAAAAATATCATCAACTTTTATCATCTGAAATACCATTAGTCATGATAATAAAAATTCACAGTTATTGGTCATAATCATGCAAATCAACAGTTCATCTTTGCACTACGGGCCAAAGATATTCAATATAGCACCAGCGGTCATGATTATACCAGATTCAGCCTTTGGTTATAATCATATCAAACAACAGTTCATCTATGCACTACGGGCCAAAGAGAACTTTCACCACGTGCCATAAAAGACACCGAACAGATGTATCGCCTTTAACCTAGTATATCGCCTTTAACCTATCATCTGTTCAACAAATATATCACATCTGTGCCCCCGGCCACAGATATTCACAACAGTTTGATTCTTGATGATTAGTACAAATAACAGTGATACAAATGATGAACAGAAGAAACAGGATAAACAATAAGTATCGAAAATTTACTTTGTACAGATTCAAATAATGTCCAAATTGTCAACATGATGTGGACTAAAATTCAAGAATGATATTTAAGATCCACAGTTCAGAATAACAGTTAAGGTTCAATAGAAAGGTTCACGTAAATAGGAAGGTTCAGTTGAAATAATGAAGTTCATCTATTATGGAACATATAATATTTTCAGGAATTATAGAAGCAATAGTTCCATAATAAATTTCGATTTAGGAGTATGAAAGAAAATAATATCCCTTACCATAGCAGGTTTGATTAACAAAAGGTGAAGGAAATTAATACAAAGGGTTATTCACCAACAGGCGGCAATCCGCGCCATAAGTTATTCCCACAATTTAATAGAATTTGAGTACAAAGAGTTATTCACCAAACAGGCGGTCATCCGCGCCGTAAGGTTATTCTCAGAGATTAATAATGAATGAATACGAAAGGTTATTTACCAACAGGCGGCAATCCGCTCCGTAAGGTTATTCCCACAATTTAATAGAATTTGAGTACAAAGAGTTATTCACCAAACAGGCGGTCATCCGCTCCGTAAGGTTATTCTCAGAGATTAATAATGAATGAATACGAAAGGTTATTCACCAACAGGCGGTAATCCGCTCCGTAAGGTTATTCGCACAAATTAATACATGGAAATAAATGACACATCTTATGAGTAAGAAAGAAACAATATTATTTTCGAGAATCAAATAATGATAATCCCTTACCGTAGTAAGTTTGAATAATGGAAGATGAAAAAGATGGTATCCCTTACCTCAACACGTGACTGGATATTGATTTAAATGAGGTTGATTAACTTGAACAATACACGTATACTTATAGATCTTCACAAATACTCAAGATGACTTAAGCACACTTAGAGAGAACTTTCACAAGAAGTATTTAGAGAGAGAAAGAAAGAACAAGTAAGGAAGTTTATGAAAAATCCTTAAGTTAAGGCTTCTATTTATAGCCAAAAATCTTATCATTCCTTTAATCTAAACCATTCATTTAAAGATCATCTTTTAATCTACACCATCCATTTCAAATTTTATATTATCTTTAATCTACACCATTCATTTCATATCACCTAACTTTATATTATAAACAAATCAATTCAATTATTCAACAATAATTCACACTTTAATCTACACCATTCATTTCATATTACCTAACTTTATATTATAAACAAATAACTTTATCAATTCAATTATTCAACAATAATTCACACTTTAATCTACACCATTCATTTCATATTACCTAACTTTATATTATAAACAAATAACTTTATCAATTCAATTATTATGACTAATTGTTATAAATACAGTATAGTTAGCTCTTAGATATCAAGTCAATTAATTAATGAAATACAACTGTTTAAATAACACCGTAATAGAGATAACAATAAAGCAGAAAGTATGTAAAAGAAAAATACGTTACTGTGTCATGACAATTATTGATTCAATAATGTGAATTACTGTGCATATGTTACTGTGACAATTATTAGGTTCAATAATTTTAAAAACAGTGCAGCAATAATTATTGACTCAATGATATAAAATACAGTGTAATGACAATTATTAAATCAATAATGCAAAATACTGTGTAACAACAATTATTGAATTGATAATATAAAATATTATGCAGTGACAATTATCGATGAAATGATGCGTAACAGTTACGGTGTCAATTATCAGACCAATAATATGAGACACTATGCAATACCGTGTGTTACTGTAGAGTACCGTGTGCTACAGAAAATACCAATAACTACCGTATGCTACTATTCTTTTATCACCGGTATTTTAACAGTTCTGTTGACTATTTTTATTTAAAAAGGTTATTTCTGTCGTTTTCTATATCCGACAAATATTCCGTTGTGGGGTCCACCAATAATTTGTTATTTCGGCGCCGTCGTACGGCACGAATATTCCTCGACGAAACGAATATTCCCCGACAAAGCGAATATTGTCCGACAAAATAAAATTTGCACATAACATCCTTAACTTTTAACTTTATCGATTTAACCACTTACTGTTTCAAAAAAAATATATATGAAGAAAAATTAAATTTTGTATTTCATAAAATTCGGGGTCTTACAGCTTTTACTGCAAATGATGTCATTTTAAACCCTAGATGGTTCGATCTGTAAATTTCTTGTAAAACATTTTCAAAAAGATGATCGAACCATGGAATATTGTAAAACAAGAAGTGAGGAACACATCAACACTGATTTGGTCTCATTTGGAGGTGGAGATTTTATTTTATCAATGTTTGAACCAAAAGTGTCAAAACTGTCAAGAAATCAGAAATTAGAATTGTATTCTACCGAACAACGCTGGGGCGCCGTGTGCAGTGCAAATCACTGCGCTGAGGCGCCGTGCACTGTTCCAGGAAAATAAATAATTAAAAATCGAACCGGGTCAGGTCGGGTCAGAAAATGAAAAATGTTCCAAAAATCATTTTAGTATTTTTGGACTTAATAAATATATTTTTAAAGTTGTAGATAATTGATTTAATAATTAAAAGTGTATAAATATTATTATTGAATTAATAATATAATAAAGTTAATAAAATATTATTAAATAAATAATAATATTAGAAAATCATTAAAATATTATTAAATGTGTAATAATATTATAAAGTCAATAAAATATTATTAAATGAATAATAATATTGGAATATGAATAAAATATTATTAAATAATTAATAATATTAGATAATTAATAAAATATTATTAAATAGTTAATAATATTAGATAATAATTAAAATATTATTAAATGATTAATATTATTAGATAATTAATAAAATATTATTAAATAGTTAATAATATTAGATAATGATTAAAATATTATTAAATAATTAATAATATTAGATAATGATTAAAATATTATTAAATAATTAATAATATTAGATAATTAATAAAATATTATTAAATAAATAATAATATTAGAATATGAATAAAATATTATTAAATGATTAATAATATTAAATAACTAATAAAATATTATTAAATGATTAATAATATTCGATAGTTAATAAAATATTATTAAATGATTAATAATATTAGATACTTAATAAGATATTATTAAATAGTTAATAATATTAGATAATGAATAAAATATTATTAAATGATTAATAATATTAGTTAATCTTAGAAGATTTATAAGGTATTATTAAATGATGAATAATGCTACAAGGCTAATAAGATATTATTAAATTGTTAATAATATTATATAATTGTTTGAACTATATTAAATAGTTAATATATGTTCTTTGTGTTTGAAATATTATCAAGTAGTGATAATATTTTCTAAGTATTTAAGTACCCGTAATTATTCAATTATGTGGTTTGCAAGAGTTATAAAGGTCATTATACTTACAAGTATATGATACTAATTTAAGATCAAACTGATTTAATTGTTAGGTCCGTACAAGGATTATTAAATTAAATTGGTTAGCCGTAGACGACGCACGAGACAAGTTTTCTTACCTTACTCTAATTTTATATTGAGTAATTCAATTATTGTTGAGCAAGTATTTACACTCGTATTTATTTGCCAGAGCTTTAAGTGGTTTAATTATTTAAAATTATTCCACATCTTTATTGTTATTATATTCGCACATCGTGCAATTGCAAGTGTTATAGTTCATTAATTTAAGAACTGTTTAAGAATGTCTAAGCTAATTGTTTCAGCTAGACAATGCATGTTGAAATTCACCTAATTGAATATTATAAAAGCTTATCCAAACCATTGGTTGGTGCGGATTCTAATAGTAAGACTAAGAATGAACAACCCTAGTTAAAGGGGATTTTTATTTGTCGGGAAACCGAATTTGCGCAAGAAATCTAAATGTTATGCATATACATAGGATACGAGAGACTGATCCCCTCAAGTGTCCTGTTTTTCGAGGTGTCAGATATATGTATGTTTGGTCTACCTTAGTAGCAGTTCATGGTCATTAAAGACCACTCAGCAGTAAAGAGTCAATCCCTTCTTTGAAACATTGATTCTTGAATTCTTTCGCAACTGTTATTCATTGTTGAAAGCTCTGATGTTATTTTCCTTTCATCATGATACATTGTATGTTGTTGCTTATAAACCTGTTGAGCCATTTAGTTGCTCATTCTTGCTATATCATGACTTAATTTCAGCTAAGCCCGAATGCTCTAAACAAGACAAATGCAAGGGGAAAGCAAACGCTTAGTTAGTTAATGCATGTTAGGTTAAATTATTGTTATGTAATTTCTTTTGTAAATCTTTTGTATTTCCCTTAAGATATGTAATTAATGTTACGATTATGGTTAATTGACCTTGGGAAGTGTAGCCTTTTTATAAGGAACCTTTTGTATTATTCTGCGAAGTTTAAATGCAATATATGTATTTAATTGTTAGTAAGTATGGTACAGTGAGAACCAAACCCGAGGTTAAAGAACCCGGATTTGGGGTCGTCACACTGCCGAATTTTTTTTAGAACAAATATATGCATTTGTTTAAGTCGTTAACATTAGTGAGACGTCACATACAAGAATGGGATAGAAGCCTGACCGGTGTAATAAGGGTGGAGACGTATTTAGGTAGGAAACATGCATTATACCTATACATTTGTAATAAGTAAATTTAATGAATACAATAAATCTTGTCAAAATAGGTACCATACTATTATGGATTTCTATTCAGACCGTAGTTGGATGAGGCAACGAAAGTCACGCGGGCAGATAGGTGCTACAGCTGAATTTCGAACTAGTTGTCAAGTGTTTTTGGATTACGCATATAGCTAGAAAGAATGTGTCAACGCTTAGAACAAGATAAGATGTCCTTATTTGAAGTGTAAGACTGTAAATTATACGGACAGAGATATAGTCGCCTATCATTTACTTGTTAATGGGTTCATAAAAAATTACGAAGAATGTTGGTCGGCACATAGACAGAAAAGAAAGAGTGTCAATGCATGGATACATAATCCAGCAGACAGTAGTACCCATTGTATGAATGACATGGTTTATGATATTGCTGGGCCGAATTTTGATTGGGATCAAGACATAGATCAACTTATGAATTCTGATGCCAAAGTGTTCTTTAAGTTATTAGAGGAGGGTAGCGAATCGTTGTGGCCTAGTTGCTCAAAGCAAACTACATTGTCTATAATGGCGATGTTACTTAACATCAAGGCTGATCACAACATGAGCCATGCGTGTTTTGAGTCGCTCTTAAAGGCCATTAAGAGTATGTTATCTGACGGTGAAAAATTGTCTGATAACTGTTACTTTTGTAAGAAAATGGTGAAGAAGTTGGGTCTTGGATACCAGAAGATCGATGCATGTCCGAACGATTGGATGTTGTTTTATAAGGAAAATGAACAGAAGACAAAGTGCACATTGTGCAGTCATGATCGGTTTAAGCCTAATAAAGAGGGTGTGATTACAAAAAAGATAAATATACCTTTTAAGATTTTAAGGTATTTTCCAATTACACATCGGCTGCAAAAATTGTACATGTCTTCAAGAACAACTGAACACATGACTTGGCATGCGAGATCTCCAGCTAAAGGTGGGGAACTTAACCATCTTGCAGATGGGAAGGCTTGGAAAGAATTCAACTTAGCACATCTAGGGTTTACATTAGAACCAAGAAATGTGAGGCTTGGATTGTCAACCGATGGTTTCAACCCTTTCGGCCACTCAGTTGTTCCGTACTCCTGCTGGCCTGTGATGGTGACTCCATACAACTTGCCTCCTTGGATGTGTATGAAACAACCATACTTATTTCTTTTATTCATGATTCTTGGTCCCAAGAGTCCTGAAAAGAATCTAGATGTTTACTTAAGACCTCTTATAGATGAGTTGAAGGTATTGTGGGAGGATGGAGTACAGACTTGGGATGTTTCGACGAAAATAAATTTCAACCTTCAAACATCAATTATGTGGACTATTAGTGATTTTCCTACTTATGGTATGTTATCTGGATGGAGTACACACGGGAAGATGTCTTGTCCATATTGTATGGAGCATACAAAGTCTTTTAATCTACCATATGGTCGGAAGCCCTGCTGGTTTGACTGTCATCGTCGTTTCTTGCCGATAGATCACCCTTTTCGAAGAAATAGAGAAAATTTTATAAAAAAAAAGAGTAGAGAAAGATATGTCGGTAGGACGATTGTTTGGGACGGAGGTACGTGACCGTGTGATGAGATTACCAGTAATACCATTTAGTAAAAGTGTTGCCTCAACAACAATCAATGCGTTTAGTGAGTCTCACAATTGGGTTCGGAGAAACATATTTTGGGAACTATCTTATTGGTTTACAAACTTGATTCGTCACAATCTAGATGTAATGCATATTGAGAATAATGTGTTCGATAATGTATTTAACACCATGATGGGTGTTAAGGGCAAGACGAAAGATAATGATAAAGCACGGTTGGATATGAAAGATATTTGTAAGCGTCCTAGATTAGAGCTTTATGAATCACCTAATGGAAAGATTGTCAAACCGCATGCAAAATACACATTGTCCAAGAAGCAGGTTGAAGATGTGTGTGCATGGATCAAGTCTCTGAAACTACCAGATGGATATGCGTCAAACATTGCAAGGTGTGTTACAGGTGACAAAATACAAGGGATGAAGAGTCATAATTGTCACGTGTTCATGAAGAGACTCTTGCCAATAACATTTCGAGACTTGCTTGATAAACCAATATGGGATATTTTGACCGAGCTTAGTCGTTTATTCAAAAGCATATGTTCAAAAACGTTAAATGCAAAGGACATGAAAATACTTGAGAAGAGCATCATTGAGATCACGTGTAAGCTTGAAAAAATATTTTCACCAGGGTTTTTTGACTCCGTGGAGCATTTGTAAATTCATCTACCCTATGAAGCTCGTGTTGGTGGTCCAGTTCAATACAGATGGATGTATCCTTTCGAGAGTGTGATGGGAAACCTGAAGAGGAAGGTTAAAAATAGAGCTTATGTCGAGGGGTCGATATGTGAAGCATACAGTTTTGATGAGATATCTACGTTTGTATCAGACTATTTTTCTGATGAAGTTTTGACAAAGGCCAATCGAGTTCCGAGACATGATGATGGGAGGAACGTTGAACTAAACGGTCGACTTTCTGTATTTGGTCTACCGGGTCGCGCTTATGGAAAAGAAAAACGCATATTCCTTGCTGAAGCAGAATTACATGCTGCACATACTTACATTCTTCTCAATTGCGAGGAGATTGAGGTATTGGTGAGGTATGCATGTAAAACTCATATTTAACTTAATCTCATTGATGTACACTGTAATCTCATATATATTTTTTCATATATATAATATATCTGTAGATCATTCGATTCTGAGTTAAGAACAAATTAACACGGTATCACTGATAAAGATATTAAACTGAATCAGGATCAAAACTTTGCAAAATTGCTAAAAGGACAAAGTAAGTTATTTAACTTAATTAAGTCATTTTATTTAATTTATGAAACACTTATTCACAATGTATTTAACAATTGTAGGCTTATAATGACGGTACAATTCCTTCAAATGTACAAGTCTTAGCCATGGGCCCAGATAGGGACCAAGTCACTCGTAATGGTTATAGAGTAAATGACTATAATTTTCATACAAAGATATACGCCATCGGTAAAAGAATAACCAATACTGGAGCGTTGGTTCAAGGAAATTGCTAAAATGAGGTTGGTCGTGCCTTTTATGGGGAGTTGAAAGAGATTATTGAGTTGTCGTATAAGGGTACATACGGAGGTCAGATTAATCTATTTAAATGTCGTTAGTTTGATTCAGAAAAAGAGATACGTGTCGATCGACACGGAATTATCGATATTGACCTCAACAAAAGGACATATATGAATGCACCATTTGTATTACCAACTCAAACACATCAAGTATATTACACTCGTACTCCTATTCAAAAAAGGGATAGAACGCCTACAGATTGGTAAGTTGTCATTCATACTCCTGCGCGCATTCGTGTCCAACTAGTAGATGGAGAAGTCTACCAATAGGAGACGTTATATAACCCTCCTATAATAAATCACGACGACAACAATCAACTCAACAATTTAGAGGGTGGAGGTGATGATGATGATGATGAATTAATGGATCCCGATTCAGTATAACACTTAGATGACAATGATACTGAGGAGGAAGAGTTATTAAGTGACAGCGACACTGAATCTGAAGTAGGAGATGGTTATGAATCTCCACATATTGTTGAAGATGATTCAAAATTTGACAGCAAGTTTCATTAAAATGTATGTTTAATTTAATTTGTATTCTGTAGCGTTATATATAAATGTTTACATAATATTATTGACTTATTGTATATACACGCATTTTATTTCTGTAATCATTATTATGTAAGTCACATTAATATGTCATTTTTTTGAATAGATGGCATCTTCAGCAGCAGGAAGGAAACGCGGTTTAGACTGGGGTCCAAATCAGATCCCGAAGGCCCCAGATAATCCAGACGAACGTATTTTATTACAGATTCGCCCTGATCCTACTAACACGTAAGTTATTAACCATATAGTAATATTAAATAAAAAATTATATTATTGTATATACTAATGTAAATTATTCTATATTTCAGAGATTTTGTAGATCCTACAACCAACTAATGGATGAGCGGTATCCCCTGGTAGTGGTCGCGCGCCGATTGATCAAGAGTTGTAGGAAAGGGCGTCGGTTGTTAAGAAAATTTTTGTTAAGGGCCAAAGGTAGCGAAGACGGTCGAGTATTACTGCCTCTTGCAGCTCTGATAGCCATTCTACCTAAGCATCATACAATCCGATGCCACATAACACTGCGGACTGTGTTAGAGCCATATGCAGAGATCCTACCCTTCTGCGTCAACTGCAAGATCATTTGAAAGTGTTGAGTCCTGTTTCATTATATTATATTATTTATATATATATATATTATATTATATTATTTTATATTAATTTGAATGATATTATATTATGTTTATTATATTATTTTGTGTTATTTTTCTTTATTATATTTTTTTGTATTACTTTATATTGTATTATATTATATTTATTTCATAATATTATTTTGTATTATTTTAAAATTGTGGGGAGTTTTGGTATTTGCCTCTAAGCAACTCGTGCACCACATCGCATTGCTTCTTGAACCGGTGATACACGAGTTCTTGAACCGCTCCATGTTTACTTGTTTAGATATCTTTGGTCTATTTATAAACTTAAAATTGACATGAATAAATATATGTGATTCTAGTTAATATAATTCATAAATAATAACATTAATTATCTGCAAATAATTTACAGAAATATTTTGTAATTTTTATCCAAAAATAAATAAGATGTTGCGACTTTTTACCTTTTTCGACAGGGGTGGCGTCCGACAGCGGTGGCAGGTTGCGAGGGCAGCGGCAGGGGGTGGCATTCGGCAGCAGCGGCAGGAGGCGGGGGCGGCAGGGGGCGGCTATAGCAGGGGGTGGCGTCCGGCAAGGGGCGGGGAAGGCAGCGGCAGGGGGCAGTGACGGCAGGGGGCGACTGCGGCATGGGTGAGGGGAGGGGAGGACTGACGTCCGGCAAGGGGAAGGGAGGGGAGGGGCGACGTCCGGCAGCTCTTTCTTCTCTTCTCTCTTCACTCTCTCTTCTTCCTTCTTCCTTCTGTTTCCCGTGCAGTGCCTAAATTTAGGTCTGAACATAATAACGACTGCTTAACAACGACCGATTTTGGTCACTAATTTTTTTTTAATGCGGTGGCACTTTTAGCGACGAAAAGTGCGGTCGCTGATATGGATAATCGGTCGCTAATTATGGCGCCAAATATCCCGCGCTTTTTTGTGGCAAAATTGGTATTTCGACAAAAATAGCGACCGTCTTCCGGTCGCTATTAATGTTAGCCACTAGTTGCCCTATTGGTCTCTGATATCGGTCGCTAAAACGCAGTATTAGCGACGGATTTTGCGGTCGCAAAAAGTCATGGTCGCTGATATGCGTTTTTCTTGTAGTGCAATGAATTTGGTACATCAATTGAACCCACCACATATATCATATATCATGTATCTACATCATCCACTCTCTCCTTCCCAAATCAAAAAAGGGAATTTACATTTATTTTCCCCTTCTATACTTTATTCTTCAACAAATTAATTTAGACTTATTGCTCTATCTTCTTATTCTTCTTCATTTGAAAACAAATAAATGTTTAGGCATCAACAATTTCATCTGCTTCATCTGCATTAACGAACTCTGGTTAGGCCTCCTACAAAGCATTTGGCAGCCCTAAGGCCCTCAGTGCCAAATGGGCTACCTTTTGTCCTGACATTAGTGTTCTTAAACCCGGACTGATCATCAAATCGAAAAAGGTACCGGGTGGATGGGTCACTGGTCCAACCAGTGATCGGACCATTATTGAACCGGTAACGTCATTAATATGTAATAAATAACAAATTATATTTATTATTACTATATATTATATATAATATTTTGTAAATATGTCAAATTAATCAATTTATTTACACACAAAAAAACCATATTTGTACAATGTTTATTTTATACAATTCAAATAAATATTAAATTTATATATATAAAAAAAAGATATTAAATCATGATCATAATTTCATAACTCAAAATTCAAGATTCAAGAGTGATAAAATCAAACACAAATGAACATAAACATCTCTAGGATACATTCAATTAAATTTGATAAAAATAAATAAATCTATTTGTACAATGTTTACTTTATACAATTCAAATAAATACTAAATCTATATAAAAAGAAATATATTAAATAATGATTATAACTCAAAACTCAATCAATGATACATTTAATCAAGTTCAAATGTTTAATTTTATATTTTATTTTAAAAAAAGGGTAGTGAACCGGTAAAACCGGTGACCCGATCACTGGGTCAACCGGTCCGACCGCCGGGTCATCGGGTTTGACCAATTTTTGAGCAAACTTGGTTTTTTTTTTGTTTGAACAGGACTGGAAGGCCAACTAATTCTATTTTTTTTCGATCGGACCGATGATCCGGTCCACGTTTGAAAACTATGCCTTACATCATCATCGCCCCAAATCTTGGACCCTTCATTACAAACTACACATATCAAACAAAAATCAAAACTCATCATTTCTAATTAAAACTAAATCAAATTTTATTAATAAACAACTCCATTTATCAAAATGATCTAGAGATACATCTAGACTTTCTAAAGTCAATATATTTGTAAAATCAGAGGATTTTTAAAATTAGAACAAATTTATTTTATTTTGGTACAAATTACTATAACTATTAACTCCATCGCATTATAGAAGACTAAAGTAAATTAAATAAAAAAATTCCATAAAAGATCACTTAATTGCATTAAAATGTTAGATAAAGACTAATTTGTTCTCAAAAGTACATAGACGAGGTCCACTAATTTAAAAAAAGAAATTTCCCTAATAATGTATGGTCAACTATGGGTAAAAATAAAATTAATTAATACACTATTTTTTACTTTTAATTTCGTAACTCGCATCAAAAGTGTACTCAAGTCATTTATATATATATATATATATATATATATATATATATATATATATATATATATATAATTCTTGATATAGTTTATTTATAGATTTTTCCAATACATTCTTGTTGATATTAAATATTTCGGATATATGGGATACGAATATGTAAATAAGGAACATATATTATCGTTCTATTTTATCTCTACAATTTCACGATAATTACAATCCACAGTCGACCTAAAATTAGTTGATATATAGATTATTTTTGACTAAAATACAATTTACATAATAAAATTTCTAAGGGTGTTGAGATTCGCACCCTAATGTTTAAAATCTTTGACATGTTAGATAAACCATTATGAAAAAATCCCAAGACTTTTGATTCTCTGAAGCACAATTGGACTAAATCGATAGCAAGAAAAACCTTGCATCATATATAGCAAAATATGTATACTTGATTATCTGATGCAATTAACTTTGTAGCTCCGCATTCAATCCGTAAAGAAGATATGAATAAAGAGGAGGGAAAGAATAAAATTAGAGGCATAAATTCATTGCCACCTTCACCTAAAGAAGCAATGAACAAAACATCCGTGGGCCCTTTTTATCAAACCAAGTAAAGAATATTTTCCTCTTTAAATATAGAAGCAATGTTTGTATACTCTTGCATATTGCAACCCTTTTTTTTTCCTCCTGAAATCCTGATCATCATTCTGACTACTTAGAAGAAGGAAGAAAAGGTATGTTTGTATATTCCTCTTTTATGAATTTGTTAATTATATCCATGTGTAATTAATTATATAACATGTATGCATGTTTCATCCTATTTTTCTTTTTATCATGATATGATGTGCTAATTAATTAATTAGTAGTAATTGTTATCACGTTGTTTATTAATTTCATAATCTAATATTGCTACATATTTAGCTTAATTATGTTTTAATTCTTATGTATGTACTTGGTTGATAAGTCCATAATGCAATATTGTTACATAATTTAATGTCTGTGTTCATTTAAATGTTTTCTTTCTCTCTCTTCTCAAAGTTGTTCTCTCTCTCTCTCTCTCTCTCTCTCTCTCTCATTTTCATTTTAAAGCACTGTATACTCATCCTTTCATCTCCCTTTCTCTCCCTAGCACTGCCCAAAATTCATCCAACACCACTATAACTCTCCCTTGATTTGATAATAGCAATTACTAAAACCCTTTTCGCCTTCCTTAATTCTGAGCTCGATGATGTAATAGAGTATGAATGGGAATTGAAAAAGTAACACAAAAAGTGCAAGTAATGGGGTAGATCGAGTTCTTCTCCTCCCATACCGTTGATAAATGGTTTAGGCTTCTATAGTGTTAGAGATGTTTTGAGGGAAGTGCTTGCAGCTTTCATTGAAGTTGTCCATGGCAAATTCTCTTCCTCTTCCTTCCCTTCCTAGCAAACCACTTGCATCTTTCAACGTGATTCCGCAGGAGTTATGGTTGGAGAAATTTCCATCAAATGTGGATGTGTTCTATCGTTGAATGAAATACTAATTTGCAGACGCAAGAACATAGAAGAGAGAGTATAAAATTCGTTAATAATAAGAATAAACTTAGGGGTGAACGCGGTGCCATTGCAAGTAATATCCGCAACCGCAACCACAGCCATAATATGCGGTTATTAAATTTGACAACCCCATTTGTGCTGTGATTGTAGTGTGGATGCGGTTAAATTACATTACTACTTCCGAATAAAAATAAATAAATTAAAACATGCATTGTAAAAAAATTATGATTAATTTAATACTATTTTAAGTCTATAAATATATAAAATTATTCAATAAGAGAAAGAAGTCTTATTTTCAATTTTCATCTAAAGAAGCGATGGACAAAAGATCAACGTGCCCTTTTTATCAAACTAAGTAAAGAATATTTTCTTCACTTTAAATATAGAAGCAATGCTTGTATGTTGGTTCACGCTTCTATATATACTAGAGCATATTGCAACTCTTTTCTTTTTTCTCCTAAAATCCTCGTTATCATTCTGACTATTTAGAAGAAGGAAGAAAAAGTTATGTTTGTATATTCCTTTTATGATTTGAATTTGTTAATTATTGTTGGGAAAATTCTCCAAAAAATAGTCTTAAAAAATTAATAAAGTAAGATTATCTTTATGATTTTATACAAAATAACAATTATATATACACCATGTATCTATAGTATGAATTGTTACTTAGTGTTTGGTTGGATTAACACGTTTGAATATTCGAGTATCCTCAACATTTTCCTTTCTACGACCTTATACTGGATTTGGAGTGTGGTATCCAAAGCACCATTCTGAAAAAATACTTTTATGTGTTTTTCCTAGGAGAAGAGAGAAATAGAAAGAGATTATATGCTATTTGGTCTTTTCTATAATTTGGAATAATAATCTTCTATACATATCTGATCAATGATATATTTATATCCTTACTGATCATTATCTCTATAATGAAAGTGGTTCATATTGGGTTATGATGTGGATCCTAAGAGATTCCTATTCTGACTCCAATACTTATTCATATATTATTATCTAATAATAATATACTAAATAAATATTAATTACAATTAATTCTATTAAATAATTGTAATTGCACTTCAATCCAGGAATTAATTAAAATAAACCATTTACTAATAAAATATAAATATTTCTTTTATAGATGTACATAAATATTTCAGAATTAAATATAATTCCAATATATTTAAACTAATTTCATAAGTTCACAATTTATCTTCATTTGATCATAAATTGATTTAACAGTTAAATCAATCTTTTAATAATAAATATCAAAAGATTTGGCCAAGATTCTATAATCAATAATAAATTATCTTATGAAATTTTTTATAGATGTTTTGACAATAATAATGTTCATGATATTAATTAAATATATTAATTAACATTTTGAGGTATTAACTAACACAATATAATTTCACTCGTTGGAATATTAAATTAATGTATATAACAATATTAAGTCCATTATTATTTCAAAATTAAGAAACATTCACAAATTAGTATTTATGTGAAAATATTTTATAAATAAAATATTATCACATGATCCGTTTAATCCACACCGTTAATGCACTAGTACTTTAATTAGAAGTCCAACTTCCATGATCAAGATAAATCATAATATATATAAATTTAGAGATTTATATAAACAAAATAAATGATTATTTAATGAATGACGAATGATGTACTTTTATTAATAAATAAATGTCCAACTTAAATAATCATTAAATAAATAGATAAATAGGATTTTTATAGAAAAAATCCAACAAATATCAATGTGTAATTAATTATAAAACATGCGTGTTTCATCCTATTTTTCGTTTTATTATGACATGATGTGCTAATTAGTAGTAATTATTATCACCTTGTTTATTAATTTCATAATCTAATATATTGATATGATGTCCTAATTAGTAGTAATTGTTATCACCTTGTTTGTTAATTTCATAAGCTAATATTGTTACATATATTGCTTAATTATGCTTTAATTCTTATGTAAGTACTTGGTTAATAAGTCCATAATGCAATATTGTTACATAAATTAGTGTTTGTGTTAATTTAACTGTTTTCTTTCTCTATCTTCTCAAAGTTGTTCTCTCTCTGTCTCTCATTTTCAAGCACTGTATACTTATCCTTACATCGCCCTTTCTCTCTCTAGCACTGTCCATATTCACCCAACACCGCTGTAACTCTCCCTTGAATTGATAATAGCAATTACCAAAACTCTTTTCACCTTCCTTAATTCTGAGCTCGATGATGTAATAGGGTATATTTATATACATATAACATACTCAAATTGAAAATCCAAAAGAGTTAATTGCATATCGAACTCCAAAGTATACATCGTTTTGCACTTTTCACTCTCATCTCGCTATTCAAAGTACCGTTAAGTAAACATTATGGACCATTTTTAGACTTCCCATGAATGAAATTATGACACGTGGTCATTTTTCAGCCAATGAAATGATGAAAAAGGTCCGTAATATTTATTTAGCAGTGATTTGGATAGCGAGATAAGAACGTTTAAATATGGGAATACGATATGTTAATGGATGTATGCTTCAAGGTTCGATATGCAATTAACTCTATCCAAAATACACCCAAGTGTAAAATGATGATAAAATATTTCTCCATTCTTTCTCTAAAACACTTTCTTTTTTCTCATTTACTACTATTTTATACTATTATTTGGGTGTGTTTTTAGATATACATTTACATAGATATATTTAATTGATGGTAAAAAATTATGGGATTGTTGTGAGAATTGATGGAATCATGACAATGCCCATACATATTATAAGACCTTGATATATGCACATTATAAGGTAATAATTTCACATCCATATATATTAAGGGGATTATATTGCCCGTATAAAACCAATTAACAAATTTGTTATTTATTCAACTTAATTTTATAATGGAAATTGATATTAACAAAGTAAAAAAAATAATCTCAAGACAATTTATGTTTTATAGACAATTTTGCCCTTATTATTAACAAGTCTCTTTAAAACGGTATTTAATAAAATTGAATAATTAAGATATGAATGATTAGTAGGTCTTAATAAATTAGATTATCTAAGTGAAATATCATCTGAATTTAAAAAATTGTTTGATAACTAAAAAGTAGATTGCCTTTTAATGACACTATTTTACTATTTTAAAGGTTAAAATTTTATTTAATAATTTTAAATATTCAATTTAATAAAAATGAGTGGATAATATTATTGAATGTATTTATATAACCAAAAATTACAAAAAAAAAATTCATTAATGGGCAACTCTTAATGATTTAGATTCAATTTTGTGTCTTACCGATTAAGAGGTATTAAGAGGCAAATAAATTTTTAACAAATAACTTTTGCGTCTTACCGATTCAGACGTGACGTCATTAAAAAGCATTAAGACCTAAACAAACGACCTAACTCGTCTTGCATTAGTATTCTCCAAAAGAAAAAACTCGCATAAAAAATAATTATCTACTTATCGAAGAACCCCACCATAAAGCACCCCCTGTCCTCTTTTACCTTCCTCAAATTCTTACTAAAATCAAATACTAATAAAAAAAATTTATTCTACTCCTCTCTTCAATTCAGTTAATCACTAATTCATATGAATGGGATATTGAAAAAGTAACACAAAAAGTGCAAGTAATGGGGTAGATCGATTTCTTCTCCCCCCATACCGTTGATAAATGGTTTAGGTTTTTATAGTATTAGAAATGTTTCGAGGGAAGTGCTTGGAGCTTCCATTGAAGTTGTCCATGGCATATTCTCTTTCACTTCCTTCCTTTCCTAGCATACCACTTGTAGGGATTTCGGATCGTAAAAGCAACGGAATTTAAAAAAATTTCAAGGTAATTTTCGAAACCCTAAAACAGGATCCATGCGAAAACATATTAATTCAGAGGTTTAGATTTGTTTTACCGATTATCCGAGCTTGAATGAAGACGATGAAACTTCTTGAACAACTTCGAATCCTCAATGCAATTCAACGGAACTGCGCCTCTACGGTATCCACACGAACATTCCGCGAATCGTCACACGATCTGCAGCAAAAGGGTGCTGCGGTGCTAGCCACCAAGATCTGAATTTTCTGAATATTTTTCTCTATAGTCTCTTTCTAAAAGCGGCTAAGGTTTTGTTTAGGTTTTGATTTTTCCTTACATGACTTTCTCTGCTAATATATCATATATATATAGTAGTCAAAAAGAATTAACCAAAACCTAATAAATAAATAAAATCTGAATATATATATATATATATATATATATATATATATATATATATATATATATATATATATATATATATATATTATCCTATTAGTTTAAATTCGCAATTTAAATACTATCAATCATATTGACATATTTAAATCCTTACAATTTAAATTAATTCCCTTTTAATTACGTTCTTAGTGTGTGACCCTATAGGTTATTATTACGTTGGCAATTATTTTAAAATCATATTATAAAATTATAAACAGTGAGCGACATCTAGTAATGCATCACTGCTACCCAAGTAATAATAAGATTGGTGATTCGATGCAACCTTTTCATGACCAATGTTTCAATGTAATTTAATCCTTTTAACTCTGACATCGTAGATTAAACTCGAGGCATGGAATGTGTCATACTCTTCATAATTTAATCTGAATTTTCTTGATCAATGAGTAGACTACATGAAACAAATCACTATTTGAGCATAGCCATATTCATCACACGATTCATGTTGTGCCCAATAATCACTTTTATTGTCCACCCTATTAAAGGTGACCTTTGATGATATCAAAATACATAAATTCTTGTGTAATAATATAGTGATTTTAGGTCGGAGGATTATTACATTATTGTCACTATGAGAATTTCTTATGACACTTTGCATAATGCTCCACATAGAATTCTCATGGTGGGTCTGTTCAGTACATTGTTCTCTAACATGTACCTATGCATTGACTCAAATATCTCATATATTTATGACCAATGAGATTTTGCCATCAGTCAATCCACATACTAGTCTCAATGCATCATTGTTGTCCCATTAACAATAATACTCAACTAGAGACATTTAAGAGCAATGATACTAATTGTAATTATATAATCTCATGTTCAAATCACATACTTGAAGCTATATATTCGTATCACTAGTCTAAGGACTTTTATTATACTAATATTTATATAACGCAGTAAATAAAATCATAATAAAATAATTTATTTATTCAATCAAATATAATATCAAAAAAAATATTAAGCAATTACATCAAATAATTGACCACTAGGACATGGACTCTAACACCACTTACATCTTTCAACGTGATTCGGCATGAATTATGGTTAGAAAAATTTACATTAGATGTTGATGTGTTCTATCGTAGAATGAAATACTAATTTGCAGACGCAAGAACATGAAAGAACATAACTACTTCCAAATAAAAAAATTAAATTAAAACATGCATTGTAAAAAAATTATTTTTAATTTAATGCTACTTTAAGTCTATAAATATATAAAATTATTCAATAAGAGAAAGAAGTCTTATTTTCAATTTTCATTCAAAGTGATAATTAAAAAAATTGTGATATTATACAATGAAAGTCAAAACAAAATTATTTTAGAACAAAAAGAAAAAGAAATTTGTATAACATTTACCTAGAACAAAAATAAAAAGAAATTCATAATAAGCCTTTGATAATTATCAAAGGATAGCAGTATATGAATAGCATTTCCTTGGGGACTATTTAATAATAGTCTTGCCGACTTCCTACCAACTTTAATTTGTTAAAATTATGAAATTTGTTTTGGAGTTCATATTAGTTCAAATAAATAGGTTTAAACTATCTCTGCCACACTAAATTATTATTGGAAACCTTTGTACTTTGCTTAGGATTAACATTTATAATTAACAATACTAGGATTAACTAGAACTTTTAGAATTAGTACCAAGAAGGATTTCATTACTGTGTATGTAAGATCAAAGGTTATAATCATCATAATAAGGTTAGTTTAATTAGGGATTATTCATACGGTTATAAGATGTATCCGTATTCCCATTCACAAATTAAATGTGCGATTACTAAAAATGAAAACTACACCGCATCTGCATACACAATTGTGCGGTTTTTGCGGTTGCACGCGGTGCGGGTGCTGTTATAAATGTAATTACTTGCTCTCCCCTAGGTGTGATTGTTTATAAAGCATAAATTGTTGTGTACCCATCTTTCTTACCATGGTAATTAATATCAAATCCCTTTCATAACTGCCATCATTATGAAATTAAATTATTAAGCCAATTATTTTCTTAATTAATACTCCCTCCGTCCAAGTTTAATAGTCCCAATTTTTTTTTTTTTTGGTTTGTCCAAATTTATTTGTTATTTTTCTATTTTAATACTATTTTTGACCTTATTTTTTCAATGCTACCATTATTTAACTTTATAAAAAAAAAATATTCAACCTGACATACAACGAAAAAAGTAACACTATTAACTTTGACAATGAAAATACAATTGAACTTTTTTTCCCTTTCTCTCTCCCTATTTTATTATTTCAAGAAAGAGTTAGGAGATTAATTAAAGCAAAAAAGATAATAATAGAGTAGTTAAGATAAGTAATTTAGAGATAAATTTTTTCCCTAGATAAGATAGGACAATTAAAATTAGATGGAGAGGGTAGCATTTGTTTCTAATTTGAGATATTCTATAATAAAATTTATTAAAAAATTAAATTAAAAACCGGAATACATAGAATATTAGATGTGATATATAATTTAGCTTGCTCTTTTGTTAAATTGATACTCTACAATACATTTAATTGGTCTATCTAATTTAAAAGATTTTATTTAACTTTAATCAAATTCATGAAATTCTAAAATTCAAAGAAAATTAAAAAAAAATTATTTAGTCAATAAAATTATAAATATAGTAACATACTTAAAGGGAATTGCTAGTTGCAAATTTATTAAATTTTAAATATTATAAACTAGTTAAAAAATGCGAATTACGAATTTATGAGGAGTAATTTTAAAATATAAATAAATTTATATTAATTTACTAATTTGTAAATTGACTTTTTAAAACCAAAATTACACTTTCCATTTTGTAAACAAAGAGAGTATTTAAGTAAATAATGTAAGAAATTTCTTAGCTTTTTAATTGTAAACCGACTTAACATTGTTTTTGATTTTTTTATTTTTTTTTTGTGAGATGATCAAATTCTTTGTTGTACTATTTGTTTTTTTTAAGTCCCAGTTTTGGAGATTAAAGATGAAGAAATAGCTTACAAATAAATATCACATAAGTGAGAAAACACGTTTTACAATAAAAAAGAAAATACATTAAAAAAAAAAGAAGAAAAAATCGCAGAGTTAAACCACTATGATAAGATCTCATCGGTCACTAATTAACATATTTTTATTACAAGGTGTTGTTAATAATAAGAAGACTGAAAAGCTAACTCTTCCAAGAATTTAAACACAAAGGGTAAATTTCATCTTCTTACAAGCTAAATTAACGCTCCAAGTTTCATATTCCTTCCTGTATCAATTTTTTTTAATTTAATGTCTTTCCCTCTCTGTTTGTCTGTCTCATTTGCTTGCTTGACCATTTCTTCCACCTTCTCAACAAAATTATTATTGACAATGTCACCCTTAATTAAATGACTGTTCCTTCTCTTCTGTCATGCGATACCTACCACATACAGCTACGGAACCCAACCAATCATTTCATCACAACAGACCTCAGGAGAAGTTATTCAATGTTCTTGAATTTTGTTATATGGTATTTTAAGTTAATCACAATGTTATCATTTCAGTATGTATAATTAGCTTTTTATATCTACGTTCACTGTATATACTGAAATGACAACATATGATTGACTTAAAATACCACATAATAATACCCCAATAACATTGGATAATTTTTCCCTTTATGAGACGCTCTTGATTCCCCATGGCAAATGGCAGCGCGCAGACAATACGCCATTCTCAATCTCGTAAATATGCTCTATACCCGTCCATTGCAGCAATATATACGTACATAAAATGAACCATATGTTAACACATACAAGATGAAATAATTTAAAACAATAACAATTTTGATAGTACTAAGAAAATATAGTAATTTAATAATATAAAATTTATCAAGAAAATGTTATTATGCTTATATATTTTTTGAAAAAATTAATAAGTGAAAAGAATAAAATAGCATTTTACACTATATATATATATATATATATATATATATATATATATATATATATATATATATATATATATATGAGGGGTATAATTATTTAAATATTTTAAGGTATTATTATTAGTATATAATTATTCGGGACGAGAGTAGTTCAGGAGGCACGAGAAAAACAAATATCAAATCTCTTGTCATTATCACATGTAGTTATTCAGTAATTGTTCCCCACTTCCAGTGGCGGAGCCACATATAGCATCACGGAGACAGCTGCCTCCGCTGAAATTTTTGATGGGTTGTTGAACTTATATAAATTATTTTATTTTTCCATTACATAATTTGTATGTCGCCTCTACATGTATATAAATTATATAAAATATTTTATGCCTTCTCTACATGTATATAAGTTGGCTTGAATTGAGTTATTTGATGCATATAAATTTAGCGGTAAATTGAATTGAATTGTGTTTGTGAGTTGATTTTGATGTGTTTTGCCTTGATTTTGTTTAAATATGGAAAACAAATTTATTCTGAGACTATGAAAAGATATTAATATTGGATAGTTGAAATTGTATTTTTTTGGGGGAATCGTTCAAATTGAACTATGACAAGTAAGTTTCTAAATCATCTTTTGAGTCTTAACTCATGTTCAATTTTTTTTTTTTTTTTTTTTTTTTGTGTTTTAGATTTTTATTTATGTTGTAATTTGGGGCTGTTAATTGTATGTCGATTGATTTAAGTATTCATGATATGTTTACAAAATTCAAATGTTCCAAAACCAAATAATCGACATCTCATATTCACAATCTATCCGAATCGATGAGACTACTCAAAATCTCTCGAATGAAATTCTTATTCAAGAATCATCTCAAAATACCATTTTTCAATCCCAAGTTGATTAATTAATATTAAGATTAATTCAACTTTTATTTATTATTTTTAAAAATAAAAATAAAAATTCAAATCCGTCCCTACTGGGACAAAATTCTGGATCCGCCCCTGCCCACTCCTTTCTTATGCTGTCAATTGTTTCATTCAACCATAAAACCAATGAATTCTTCTTGCAGTTAACTATAAATCTACATCACTAATATATAATATTTCATCTCAGTTTCTAATTTTTTCACTTTCAAAAAATTCTTATGGAACTATACCTAAGTTCTCCAAATTATATTTAACGAAACGCTTTTGATCATTTTAAAAAGTGAAATAATTTATATATGAATAAATTTATGATAAAATTGAATTATGATTCACATAAAACACTAAGCGTTCATATAGAATAAATTAGGCTAATCATTCTTAATTCTTATATATAACATGTTATAATAACATATCTGACCCGACATAAACATTGAGTTACAATTGAGATGACGAAATTAAAATTTCACAAATCACTCTCCCAAAATAAGTTTGACTAAACACTTGGATCCTAAATAGCAATTCAACCAATTTAGCCATCAAAATATTGACAAGTGAGCAAGAGTTGCATATAAATAATATTTAGAAATTTTTATAAACTCAAACTGAATAATATAAAGTCAAACTGGATTTGTATACTTATGTGGTCGAAACTCGTGACCATTGTCGCAATTTTTTTGCCGAATTTCCTTCGGAGTCGAAATCAATTACTTATTGATATATACTTAAAGACATCTGTCGGGATAATTAAATTTTGTGATTACAATTATAAATTATAAATTATAAATTATAAATACAAGCTCCTAGTCGGATATGTTATTAATAGTTACGAATTCACAATTTATTCTAGTATTGTTGATCTTTTTTATGTTACGTCAAATTTAATTTTTTTTCCTATTTTTTTATTGATGTCTTTGAATACTCTTTAGCGAGGTTACTAAAATGCGACATTCATTACAAGTTAATTGAATTGTATATTTTTTTGGAATTCAAAAAAACGGAGGAAAAGGAAAAAAATAACTATCATTAAAAAAAAACTATCTTATACTTCTAAAAATCTAATACTAAGGGGGAAAATGTTCAAATATAGTGTAATCCATGGTTTAGAAAACTCCAATAATTAGTTTTTTTTTGCCTTTTGCCTCTTTTCCCTAAACTTCTGTAGTTCTACGGATGTATGTGTAGCTGTGTAGGTTATAATTTAAAATAAAATAAAAAAATTGGTAATAGTTAGGCACGCATTAAAAATGGAAAACAATACAATTTAAGCTCCTAACCGACCATCTTAAATATGAGCTTTGTCAACCAAAAGCCTAGGAACCTTCTTAATTTTACACGACACAAACTTAGACCCTAAATACATAATATTAGCTATAATTCATCAAATATGAAGGTCATTAATTACATAGATAATAAGTTGTTTCCAATATGATGCTTTGAGTATTTGTTTGAACTAGTGTTTTATATATGTTTTTTTTTACAGATTTATTAATATCAATTAAATGGCAATAGAATTTTTGATTTCTTGTGCTACAAAGATTGGAGAAGGCTTGTTGGAGCCAACTGGGCGTCAATGTGGTTATTTCATTTATTACAAATCATACATTGAGGATCTCAAAAAGCAACTTCACAAATTAATATTCAAGAAAAATGGGTTGAATATATCCATGGACGAAAAAATAAGAGAGGGAGAAACCATTATTGATGATGTCAAAAATTGGGTAGCAGCAGTTGAAGAGGTTGAGGAGGTGGTTTTGAAGTTTATGGAAGATGAAGAGAAGTCAAAGAAGATGTGTTTTAGAGGGTGGTTCCCAGACCTGATCACGCGCTATCGTCTAGCTAAAGAAGCTAAACAGAAAACAATGGAGGTCATGGAGCTGCAACAAGAAGGAGATTTCAATATCATATCCATCCCTGCACCTTCACTAGAAATTAGAGAGTTCTTGGGCTCTAGTGATACTCAGGAATTCAAAACCACTGAAGATGTCCTCACAAAGGTCATGGAGGCTTTAAAGGACAACAATATCAACCTTATTGAGATATACGGCATGGGAGGGGTGGGTAAGACAACCTTAGCGAAGTTGATACTGGAAAGAGTTGGAAATGATTTTGACAAGGTTTTGATGGTTGTGATAAGTCAAAATGATGTCAGAACGATCCAAGGTCAACTGCGAGATCAGTTAGGTGTGAACTTGTCGGAGCAGGAAAGTGAATTGGGAAGAGCAAACCAATTGAAAACTCGCCTCAAGAATTTAAACAAGGTGCTTCTAGTCTTGGATGACGTTTGGGATGAGCACGCCGATTTTGAAGCTGTGGGAATTCCATCTGGCGATAAACACAAAGGTTGTAAAGTCATAATTACATCACGGAGTGCAAGTGTATGCAAGAATCTAGGGAATGAGAAAAGTTGGAAGCCTAAGCTGATCCCTCTAGACTGTTTATCTGACGAAGAATCTTGGGATTTGTTCAAGAAGATTGCTCCTGACGTTATTGCCCATTATGACTTAAGTAAAGTTGCGCAAGAGATCTCCAGGGAATGCGGAGGCTTGCCCCTAGCACTTGTTACACTTGGACGTGCACTGACTGGCAAAGGTGTCCATGAATGGGAAATGGCAGCTCAAGAACTTAAAAATTCTGCATCAATGAACATCCCAGGTGTGGATGACAAGATAGTAAATTGTCTTAAATTGAGCTACGATAAATTGAAGATCCAGTCTACCAAAGACTTGTTCTTGCTTTGTTGTTTGTTTCCCGAGGATTCTGACATATTAATAGAAGATTTGGTAGTCTATGGATTTGGGATGAAGATGTTTAGAAATGTTGGAACGGTACACGACGCTAGAAAGTTTGCGAAGTCATGGATCAAATACCTTCAAGATGTTTCTTTGCTATTAACAAGTCATAGAGATGGGTGCATCAAAATGCATGATGTTGTACGGGATGTTGCTATATCAATTGGATCCACCAAGTATCTTGTGAGAGCTGGCGTTCATTCTAGTAGGTGGCCGAATTTGGAACAAGTAAATAATTATATAGGCATGTCACTAATGAAGACTGGAATTGAAGAACCTCCTCCTCTATTAGAATGTCCAACTCTCCAGATTCTGCTTTTGGGAGATAATCCGATTGGAAAGAAAAAGCATACTACTCGATTATTCGAAAGGATGGAAGTACTTAAAGTTTTAGAGATGAGACGCACCGGCTATATGAGAAATGAAGATACGAGTGGTGAACAACTTGACATTTTTGACGCTTTTATGTTACAAGTGGGTAACCTAAAATGCCTCACCACGTTAATTCTAGATGGGAATCAATTTATGGACACTTCATTTCTTGGAGAGATAAAGACACTCGAAGTTCTCAGCTTGAAGTATTGCGAGTTCCACATGAAGGAGATAAAAGGGTTAAGTCTATTGGCTAAGCTCAGATACTTGGACATTAGTGATTCTTCTTCGATAATTCCCAATAATGTGATATCATCTTTATCAAAGTCGTTGGAAGAGTTATACTTGGTATGTACCAGGACAACTGAACCAAAAGTCGAATCTATTTTAAAGTCCTTTCCATGTCTAAGAGTTCTAACCATTTCCATCGAAGTCTTTAAAGAACCTTGGCCACAAGACTTTTTTCCTTATTTTGAAGCTTTTGCTATTTTGATCGGCCCAAAGAGTTTACCGAGCTATAGCGACTGGCTTGTTCCGAATTCATTGGTTGTTAAGGATCATGAGATGTTCGATGGGTTGGAAAAACTCTTAAGAACATTGTCTAAGAGGACTAATAATTTAATGGTGTGGAAGTCAAAGGGCACAACGAACATTATTCCAAACCTCCTATCATTTGATGATGGTGGTGGTAGGAAGACTTTTTCCCAATTGGAAGCCATGGCTATTTATTTCTGCGACGACTTTGAATACTTAATTGATAACTCTAAGTTGGAAAAGAAACTAGATGATCCGCTGCTACTCTTTGCTAAACTAAGATGGCTGCTCATTGATCGATGCCCCAAATTAAAAACTATCTTGGAATACTCGTCAGTAGCTCAAACTAGTCTTACGAACCTGGAAGAATTAAGGGTGGGACGCTGCAATGCCGTGGAGGAAATCATTGAAAGTCAAGACGACGGAGAAGAATCTGAGATGATTAATGTACAAGTGCAGCAGCAGCAACATGATAAAATCATAGTGTTCCACAGCCTCAAATACCTAGAATTGCAGCATCTTGGTAGCCTCAAAGCTTTCTGCCTTTTAAGGAATGTTAGGTTCGAATTTCCATTATTGGAGAGCGTGACTGTGCGAGAATGCCCCAAGATGGAGACTTTTTCTTATGGTACCTTAAGCACACCAAAATTGAAGATACTGAATAATGACACGATCCGGCCCGACTTCATGGACTTGAATATGCTCATACAAAACCAATTTTACAAGGTGTTTTTAATTTTAATTATTAATTTCTGGCTACACGCACATATATTAAGACAATTATATACAAAGTCTTATTTATTTATTTTTTTCATTTTGCCAGGAGAACCATACTCACGATGAAAAAGGACAGACTTAAAACTTTGGAGTAAATTTTTTGTAAGTACGTACTATCCCTTTTATACTAATTAAAATTTCAATACAAAATTGACACTATTTATTTTTTATTTATCTTTTGTGGGTTTCTATGAAGATGAAAGGGAAGGCGCATTTAATTTAAAAGGAAATTAGTTAGACTCATAGGCTATATGTTTAAAGAAATGATTTAAATAGATTTTAAACCTTTAAGTTTATTTTTTTTTATGGTCACGTAACAGTATAATTAAGATAACTCATAAAAGTTGTGAATTAACGACTGATGCCTTGCATGTTAATGCAATGTCTCTTCTTATCTGTCCCCCATGCAAGATTAATTAATTTAATTTGTTGTTGCTATTCATGCAGGAGCTTGCTGGCTTTTACTTTGTGCTTTGAATTACATGGCTATTCATAACTATGACTGCTTGTGCATATTTTTCTGCCATGGAGTAGAAATTAATAATAAATTTATGTCTGAATAAATACTTGATTAAATGCTTTTATTGTTCTTTTTTATTGATCATAAAAATATTAATTTCTAATTTATTTTTCCACACCTGATATTAATTAATTTGTTGTGAATGATTAAAGACTTGTTTGGAAGGAAAGAATTCTTATTATTAAATAATATATAGAAATATTACTTTTATATACGAGTTCTGTAAGACCCCGAATTTTATGAAATACAAAATTTAATTTTTCTTCATATATATTTTTTCTGAAACAGTAAGTGGTTAAATTGACAAAGTTAAAAGTTAAAAATATTATGTACAAATTTTATTTTGTCGGACAATATTCGTTTTGTCGGGGAATATTTATTTTGTCGGAGAATATTCAGGTCGTACGACGGTGCCGAAATAACCAATCATTGGTGGACCTCACAATGGAATATTGTCAAATATAGAAAATGACAGAAGTAACATTTTTAAATAAAAATAGTCAACGGTGTTATCACTTTTAACTGTTAAAATACTGGTGATTAAAGAATAGTAGTATACGGTATTTTATGGTATTTTACTATAGCACACGGTATTCTACAGTAGTACACGGTATTGCACAGTGTCTCATATTATTGATCTGATAATATGGTTATTGCCAGTATTCATTAATAATTGTTGTTACACAGTATTTTGTATTTTGATTCAATAATTGTCATTACACTGTATTTTATATCATTAAATCAATAATTGGTATTGCACTGTATTTTAAAATTATTGAACCTAATAATTGTCACAGTAGCAAATATACAGTAATTTATATTGTTAAATTAATATTGATCTGTAACATATTCTTACATTATTTGTGAATTCTTGTTGTAGCATTATGTAGGACCCATAAGAAGAGAAAAATATCTAAATATAAAAAAAAATAAAAAATAAATTATTATTATATGTGAATAGTATGTGAACCCTCTGTGGGGCCCACATGAAGAATGAAAAATGTGAATTTGCAAGGAGTTGGTGGAGGCTGCTGCAGCCTTTGCTGAATTTTTCAGCACTGGCGTGCAGCACGCCAGCTCACTTACCGCGCATAGTACCTTCTTTTCTTCTATAAATAGCTTGTTCAGCTAAATAGAAAAATCACACATAAAACATAAAAAATTTCTGAGTTTTCTCTTAGAATAGTAAGGTTATCTTGAGTATTTGTAAACTAAAAGGAGTGCAGAAAATTTTCAAGTTGATCAACCTCATTTTTATCAATATCTAGTCACTTGATAAGGTAAGGGATATCATCTTCTTTCATCTTCAATTATTTATACTTACTACGGTAAGGGTATCATTTATTTCATACTCTTAAACTTATTATGGTAAGTACTATTTGGTAAAACTTCCTGAAATGATTATATGTTCCTTAATAGTTTGTGCTTCATCTAATATCATTTTAATTGAACCTTCCTATTTTTCTGAACCTTTCTTTTGAACTGTGGATCTTGAATATCATTTTGAATTTCACTCCACATCATGTTGACAATTTGGACGTTATTTGAATCTGCATAAAATAAAATTATAAACTTCCGATATTTATTATTTATCTCGTTTCTTATGTTCATCATTTATATCACTATTGTTATTCTAATAATCATAATCAAGTTGTTATGGATATATGTGGCCTAGGGCACAGATAATAGGATAAATGCGATATAATGGTGGTGTGTCTTTTATGGCACATGGTGAAAGTTCTCTTTGGCCTGGGGCAAAGAAGAATTGTTGTTTGGTATGATTATGACCAAAGGCTGAAGACTGGTATGATCATGACCGTTGGTGTTATATTTGAATATTTTTGGCCGTAGTGCAAAGATGAACTGTTGACTTGCATGATTATGACCAGAAACTGTGAATTTGTATTATCATGGTCAGTGGTATTTCAGATGATAAAAGTTGATGGTGTTTTTCTTGGAAAGAGAAGCGAGTAGACATCATGGTCCATATGATTTTTCTAATGGTTGTTATTCTGCTGTAGTTGTGGATCTGAACTTTGTTTAAGAATTTAAATGCAGTTGTTGAATTAAAACTTGTTGTTTAAATTATTCTATCAGAGAACTCAACTGTTGAAGGCTATCGATAATTTATTCGTCATTATCTTAGTCATGATATTCTTTACTGGGCTATTTGAGCTCACTATTTCCTTTTGTTCCATTATTTTTCAACAGGAGATGAGAGAGTAGCTGGGTCTAGTCGAGGGATGGAGTGAAAGTCCGAGTTGTAACTGTATTAGTCTTCATAAGTTGTAAAATAGTGAAACAATAATAATGAAGACTTAGTTGTATATTATTTGAATACTGTATTGTGGTACATTGTATTATAATAGTTGTTGTGTATTTTGACAACTCAAGTTTGGGCTGTATGGACCCAGATTTGGGGGTGTCACAAATTCTACATTGATTAGGTGAAGAAATAAACTAAAGATAAGGATAGTAATGCTTGTAAATAGGCTCTTAATTATATATGTTTAATTGTTAAATGATACACTATGAATAATTTTTCCTAGTTCAACACTCAAACTCTATGAATAATTTTTCCGAGATTATAAACTTTAAATATTATAATTAATTTTCCTAAAAACAATCATGTTCTAAAACAATTCAAGAGTTCAAATATATATTTAAAAAAATAAAATTCAACAAAATAGTGACAAATTTATGCTCAAATTTCAAGTTATAGTCATCCACTCTGTTCCAAAGCTTGATTTTGCCTTCAAATATTTTTACCTACCAACAATCACCACCAAGGGCAACGGTCATGGTTATCACTATTATAACATACAGTGAGTGGTTCAATACTAACAAAAACGCCCCTACATACAAACTCATACAAAATCTTCACATTGAGGAAAAACTGACATTGGTTGGAAAGTTTCTTAAATTCTCTCTCCCAGACCATCTCTCTCTTTATCTCCCCATTAACTATTGGGCTTTACACCTTTTCATCTTTTTGTGGGCTGGCCTTTTGGGACCCCAAATTAATAAACCTATAATGGGTTTGAAGTCATCCAAATGGTACAAAATATAAAAGGAAGAATTACATTTACTAGTACATTTTTAAAAAATATTACAACAAAAGTGCATACATAAAATATTTACAAAATTAGTGCATCTTTAATATTTAATTTCCAAATTAGTGCATTGTTATTCCTTTTATTTAGTTAGGTGATTTAATGGATAGTTGGTTCCAAATTTCAAAATTTAAAATTCAAAATTCAAATTACTTAACAATATCTACACCACCAAATACTCTGATATTTCTTTTCTTTCATCTTTTCCAAACTTCCTCCCTCGCTTTCTCTTTCCTCCATTTTCTCTTCCTTCGTCGCTTTTTTTCATTTTCTCCAAAACTTCATACGCCGCTTTCTCTCTTCTCCATTTTCTCCGCCGCTATCTCGACTTCGTTTTCACGTTCATGGTGGTGTCAATGATCGGCGTCATCATAACTACAGTTAATCCCTTCTACACCACTGTTGATAAGCTCATGGTGGCGTCAATGGAGTCTTCGCGTTCATGGTGGCGTCAAGAGTGGCGTCAATGGAGTATTTACGCTCATGGTGGCGTCAATGGAGTCTTCACGTTCATGGTTGGATTTCTCGATTTCTCGATTTCTCCAGGTAACCAAACACTAGTATGGAGGTAACCAAACAATAGTATGTCGATTTTTTGCTGCATTTAATCTAGGTAACCAAACACTAGTATGGAGGTAACCAAACACTATTATGGAGGTAACCAAACACTATTATGGAGATTTTTTGCTATAGTAAATCTAGGTAACCAAACACTAGTATGGAGGTAACTAAAAACTAGTATGGATGCAACCAATTCCTGAATGTGTAGTAACTAGTTTTTTCGTGCAGTCAATTTAGGTAACCAAACACTAGTATGGAGGTAACCAATTCCTGAATGTGTAGTAACTAGTTTTTTCGTGCAGTAACTCTAGGTAACCAAACACTAGTATGGTGGTAACCAATTCCTGAATTTACTTATCTTCGGTATATACCTTTCTTGTTTATCGGCACTCATTATAACTTAAGTTATATAACAATCATGGTCTTCTTTTTTTCCTCAGGGTATGATCAACTATGACTTCCCATTAAATCTCGGTGGTGATGTAGAAGGGATTGGCCAGGGTTATAACGACACCGATCATTGATGCCACCATGAACGTGAAGACGAACTCGACGGAGTTTTGCAGGAGATGACTTTAATTATACTTAATGACGTTGGTATGCTAGTGGAGTCAAAGTAGGAGAGAGAGATGAAGAAATTGAATTGAATTGAAGTAATTTAATTCACTTCTCCTTAATTTAAGGGATTTGTGAAACTGAAATGATGTAATGTAAGTATTGCATTGTACTCTTTTTGAAATTATTTTGTGGATGCACTAATCTTATATTTTTTTTTCTTAATTATTGTATATTACTGTAAAGAACTCAATATAAAATATATTAAAATGGTCAATAAGCAAGACAAATTTGCTTCTTCTTTATTCTCAACAATAAACTATTTTTTTCAAATATGAAGGAAACACGTCATTTAATGCAAATTAATTACCTGCAAACGAGGTCGTTTCTTCTTGAGTTTTACTATTATATAATTCAAACCCATATTTATTTTTCATTTGAATGCTCGTGTGGGAAGCTACATAATTCAACCTATATTTTTTTTCATTTGAATGCTCGGGCAAAGGTTCCCGATTAATTAAAGAGCAACCACGACGTTGTTTCCCTTTAAATTTCACTGTTACATAATTTAACTCATATTTATTTTTCATTTGAATTCTCTCGTTGTTAACGCTCGTATTTCATCCGTACGTTCAACCACCGGTTCGAACTGGGACCTGCACAGAAAGAACCACCAGAAGTGTTTGACGGCTTGGACCGCTGGGGGATACATCCTGTGTGAGAGTAAGTACAAATTTTAAGATGTGTTAACAATGGAGACAGAAAGTATTTAGTATGTAAAATAAGATCTATGTACCTCTATTATTTACCATGTATTTATAGTACTTATATTGCTCAACAGGACTCCAATTCCTAATAGGAGTTATGTAGCAAAATCCTTGTTAGAGAAGGTAACTGCCACGCTAATCAATGCTAAACTGGTAACTCTCATACTAATTAATATTTAGATATGGTAACTAGTTAGTATCTAAATCAATAAGGAAAGCGATCCCATGCCTATCGGACTTAGGAGTCCCCTTTTGCGCGCACTAGAGTTAATGGTCTACAGGGCCAAGCCCATCATTGGTATCTCATTTATGCTAGTAAAATACGTAGCCCAACAATGTCCCCCCTACTCCTTTAGCATATGAAATGGGTTGGAGGAGTAGATAGGAGGCTCCGGGAGTCCAAAGATTGCAATGACCAAGATGGGTGAGCTCCTTCGGGATCCCGGAGGCATCAAACCGAAAGGAAAGCACCATCGGGAGCCCAGAGACATCAGACTGAAGGGAAAGCTCTATCGGAAGCCCGGAGGCATCAGACCAAAGGGAAAGACTCTGTCGAGAGCCCGGAGGCATCAAGCCGAAGGAAAAACTCCATCGGGAGCCCAGAGACATTAGACCGAAGGAAAAACTCCATCGGGAGCCCGGAGGCATCAAACCGAATGGAAAGACCAAAGAAATACTTATTTCATAATTTCGAAGAAAGTATGCTATCGGGAGAAAAGAAGCTTTTTATTTCAATCATTCATGTTATGACGTAGGGGATATCTCAATCTTTTTCTTAGGTCTCTAGAAGTTACAGATCGGGAATTGATTATCTTATGGTCAGGATGGTGGTCGCAGCGTAGATCTATGTGTCGACCATGGCAGCCTGAGCCGAAGGCTGAGCCTCTCTAGCTCAACAAATCGTTTCTAGCCTTGGTCAGGTCTGCATATTGTCTATCAAGCTCTTCTTGTTGAAGTTTAAGAGCTTTCTTTTTATCAAGCATCTCTCGAAGGAAATGCTGCATGTCAGTATTGGTTGTGTGATGTGACTGGGAATGTGTATCTCTTAGGGAGTTATTCTGGCTCTTTAAGGGCGATGCGATCGCCATCTTAATTGTTTTTGGTTGAAAAGATCGTCTCTACTAAATACTAGAACCCCTCATTCTAGCGCCAATGTTAATGCTCGAATTTCGTCCGTACGTTCAACCACCTGTTCGGATTGGGACCTGCACAGAAAGAACCACCAGAAGTGCTTGACGGCTTGGGTGGCCGGGGGATACCTCCGCTGTGAGAGTAAGTACAGATTTCAAGATGTATCAACAATGGAGGCAGAAAGTATTTAGTAGGTAGAATCAGATCTGTGTATGTGACGACCCCGAATCTAGGTCCCTTAAACCTCGGATCCAGTTCAACACGAGTACAACCTTTCCCTTATTGTTCATGAATTACAACAATATTATAATTGCTAAATAATCATTTATTTACAATTTTACAACATCGCTTTATATTCCAGAATTGAAATCTTTAAACATTCTTAGTATGTCTCAATATCATACATGATACGACATTCTATTACAATTAATTTGAGTATTTAACACTCATATTACATATCAACCAATTTTTATACTACACAATCATTTTACCTGTCTAATTCGGACTGATATCTACAATGGTCATGCTAGACCTTCAGTGAATGTAATATGTATTCTTGTTTCTTAATCTTTATCAAAAACTTCGAATAACTTGCACTATCTGAAAATGTTGATTTTAAGCAAGAGTGAGCACGACAGCTCAGCAAGTTTAACAGCTACACATAACACCTTGCATGCTTCACATATTAAACATGCTCTGCATTTTATACGTAAGTCATGCTTTTCATTTTATGAATGCTTCATACTTCTTATGCATCGCATATAATACACATCTAGCATATATCAAGTCATGCTTCTTATTCAGTACATACTTCGCATATAATCATATTTCATGCGTTTCAGATAACACAAATATCATCAATATATTCGCATATCAATAATTTAATAATATATGGTTGCATAGAAATGCACATAGGAGCAAGTTCTGAAAAACTTGTCTGGTTCGCTTCTAATATTTAAGCTTATTTTGCATCTTTCATTCAACCTACAATTTATATATAAAATTGACATCATCATTAGTTACAATGACTATTAGTTAGTCTTTATATAAGACTCTAACTTTAAATTATTAACTATTAAGATGTCCGATAAATGAACTCTTGTGTTCCGGACAAAACCCTTGCCCAAATACAGTTTGGACACATCGAGTACGCTTAACCAACTTACGCCTTCACTACACGTTCTCTGCACAACCCACTTTTTAATAAGTTGTCTAAATTAGTCATAAACAGACTATTTACACTGGTTTAATTCAATTAAACTTTCTTCATTTACATAACTTAATTATTTGGAGATTTAATAATGTACCAAACATCTCAAAATATAAGCTACATTGATAATGTGACGACCCCAAATCCGGGTTCATTAACCTCGGGTTTGGTTCTCACTGTACAATACTTAACAACAATGAAATACATAAATTGTATTCAAACTACGCGAAATAATACAAAAGTTTCCTTCTCAAACGGCTACACTTCTCAAGGTCTATTAACCTTAATCTTAATCATTACATATCTTAAGGGAAATACAAAATAATTATAAAATAATTACATAACAGTAATTTAAACTAGCATACATTTACTAAACTATGCATTCGCTTTCCCCTTGCCTTTGTCTGACTTAGAGCAGTCGGGCTTAGCTGAAATATAGTCATGATATAGCAAGAATGAGCAACTAAATGGCTCAGCAAGTTTATAAACAACAACATAAGATATATCATGATGAAGGGAAATAACTTCATGGTTTTCAACAATAACAATTGTGAAAGATATCAAAAATCAGTGTTCAATATAGGAATGGATTGACTCTTTACTGCTGAGTGGTCTTTAATGACCGTGAACTGCTACTAAGGTAGAACAAACATACAATGTCTGACACCTTGTTAAAAATAACGGGACACTTGAGGGGATCAGTCCTTTCATGTCCTATATATATGCATAACATTTAGATTTCTTGTGCTCATTCGGTTTCCCGACAAATAAAAATCCCCTTTAACTAGGGTTGTTCTTTCTCAGTCTTACTGTAAGAATCCGCACCAGCCAATGGTTTGGATAAGCTTTTATAATATTCAATTAAATGAATTTAAACATGCATTAGTCTAGCCGAAACAATTAGCTTAGACATTCTTAAACAGTTGCAAAAGCACTATGTGCGAATACAATAATCAATAACGATGTGAAGAATTTTTTTTGGATAATTAATTCACTCAAAGGTCTGTCAAATAACTACGAGTGTAGATACTTGTTCAACAATAATTGGACTACACAATGTAAATACGGTTAAAGAATAACTGCAACAATAAATATAAGTTAAGGTAAGAAAACTTGTAACGTAAATTACAAGTTAAGTTAAGAAAACTTACCTCGTGCGTCGTCTACGGCTAACCAACGTAATTTAACAATCCTTCATCGGACCTAACAATTAAATCAGTGTGATCTTAGATTAGTATCATATACTTGTAAGTATAATGATCTTTATAACCTTACGATCCACATAATTTATTAATTATGGGTAATTAAACACTTAGAAAATATTATCACTACTTGATAATATTTCAAACACAAAGAACCTATATTAACTATTTAATATAGTTCATGCAATTGTCTAATATTATTAATAATTTAATAATATTTTATTAACTATCTAATATTATTAATCATTTAATAATATTTTATTAGGCTTCTAATATTATTAATCATTTAATAATATTTTATTAAGTATATAATATTATTAATCATTTAATAATATTTTAATCATTACCTAATATTATTAATCATTTAATAATATTTTATTAAGTATATAATATTATTAATCATTTAATAATATTTTATTAAGTATCTAATATTATTAATCATTTAATAATATTTTAATCATTATCTAATATTATTAATTATTTAATAATATTTTATTAATTATTTAATATTATTAATTATTTAATAATATTTTATTGACTTTATAATATTATTATACACTTAGTAATATTTTAGTAATTTTCTAATATTATTATTTATTTAATAATGTTTTATTACCTTCATTATATTATTATTTCAAGAATAATATTTATACACCTTTAAATCATTAAATCAATTATATATATATATTTAAAAATATATTTATTAAGTCCAAAAATACTAAAATAATTTTTGGAACATTTTTCATTTTCTGACTCAAACCCGACCTGACCCGACCCGGCTAACCCGGCCCGACCCGACCCGGTTCGGATTTATTATTTTTCTGAGAACAGTGCACTGCGCCGCGGCGCTGTACTGCAAAATGTGCCCACTTTTTGATTTTTTTTGACAGTTTTGATACTCTTTGATCAAACATTGATAAAATGAAATCTACACATCCAAATAACACCAAATCAGTGTTGATGTGTTTCTAACTTCTTGTTTTATAATATTTCATGGTTCGATCGTCTTTTTGAAAACGTTTTACACGAAATTTACGGATTGAACCACTTAGGGTTTAAAAACGATATATTTTGTGGTAAAAGCTATAACTTCTTTGTTATTCAATATTTTTGAAAGGTTCAAAAAGGGTTTCTCTTTAAAACTCATAGATCTAGCTTTCTAGCCAAAGAAATCCAATTTCTAATTTGTACATTTCAAAATACAACTTTAAACATAACATGTATCGTTAGGGTTTTACCGGTAAAACGTGTTATGAATATTTCTACAACTTTTATGCATTTCTCACATACCAAATCATGTTATAAACACATAGAGCTATGAATACATCTAGACCATCAAAACGAGTTTTGATCGGTTAAAAATAGATTTTAACCGTTCAAAATCGTTCTAGGCCCTAAAAATGAAATAAGAATGAGTTTAGAGCACTTTTAAACTTTTGCGATTTGAAGGCTTTTCTTCTTCTCCTACCAAAGTATGTGGTGAAACTTTGTGTCATCCACCAAGCTCAACCTCTAGCTATATCACTCAACACAAGTGTATTCTTTCTTTTTTTCTCTCTAGGAATGCTATCACTTTCCCTTTTGAATTCTCTAGCAAATGAATTAACCAACATCACCAAGGTTGGGGGATGTCTTATTTATAGCCAACAACTAACACTTCATTGTCTTGCTAATTCACCAATGTTGGTGAAATTAAGGCTTAATTAGGTTTACTATTGCATGGATTGACTAGATGAATGACAATGTGATTGACAAGGTTTGGTGAGCTACTATGACATGGAGTGAATTAAAAGCAACATGAAGCAACACACCACCCCCTTGTGGGGCCCACTTTGGGCGGCCAACATGGCCATGTTTTTTATTTATTTTTGCTACATAAATGTGCATATATATATATATATATATATATATATATATATATATATATATATATATATATATATATATATATATATATATATATACATGTGTTCAATTGTTGACCAATTTTGACTTCCTATTGGGCTCCATGTTAGACTTAGGAATTAAATATATTGGGCTCATTTATTGCATTGGTTTGGGCTCAATTTAAATAACACATTGGGCTCACATTAATTATTCTAGGTTACATTTAATTAAATCAAGCATTTTGTTTGTTTAATTAATTACATGGACTAGTAATTAAATTAATTACATGGGCTACTAGGTTAATATCTTTGACCTAGTTTATCAACTCATTTGGATTTAAAATATAATCCAATTAGATTTGTTTTAATTAATTATAAACCTTGCTTTAATTCTTCAAATAAATATACGCATACACAAGTACATTTATTTAATTATCTAAAGTACAATTAGTTAGTACAAAAAGTTTAAATTCATTGCTAAATATTTATTAAGTATATTTACAATGACTAATGAAATTCGTGATCATTACATTCTCCCCCTTATAAGAATTCTGTCCCCAGAATTACAAATTTAAACTACTCAAAAATATTCGGATAGTTAGCCCTCATCTTTTTTTCAAGCTCCCACGTAGCTTCCTCAGCGTTGTGGTTCCTCCAAAGGATTTTGACATAATGTATAACCTTATTCCGTAATTTCTGCTCTTTCCTATCTAATATCTGGACGGAAATTTCCTTGTACGATAAGTCTTTCTCAACTTGTATTGGCTCATAGGATATGACATGTTTGTAGTCTGGCCTGTATGGTCGCAACACTGATACGTGAAACACATTGTGAATATACTCCAGTTCAGGAGGTAAAGCTACCTCGTACGCCACTTCACCCACTCTCTTTAATATCTCGAATGGTCCTATGAACCTCAGACTCAGCTTCCCTTTCTTTCCAAATCGGATCTTCCCTTTCCAGGGAGATACCTTCATGAACACAAAACTCCCAACTTCGAAGTCTCGCTTCTGTCGATGTAAATCGGCGTACTTCTTCTGACGGTCTTGAGCTGCTACTAGCCTAGTTCTTATTACCTTGATAATTTCTACAGTCTGTTGAACCAATTCTGGTCCCAACAGTCGTACAGTCTGTTGAACCAATTCTGGTCCCAACAGTCGTCGTTCCCCTACCTCATCCCAACATAGAGGTGTTCTGCATTTTCTTCCGTACAATGCTTCGTAAGGCGGCATGCCTATGCTTGCATGATAACTGTTGTTGTATGCAAACTCAACTAGTGGTAGATGGTTTTCCCAACCGCCCTTGAAATCCATCATGCAGGCCTTGAGCATGTCTTCCAATGTCTGTATTGTTCTTTCCACTACTACAAAACAGTAAAAAGATAACACCTAAAAAAACGTTGTAATTTTCTCCCAGAAACGTCGAGGTTAAGGGTGTCATCTATTTGACACATTTTATACAACGTTTTTAAAACGTTGTAGTTGGCTCATAATACAACGTTTTTTTACTAAAAAACGTTGTACATTATCTTTAAATAAATACTAAGATGCTTGAAAACGTTGTAGATGGTATCATTCTACAACATTTTCTGGTATAAAATGTTGTAGTTTGATACATCACACAACCTTTAGACTAATTTATACAACGTTTATAAGATGTCATCTATTGTAGTACGTTTAGACAACGTTTTTAAAATGTTGTAGTGTAACATAAAAATGTTGTAACACAGTAATGGTGCACCTGCAATGTTGTACTTGTAAAACTGCTAATATTAATGCAATGATATATAGCTAAAAAAACTCTAAATTCTCATTCAAAGCCAAAATGTATCAACCATTCTCAGTTTCAAAATACATCCAATAATATCATACGTTTACAATTTCAAAGTATTACATCCACGAAATATACTAATTATCCACAAAATATACCAAATTAACTGTAGTGCACTACGTACTACCTAACCATGTGCAAAAAAAACATTCTTCCAAAATACATTCATCTAAACCTGTACATCCACCGTTAACTCATCACACATAAAACCTAATAGCTTCTTCAAACAGTAAGGACTCAAAAATTGGAAATCAACAGTTTATAAGACGCTCCACCATTTCCATTATGGAGTTTACTTGGTCTTTGTGAAGATGCATTAAGATTTCTGCAGCTCCATCTTGAAAATTTAAAGTCAAGCAGCTGGAACCTTTTTACCGTCCTCAATGAAGTAGATGGCAACCTCAGGCACCTAGTAAGAGTAAAATTTGTCTAGCTTTTGTTATTAGCAGTAATCCAACTGATCAGTTTATATAGGTGATACTCTTACAAGTCCATAAGCTTAATCGGAGATCAGTACTTCTAAACTCAGTTTACATTTAGTAACTGGCCTGTTTAAAAAGAAAAGGTCCAATTTCATTTCTTAATAGCTTGGAACAATAACATGATCTGATCAGTCCCAATATTGCTTAGGAAATGTCAAAGCACATAAAAGGTGGTTAAAGCAACTTACATCAGGCCAGGTTTCTGTTATATAAAGTCCACAACATCATATGCGATGTCCCCTTGAACATCAATATGCTCTTTGTCAATTGGCCCCTGAAACCAACCATTTTCATATAATTATGCAACAATGTATTATAGAAAAAAGTTCCCTACTAGTACATGTAAGCTATTACCTTAACAATAGATGCTCCAGTGGAATTTTTTTTCCCAAACCATTTTGAAGCGCTACTAAGTTTGACACCTAAAACAACATCCTCACAAGTTAAAATACAGTAACTTAGTGAATAGTCATATCATTCATCTCAACATCATATGACTCACCAAAGAACTCTAGTCCTTTAACAGTGGTGATACATTTGCGCTTGTTGCGCACGACCTTTTCAATAATGACTACTTGCTTCTCCTACAATAGATTCCACTAATTAGTATTGTTCAACTTATTATTCTTATTATTTGATATGAAATAACTTAATAAAATCGCAGGAGGGAGAGAGCCTGTAACTGTTCACCTACAAGAATAATTGATTAATTCCAACCACTTTATCTATACAAGGTCAATTATTCCTCGGTGCTATATTTGTTTATACATGTTTCATGAAGCAGTGCATTAAGTGAAGTGCTTTTGCATACTGAGAATTCAACTCATGTTTGGTGAATAGTTCTAAATTGGGTGTCAAATTATATAATTTTTTGACTTCAATATAAATAATGTTTGGGAACTCAAAAGTTTAAGGCCTTTGAGGAATGCCATTGCAAAAGCTCCACCGACGCACAATATCGTTCCCATTATCTTGGCAATGCTTCTCCAGCTCCGAAGTTTTATTTTCTCCAATCTATATAATTATAATCATCACATTAGGAAAAAGTAAGTTAAATTGGTATAGTAATAAATACATACACTGAAAATATGGTGTCTACTTCATTCCAATTTCCAACAATGACATTGCTATTGAAGAAGTTTCCAAGACGGGCATGAACAGTTGTTGGGATACATATAAATTAGGAGTATTGAAATTGGGATATAAATAGCGCCAGTAATATATAGTTGAAATTGTAGACAAACCCAACAAGGAGTGCAATTACAAAGGTGACTGCAGGGAGCAGATTGGACATTGCACTTGCCGTGGAGGATGAGGCTAGATATAGTCCCTCAAAGTATATGTTCTGGTTCATTGTTACTCTGTAAATAATAAACACAAAAGCATAATTAGTAAGTAAATCATCTCTCTTCCTATATATGTAATTTATACAGATTAAAATTACCCAATAAGAGAGGCCAAAAATATCAAACAAAAGCTCATTAATCCCAAACAACTTGTATTTGTTTTACTCCTGAACCAAAACAAAATTAAATCAAACATGACAGAGAAATAAATAGATAGAGAAAGAGTAGTTGAAATGAAACTGTATATATATATATATATGTATGTATGTAGTGTAATGGATGGTTAGTAAAACTCCAAGCAATTTTCCCTCTCATTTTCCAAGTTCCAGTCAGGGGAAAACAGAAGGAAAAGAAAAATACATAGATCCTACATATTACAGAACATCATACAAAAAACCCAGAAAACCCCATTAACACCACAGTGAACAAAATCATACATAAATTAAAGGGGCAAATTTGTTTACCTCTACATCCTGGAAATTGTTCAACCTCAATATGCGTGCCAGCTTCAACAAAATAAACAAAACGTGAACATAGAAAAAAAAACAACTTTAATATCTATATATAGATATAGATATAGATATACGTACATATACAGATATATACACAAATGAAATCTGAAATAATAACCTGAGGGAAATGGGTTTACATGGTATATCCTCTCGTTCATGTTGTGCCTGAATCAGTGCAGCAGCATTATTAGACCACAAATGAAGATAGAGCAGAAATACACCCAAACTTAAAACAAAGTTAAAAAGAAAGAACCTTCATTTGGGTTTGCCTGTTTTGAAACCAAAACTTAATCTGGCGAGGGGCCAAACCCAACCCTCGAGGGACTGCTACTGGAGTTACCCGCTGAGAGATGCGAGTAACCATCCATATGGGAACAGAGAAAGAAGAGGGAATGGGAGTATGGGTCACGAAGATCGAAAAAAGAAGAGCAGAAGAAATGCAGGGAAGAAGGAGTGCGACGGCTAGGGTAAGGGTAAGAGAGAAAGGGGAGGAAAAAGTATAGTGAGAGAAAACATTTTTTCACCTATCAAATTTGTTCATTTAATAATTAAAAATTATATATATGTGCTTTGTGTTTTAATTTCAAGTTTTCACTTCCGCGCTGTTTTTTTTAAGCTCCGTGTTTTTTAAATAGATAACGTTTTTCTTAAAAAAAACGTTATAACTTAAAACCAAATATTGCCCCTTATAAATACATAACGTTTTTACATATGTATCTATAACGTTTTTTGAAAAAACGTTGTGAAAAAAAATACCGCAACGTTTTTTATAAAAACCTTGTTGTTTAAGTGTTATCTTTTTGCTTTTTTGTAGTAGTGTTCACTTTGCCCATCTGTCTGCGGATGATACGCTGTACTCATTCTTAACTGTGTCCCCAATCTCTCATGAAGACTTCTCCAAAATTTTGACGTGAAGCGCGGATCTCTGTCTGACATAATCGATACCGGCACCCCATGTCTTGAAACTATCTCCTTGATGTACAGTTTAACCAATTGATCCAAACTGAACTTAATCCTGATTGGCAAAAAGTGCACTGACTTTGTTAGTCGATCCACAATCATCCATATTGCGTCATATCCCTTCTGTGTTGCTGGAAGTCCTACCACAAAATCCATTGTGATATGCTCCCATTTCCACTCAGGAATTTCTAACAGCTGTAGTAATGCACTTGGTCTCTGATGTTCGGCATTTACCCTTTGACAAGTTAGGCATCGGCTGACACATTCTGCAACCTCCCTTTTTAAATTCGGCCACCAAAAATGCTAACGCAGATCTTGATACATCTTCGTACTCTCCGGATGCACCGAGTATCTCGTACTGTGGGCCTCTTGCAAAATCTCCTCTCGTAGTTCAAGCACTAGTGGTACCCAAACACGATTTTCAAACCTTAGCAATCTCATGTTATCCTCCTTGAATTTGACCTCTTCTCCTTCGGTTATTCTCATCCTTATTCTGACACACTCTTCATCTTTGTCTTGAGCCTCTTTCACCCTATCTAACAGGGTTGGGCTCGCTTCCACTTTCATTGACTCATTTGGATTTCTCACCTCCAACTCCATTCGAGCCATCTCTTGAACCAATTATTCCTGATCTATCAATATGAACAATTTCTCCATGCTCTTTCTACTTAGAGCATCTGCTACTACGTTGGCCTTACCGGGATGGTATAGAATTTCACAATCATAGTCTTTGATCAATTCTAACCATCTCCGTTGCCTCATATTCAGCTCCTTCTGTGTGAAGATATACTTCAGACTCTTATGGTCTGTGAATATCTCACATTTCTCTCCATACAAATAGTGTCTCCAAATTTTAAGGGCAAACACTACCGCTGCCAGCTTCAAGTCGTGGGTAGGGTATCCCTTCTCATAATCCTTCAACTGTCTGGACGCATACGCAACGACCTTGCCGTTTTGCATAAACACACAGCCAAGTCCCTTGTGCGATGCATCACTGTAGACCTTAAAACCTCCCGTATCGTCCGGTAAAGTCAATACAGGTGCTTCACTAAGTCTTTTCCTTAGCTCCTAAAAACTCTCCTCACACTTCTCCGTTCATACATATTTCACTGTCTTCCTTGTTAAATTTATCAACGGTGTTGCTATCTTTGAAATTTTTTGAATGAATTTCCGATAGTTACCCGCTAACCCTAAGAAACTTCTAACCTCCGTCGGCGTCCTTGGTTGTTCCCAATTCATCACCGCTTCAACCTTCGCTGGATCCACTGAAACTCCCTCTTTGTCAATAACATGACCTAAAAATTGAACTCTCTCCAACCAGAATTCACACTTTGAAAACTTAGCATACAACTGTTCCTTCCGTAAAATATCCAACACCAATCTTAGGTGTTCAGCATGCTCCTCCTCTGTTTTAGAATAAACCAAAATATCGTCAATGAACACAACAACAAATTTATCCAAGTACTGCTTGAATATTTTGTTCATCATGTCCATAAATGTGACTGGCGCATTTGTTAGTCCAAACGACATTACCAAAAACTCATAATGCCCATATCGAGTTTTGAATGTCGTCTTGGGTACATCCTCCTTCCTGACCTTCAACTGATGATAACCAGTCCTCAAGTTAATCTTTGAAAAGTACTTCGCCTCTTGCAATTGATCGAAAAGATCGTCAATTCGTGGCAACGGGTACTTGTTCTTAATTGTTACCTAATTCAGCTCTCTATAATCCATACACAGTCTCATCGATCCATCCTTCTTCTTTACAAACAACACCGGTGCTCCCCATGGAGAAACACTTGGCTGAATGTACTTATTATCCAACAACTCCTGCAGTTGAATCATTAACTCCTTCATTTCTACCAAGGCCATCCTATATGGTGCATTCCATATTGGTGCTATCCCCGGTACCAAATCGATTACAAATTCTATCTCCCTATCTAGCGGTAAACCTGACAGTTCATCTGGAAATACGTGCATGAACTCCCTAACTACTGGTATTTTCTCCATCTCGGGATTTACCATTTGTGTATCCACTACGTGAACCAAATACCCTACACAACCTTTCTTCAATAGTTTCTTGGCCTGCATCATCGTCAGACGTGTTGATTGTCTAGACGACTTGCTGCCATAAAATATGACCTTAGACCTGTTCGGTGTCTTAAAGTGTATACACTTTTTTTGACAATCAATTACCGCTCCGTGGTTAAACAATCAATCCATTCCAAGTATAATGTTAAACTCTCCCAAACGTATCGGAATTAAATTCACATTTAGTTTCTGACTCCTGATTTTAGCACAACAATTTCTATGTATATACTCTATAAGAATCACTTCTTTATTTGCAACTTCTATGTTCATTGGGTTCCCTAGTTTTTCTCTAGGCAATTCTAACCGTCTAGTGAATTCATCAAACACAAATGAACAGGTAGCACCTGAATCAAACAATACATATGCATTTATATCATTGATCAGAATAATACCTGACACCACGTCTTTCGATTCAACGGCGTCCTGCACCGTCATGTTGAAAGTCCGTGCCGTTGGTTTGTTCTGTGGCACCGTGCCTCCAATGGTAAGTTTGTTGTTGTTGTTGTTCCCCTTATAGCCAGAACTCCCTCCGGTATTCTTCTTCTTCGGACAATCCTTAAACTGATGGTCCATGGCTCCGCAGGAGAAACAACTCTTCCTCTTAGGTGTGGGACAATTAGGAGAGATGTGCCCCTCTTGCCCACAGTTGTAGCATACGTTCCTTCCCTTCATGCACTCCCATGTGTGGTTCTTTCCGCACTGACTGCATTTACTTGCTTTCTTTGGTTCGTTTCCCTGGGGTGTCCCTGAACTGCTGTTGCTGTTGTTCCACTTGCGCTTGTTCGAGTTACTGCCCCCGCTGCTACCCTCTCGGTTTCCCCCATCGTTTCTCTTCTTATTCCGTTCTTGGTTGTGCTTGTTTAAGGTTTCATTTCCACCTTCAGCTATGATAGCTTTCTCTAGTAATGTTGCGAAATTTGTAATCTGGAGAACAGCTACCCGACTGTAAACCCACAGTTTCAGCCCCTGCTCAAATCTTCTTGATCTCCTTGCTTCAGTGTCCATCTGGTGTGGAGCAAATGTGACACCCCCAAATCTGGGCCCACACAGCCCAAACTTGAGTTGTCAAAAGAGTACAACAAAATTATTACAAAGTAGTACAACGTTCAACAGTACAGTGTATAATAATACACAACTAAATCTTCACTATTATTATCACACTTATTTTACAACACGTGAAGACTATAATAGTTATCCCTCGGACTTTCACTCCATTCCCCAGCTACACCCAGCTACGTTCTCATTTGCTGTTGAAAAACAATGGAACAAAAAGAAAGAGTGAGCTCAAATAGCCCAGTAAGAAATATCATGACTAAAATAATGACGAATTAATTATCATTAGCCTTCAACAGTTGAGTTCTTGATAGAATACAATAGACTACAAGGTTTATATCAAAAACTGCAGTTAAATTCTTGAATAATGTTCAGATCAATAATAACAACGGAATGAGCAATCTATTAGAAGAATAATGTAGACTATAATGTCCACTCGCTTCTCTTTTTAGTAAAAACATCATCAATTTTTATCATCTGAAATACCATTAGTCATGATAATTCACAGTTCCTGGTCATAATCATGCAAATCAACAGTTCATCTTTGCACTACGGGCCAAAGATATTCAATATAGCACCAGCGGTCATGATTATACCAGATTCAGCCTTTGGGCATAATCATACCAAACAACAGTTCATCTATGCACTACGGGCCAAAGAGAACTTTCACCACGTGCCATAAAAGACACCGAACAGATGTATCTCCTTTAACCTATTATATCGCCTTTAACCTAACATCTGTTCAACAATTATATCGCATCTGTGCCCCCGGCCACAGATATTCACAACAACTTGATTATTGAAGATTAATAACAGTGATACGAATGATGAACAGAAGAAACAGGATAAACAATAAGTATCGGAAGTTTACTTTGTGCATATTCAAATAATGTCCAAATTGTCAACATGATGTGGAGTGAAATTTAAAAATGATATTCAAGATCCACAGTTCAGAATAACGGTTACAGTTCAATAGAAAGGTTCAAAAAATAGGAAGGTTCAGTTGAAATAATGAAGTTCAACTATTATGGAACATATAATATTTTCAGGAATTATAGAAGCAATAGTTCGATAATAAGTTTCGATTTAGGAGTATGCAAGAAAATAATATCCTTTATCGTAGCAGGTTTGATTAACAAAAGGTGAAGGAAATTAATATCCCTTACCATAGTAAGTTTGAATAATGGAAGATGAAAAAGATGGTATCCCTTATGAGTATAAAGGAAAATAATAACATTTACGAATATGAAAGAAAATAATATTATAAATGAATATGGAATAAAAGTGTCATGTGATAATTCGTGTAGACAAATTATTTCCACACGAGACAAATAAAAAGGGTTATTCACCAACAGGCGGTAGTCCGCGCAGTAAGGTTATTCCCACAATTTAATAAAATTTGAATACGAAGAGTTATTCACCAAACAGGTGGTAATCCGCGCCGTAAGGTTATTCTCAGAGATTAATAAGGAATAAATACGATAGGTTATTCACCAACAGGCGGTAATCCGCGCCGTAAGGTTATTCCCACAATTTAATACATGGAAATAAATGGCACATCTTAAGAAAGAAACGATATTATTTTCGAGAATCAAAGAATGATAATCCCTTACAAGTAAGAAGATAATACCATTTATGATGATGAAAAGAATGATACCCCTTACCTTAACACGTGACTGGATATTGATTTAAATGAGGTTGATCAACCTATATATTTATAATAAAATTATTAATTACCACATATAAATTTCAAAGTGTATGATAACTCGTATAATATGAACTATCAAAATTATATATATTTAACATAATTTTTGTAGTATAATATAACTACTTTAAAATAGTTTTTAAAATAATATTCCAAAATAAATCTTCCAAAGAAAGCTTTTCAAAATGAATCTTCTCAAAGAAGAGTCTTCTAAGGAAAGATTTGTGAATACCGTGAAAAATATGAATTTATGAAATTATCACTCTTTAATAAAGACTTATTTGAAAATTTTATGCACTCCTTTTGGCTTTCAAACACTCAAAATAACCTTACTATTCTCAGAGAAAACTCATAAAATTCTTATAAAAAAATTTTATGTTTTCAGTGTGATTTTTCTATTCAGCTGAGCAATCTATTTATAGGGGAATAGAAGTTACTATGCGTGTGGTAGGTGAGCACGCCAGCTGAAAAAATTTCAGCAGAGGCTGCGCAGCCTCCACCTACCAATTCCCAGCAATTTTCATGTTTAGAATTCATGTGGCCCCCACAGAGGGTCCACATGGTTACTATTTAAAATAGAAAAATTAATTAATTAAATTTTTTTTTTAAATTTATTTATTTATTCTTCCTGTGGTTCCAACATATATATTAAAATAATGCTACAACAATAATTCAACAATAATGTAATAAACACGTTACAGATTATTATTAATTTAATAATATAAATTACAGTGTATTTGCTACAGTGACAATTAATAGGTTCAATAATTTTAACTACAGTGCACCAACAATTATTGAGTCAATGATATGAAATACAGTGTAATGACAATTATTAAATCAATAATACAAAATACTGTGTAACAACAATTATTGAATTGATAATATAAAATATTATGCAGTGACAATTATCGATGAAATGATGCGTAACAGTTACGGTGTCAATTATCAGACCAATAATATGAGACACTGTGCAATACCGTGTGTTACTGTAGAGTACCGCGTGCTACAGTAAAATACCATAAATTACCGTATGCTACTATTCTTTTATCACCGGTATTTTAACAGTTAACACCGTTGACTACTTTTATTTAAAAAGGTTACTTCTGTCGTTTTCTATATCCGACAATTATTCCGTTGTGGGGTCCACCAATAATTAGTTATTTCGGCGCCGTCGTACGGCCCGAATATTCCCCGACAAAACGAATATTCCCCGATAAAATGAATATTGTCCGACAAAATAAAATTTGCACATAACATCCTTAACTTTCAATTTTGTTAATTTAACCACTTACTGTTTCAGGAAAAATATATATGAAGAAAAATTAAATTTTATATTTCATAAAATTCGGGGTCTTACAGCAAATCTCGCCAATTCGTTGAACTGGACGGCATAATCGGATACGGTCATACTGCCTTGCTGAAGTTCCAGGAATTTGACTTCCATCCTGGCCTGTGTACTTTCTGGAAAGTAGTTCTCCAGGAACACTTCCTTGAATCGCACCCATGCGATCGTTCCCTCTCTTGCTATGCTCTTATTGGTTTTCCACCAATAATTCGCCTCCCCCTTCATCATAAAGGTAGCAAATGAGGTCATTTGCTCATCTGCTACACGTGCGACCTCGAAGACCTTTTCCATCTCCTCTATCTAGATCTGTGCTTCTATAGGATCCGTGGTTCCTCGGAATTCGGGTGGTCCTATCAGTTTAAAGTCTTTAAAACTTGCTAGTGGAGCGGCAAGGTTTGTGGCTCCAGCAGCATTTGCGTTTCGTCCGTGGAATGCCCTCATTAGCATTTCCATAAACTCTTGTACTGGGTTTGGCGGTACCCCTCCTGCATTAACTGACTCTTCAGGTGGTGGTGGGGGTAATCGTTGATTTCTTCTCTGTGGCGACATTTTCTGTATAAAGAAAATTTAATTTATTAAAATTGTTTTAATCTTTTTACTCTCGCTTTGTAGCTTAAGTAATTTAAACTAAAACACAAATAATCATCTTAACACATATAAACATAAACGGAAATGCATTTATATTCATATGCTAAAACAGTAGTGCATAGCACTTTACATCGAAAGCATACTGCTATAAATGCTTCTATCCCAGAGAAGCTACAAAAGATGGGATCTGACATATCCTACAACTTCCTAGAGTTGGGATTTACTGACATATTAACCCTCTAATCAAACCAAAGTTGGGTTCTACTGCATCTATTTACATACATAATTAGAAAAAAACTAATACTACTAGTTGCGCATCCCCCTACGGATCGCATCATCATACTCCTCATCCCCGATGGTCATCACCACATTCCTGCTGATGGTCTGCATAGACTGGCCCTCCTCAGCTGGGTAATAGTGTACCCTGCTCTGAAGTCTACCATATGAAGATCGATAGACATAGCTAAGTCTATCCGTCCTCACCCGCTTCTCACGGATCTCCTCCTCTAGCTCTATCATCTGACCATGTGCGGCATCCCGCTGCGTTTCCATCTCCATCCTGTCCTCTATCGCCTCCTGCCAGTGTGCACGGATGACGGCCTTCTCTGCCTGAACCTGCTGAACCTTCAGCTCAGCCTCGGCTAACCTAGTCTCAGCCACTGCCAACTTGGCCTGCAGCTCCACATCCTGATCTACGAGCTGATGAGTTAGCACTGCAAAGTGTTCCACCGAATCCTCGTACCCCTGTACCTGATCCTCCAGTCCTACAATCCTCTCTTTCAGCTCCGTTTTCTCGCCAGAGAACTGGTAAGCTGCATCCCTGTACTGATCCTCCGTATGCTGGTGGGTCAGATTATGCTCCTCTAAATGCTGGACCCTTGCCTCCAGCTCCTCGTTCCTAGTGGTCAATCCCTCTATGATGTCAGCGGCAGTAGTGCCCATGCCATCAGCTGACTTCTCCTCCTCAGACTCATCAGACTCTACCTCATCCTTACTGTAAGGCCTCATCACACTGCCCCAGACGAGCTCCACGCGATCTCCCTCCTCGGGATCTGACTCCGGCTCCTCAACAGGTGCAGCCACCAGCGGCTGTGCAGTATCCATATGGATATCAATGTATTCCTCCTCAACAGTGTGACTCGACTGCCCGATCTCTGCCATCCTATATCATGAAAACAACACATGTCAGTACAGCAATAAAATATATTCATTGATAAAATGAAATGATATTTTATCATGTACATCTCGGCTCGATAGATTTTCTTAATCCACTTCCAAAAATACACAATATGATGAATCTCCCCGATTCATCTCTTAACGCACTATATATGAGTTTAATACTAAGGTTATAACTTAGGTTTCGCAAATCCAAACGTTTCTAACCTACAGCTCTGATAACAACCTGTGACGACCCCAAATCCGGGTTCATTAACCTCGGGTTTGGTTCTCACTGTACAATACTTAACAACAATGAAATACATAAATTGTATTCAAACTACGCGGAATAATACAAAAGGTTCCTTCTCAAAAGGTTACACTTCCCAAGGTCTATTAACCTTAATCTTAATCATTAAATATCTTAAGGGAAATACAAAAGATTTACAAAATAATTACATAACAGTAATTTAAACTAGCATGCATTTACTAAACTACGCATTCGCTTTCCCCTTGCCTTTGTCTGACTTAGAGCAGTCGGGCTTAGCTGAAATATAGTCATGATATAGCAAGAATGAGCAACTAAATGGCTCAGCAAGTTTATAAACAACAACATAAGATATATCATGATGAAGGGAAATAACTTCATGGTTTTCAACAATAACAATTGTGAAAGATATCAAGAATCAGTGTTCAATATAGGAATGGATTGACTCTTTACTGCTGAGTGGTCTTTAATGACAATGAACTGCTACTAAGGTAGAACAAACATACAATGTCTGACACCTTGTTAAAAATAACGGGACACTTGAGAAGATCAGTCCTCTCATGTCCTATATATATGCATAACATTTAGATTTCTTGTGCGCATTCGATTTCCCGACAAATAAAAATCCCCTTTAACTAGAGTTGTTCTTTCTCAGTCTTACTGTAAGAATCCGCACCAGCCAATGGTTTGGATAAGCTTTTATAATATTCAATTTAATGAATTTAAACATGCATTAGTCTAGCAGAAACAATTAGCTTAGACATTCTTAAACAGTTGCAAAAGCACTATATGCGAATACAATAATCAATAACGATGTGAAGAAATTTTTTTGGATAATTAATTCACTCAAAGGTCTGTCAAATAACTACGAGTGTAGATACTTGTTCAACAATAATTGGACTACACAATGTAAATATGATTGAAGAATAACTGCAACAATAAATACAAGTTAAGGTAAGAAAACTTGCAACGTAAATTACAAGTTAAGTTAAGAAAACTTGCCTCGTGCGTCGTCTACGGCTAACCAACGTAATTTAACAATCCTTGATCGGACCTAACAATTAAATCAGTTTGATCTTAGATTAGTATCATATACTTGTAAGTATAATGATCTTTATAACCTTACGAACCACATAATTTATTAATTATGGGTAATTAAACACTTAGAAAATATTATCACTACTTGATAATATTTCAAACACAAATAACCTATATTAACTATTTAATATAGTTCATGCAATTGTCTAATATTATTAACAATTTAATAATATTTTATTAACTATCTAATATTATTAATCATTTAATAATATTTTATTAATTATCTAATATTATTAATCATTTAATAATATTTTATTAAGTATTTAATATTATTAATCATTTAATAATATTTTAATCATTACCTAATATTATTAATCATTTAATAATATTTTAATCATTATCTAATATTATTAATCATTTAATAATATTTTATTAAGTATATAATATTATTAATCATTTAATAATATTTTAATCATTACCTAATAATATTAATCATTTAATAATATTTTATTAATTATCTAATATTATTAATTATTTAATAATATTTTATTGACTTTATAATATTATTATACACTTAGTAATATTTTAGTAATTTTCTAATATTATTATTTATTTAATAATATTTTATTACCTTCATTATATTATTATTTCAATAATAATATTTATACACCTTTAAATCATTAAATCAATTATATATATATATATATATATATATATATATATATATATATATATATATATATATATTTAAAAATATATTTATTAAGTTCAAAAATACTAAAATGATTTTTGGAACATTTTTCATTTTCTGACCCGAACCAGACCCGACCCGACCCGGTTCAGATTTATTATTTTTCTATGAACAGTGCACTGCGCCGCGACGCAGTGATTAACACTGCAACACGGCACTGTACTGCAGAATGTGCCCACTTTTTGATTTTTTTGACAGTTTTGATACTTTTTGATCAAACATTGATAAAATAAAATCTACACATCCAAATAACACCAAATCAGTGTTGATGTGTTCCTAACTTCTTGTTTTACAATATTACATGGTTCGATCGTCTTTTTGAAAATGTTTTACACGAAATTTACGGATCGAACCACTTAGGGTTTAAAAACGACATCTTTTGTGGTAAAAGCTATAACTTCTTTGTTATTCAATATTTTTGAAAGGTTCAAAAAGGGTTTCTCTTTAAAACTCATAGATCTAGCTTTCTAGCCATAGAAATCCAATTTCCGATTTGTACATTTCAAAATACAACTTTAAACATAACATGTATCGTTAGGGTTTTATCGGTAAAACGTGTTATGAATATTTCTACAACTTTTATGCATTTCTCACATACCAAAACATGTTATAAATACATAGAGCTATGAATATACATATATTACATAGTTAAATACATATAGACCATCAAAACGAGTTTTGATCGGTTAAAAATAGGTTTTAATCGTTCAAAATCGTTCTAGGCCCTAAAAATGAAATAAGAAGAAGTTTAGAGCACTTTTAACCCTTTGCGATTTGAAGGCTTTTCTTCTTCTCCTACCAAAGTATGTGGTGAAGTTTTGTGTCATCCACCAAGCTCAACCTCTAGCTATATCACTCAACACAAGTGTATTCTTTCTTTTTTTCTCTCTAGGAATGCTCTCACTTTCTCTTTTGAATTCTCTAGCAAATGAATTAACCAACATCACCAAGGTTGGGGGATGTCTTATTTATAGCCAACAACTAACACTTCATTGTCTTGCTAATTCACCAATGTTGGTGAAATTAAGGCTTAATTAGGTTTACTATTGCATGGATTGACTAGGTGAATGACAATGTGATTGACAAGGTTTGGTGAGCTACTATGACATGGAGTGAATTAAAAGCAACATGAAGCAACACACCACCCCCTTGTAGGGCCCACTTTGGCCCGCCAACATGGCCATGTTTTTTATTTATTTTTGCTACATAAATGTGCATATATACATCTATATATATATATATATATATATATATATATATATAGACATGTGTTCAATTGTTGACCAATTTTGACTTCCTATTGGGCTCCATGTTGGACTTAGGAATTAAATATATTGGGCTCATTTATTGCATTGGGTTGGGCTCAATTTAAATAACACATTGGGCTCACATTAATTATTTTAGGTTACATTTAATTAAATCAAGCATTGGGCTTGTTTAAGTAATTACATGGACTAGTAATTAAATTAATTACATGGGCTACTAGGTTAATATCTTTGACCTAGTTTATCAACTCATTTGGATTTAAAATATAATCCAATTAGATTTGTTTTAATTAATTATACACCTTGCTTTAATTCTTCAAATAAATATAGGCATACACAAGTACATTTATTTAATTATCTAAAGTACAATTAGTTAGTACAAAAAGTTTAAATTCATTGCTAAATATTTATTAAGTATATTTATAATGACTAATAAAATTCGTGGTCATTACAGATAATATATAACTATATTCAAATATTATTAACCATTTAATAATATTTTATTCACTTATTAATATTATTAACCATTTAATAATATTTTATTCTCTTACTAATATTATTAACCATTTAATAATATTTTAATCACTTATTAATATTATTAAATATAAATAATTTACTCCTTTTGTAATATTTAATACTTTAAACAATTAAATGTAAATTATTTAATCACTTCCTTATTCCTTTAATTTTTTTTCTTTTATTTATTTAATATTAAATAAATAAATAATTAATCTAACTAACCTTACTTGTTTATTTATCTTTGCATAAACAATTATTTACATAATCTTATTTCTCTTTAATTATTATTTAATATCATTTAAATAATAATCAATTAATTAATTATCCTCACCCGACCTGACCTGGAACAAAAAATGCACTGCGCATGAACAGTGACTAGGCCCCGGCCCCAAAATAACAAAGGAAATAGGGGCCCCGGCCTCTAGTTAGCAGAATCTGCTGATTTGCCATTTCAGATTTTGTAACTTTTACTCCTTTGATTAAAACTTACATAACTTCTTCATTTTAAAATATTTTAGGGTGATTCTTAAGTCCATTCTCATCAGAATTTCCCCATCTACAACTTCTCTTTAGATCATCAATTCAAATTCCAATCGAAACTAAACTCAAAACGGCTCACAAGGATAAAGTGAAAACTAACTTCACAAATCCGTAGTTCAGTTTGTTCAAACTTGAACAAAATAACATCTACACATTCAAATGACACCAACTTAGTGTCGTTATCTTCCTAACTTCTTGTTTTACAACATTTTCTGGTTCGATCACATTTTTGAAAACGTTTTGACAAGAATTTTAAGATCGAACCATCTAGAGTTTTACTGGTAAATCACTATATGGGTTTTTCTTCCCTTTAATTGCGTAATACACATGTCAATACTTGTATTAACTATATCAAACTATGAATATACCTATATATCATAGTTTTAGACCTCTAGAGCATCAAAATAATTTTTGATCGATTAAAAATATATTTTAACCGTTTAAAATATATATAGACTATAAAAATGAACTAAAGAAAGTTTAGAACAATTTTTAACCTCTTGAACATGGATGCTCTTCTTCTTCTCCTTCCAAAGTATGCTATGAAGCTATGTGCCATCCATCAAGCTCCTCCTCTAGGAATCTCCTTCAATTCACAAGTGTTGGCTTGCTTTTCTCTAGAATGCTCTCTATTTTCTCTCTTGAATGCTCTAGCAATTTATCAACCAACATAACACATATGTGAAGCACTCTATTTATAGTAGTTTGGTAATCCTTCATTAACTTTCCTAATTTGTTAGCATTGGTCAATTTAGTGCTAATTAGGATTACTATTTGATGGATTGATTGAATGACTTGTTGATTGACATGAGTGGTTGCAACAACTAAAGCAAAGAGTGTGAAAGAAGCAAATGAAGCAACAAGCCACCCAAGTGGCCCTCCCCTTGATGTTGCCAGCAATTCCCACATAATTGATCCAATTCTTACTTTATTTTTATGGCTTTTATATACATATTTGCATCTATATATATATATATATATATATATATATATATATATATATATATATATATATATATATATATATTCATTGACCAATACTTTGACTTAGCTTGGGCTCCACATTGGATCAATTTAATATTTCTATTGGGCTCATCTATTAAATTTGTTTGAGCTCAATTTATTTATTACATTTGGTTAACATTAACTACCACATGCTATATTTAATTAAATTAAGCATTGAGCTAATTTTCTTATAACATGAATCAATGTTTAATTAATTACATGGACTACTAGGTTAATTTATTTGACCTAGATTAATACCTCAATTAGAATTAAAATATAATCCCATTAGATTTGCCTTAAATAATTCTACCACATTGGGTTACTCAATTAACTCATCCATAGTTAATTCTCATCACTACATTCCTTCATCTAGTATTTAACCAATGTTTGGTTAATGCTCTCTCTTGTCTACCAACTATGGTTATTAAATTAACCTTACATTAGTTAATTCTCTACACTCAATCAATACTTGAAATTTCCCAATACTTTGACCATCATTTGACTTTTAAATGTTTGGGCTATATAACTTATTTTGCATTGGGCTTTCTTATTTAATTATCCATCTTCATGCAAGCATTCTCATATTGGGCTAACATCTATAATTTTTTTGGGCTAGTCCACTAGTAGTAATTAATTTACTTGGACTCTTCATGAGACTAAATCCTTAAATTTATTTGGACCTCTTTATTAGTACCAACAAGACTTTCAACCATTCAAATATTGGCCTTGCTTTAATCCATTAATGGACTCTATATAACAACTTAATAATTAAGTTAATTACTTATTAATATTGTCATTCTAGGCAATATTCCACTTCTCTACTTATTAATCATAACTTTAATTCATGACTCATATAATTAACTCAATTAATTATATTACATGACTTTTCTTCTTAATCCATACTTAAACTAATTAATTTATTAGTTTTATTGAGTATTTAATTTACTTCACATATCATCTTGTTTGGTTAACAAACACCACTCTAGGCATATATATATATAACCACATTCACTTCTCAATTAAATTTATTTACTTAATAAATTCTCTACTTGCATCATTAAAATATTCCTACATTTAATTTCTAACAAATCAATTATGTTAAAAAAAAAAATATTTACCCATTTTTTACGCATCTCACTTCTCCAACTCTAGGTTTTAAACCATAACCTTTAATTAATATTTAAAATCTTACCTACAGTTCTTATAAATATCTGGGATGTTACAGTGTACCTTTATTATTTATCATGTATTTATAGTACTCATATTGCTCAACAGAATTCTAATTTCTAATTGAAATTGTGTAGCAAAATCCTTGTTAGAGAAGGTAACTATCACACTAATTAATGCTAGATAGGTAACTCTTATACAAATTAATATTTAGATATGGTAACTAATTAGTATTTGAATCGATAAGAAAAACGATCCCAAGCCTATCGAACTTAGGAGTCCTCTTGTGCGCGCACTAGACTTAATGATCTACAGGGTCAAGCCCATCATTAATATTCTATTTATGCTAGTAAAATACTTAGCCCAACACTTGTTTTGAGGGTTATTAATGTTTTTTTTCAATACATGCTTTTTTTGCTCCAATTATTGATTGGAACAAAACTGATTTGCTTAATTGACACTATCTATTTTTTATTTATCTTTTGTGGGTTTCTATGGAGATGAAAAGGAAGGCGAACTTAATTTAAAAGAAAATTAATTAGACGCACATAATATATGTTTAAAGAAATGATTTAAATAGAGTTTAAACCTTTAAGTTTATTTTTTTTATGGTCACAATAATTAAGATAACTCATAGAAGTTGTAAATTAACAACTGAGGCCACACATGTTAATGCAATGTCTCTTCTTATCTGTCTCAACATTCTTCTGCATGTCCCCCCGAAGATTAATTAATTTAATTTGTTGTTGCTATTCATGCAAGGGCTTGCTTGCTTGCTTTTACTTTGTGCTTTGAATTACATGGGGGAATAAAGGGAGGAAAGACTGCTTGTACATATTTTTCTGCCATGGAGTAGAAATCAAAAATGAATTTGTGGCTGAATAAATACTTAATTAAACGTTTTAACTGTTCTTTTTTATTGATCTTAAAAATATTAATTTCTAATTTCTTTTTTCACATCTGATAATTAATTTTTTGTGAATGATTAAGGACTTATTGGAAAGGAAAGGATTCTAATTTTTTAATATATCGAAATATTACTTTTATATACAAGAGTTCTACAGTGATTAGGAGAAGAAATTAAAGATGTGGATAGTAATGCTTGTAATTGGCTCTTAATTATACATGTTTAGTTGTTGAATGATGCACCAAAATGTGGCGAGTATAAGGAAGACCTGGTAAGAAGGAGATGCTAAATATCATCCTAGCTAGTTCAACATCTCAAACTCTATGTTATAAACTTTAAATATTATAATTAATTTTCCTCTAAAATAAAAGATTTTATTCCCTAACTTATATTTCTGCAATTATATATTTTCAAAAACAATCCACTTAAAAATACAAACAGAGTCTTACTGTTTGATAAGTCACAAGTGTTACCGACATGTTTTGTCTATCATATTTCTTACTCCCTCCGTTCTCACAAGATTACATTGCATAAAAGTAATGAGTCTTTTTATTGTTTTTATACTAATGGACCTCACTATATAATTTATTTATTTTTTATTTTATGGACGTTCAACTATCCTTTTGAGAACAAAAAAAGTTGTACATTAAGTGAGCCTTTTGAGGACGGAGGGAGTGCTTTATTTGAAGACCATTTTTGACGAGTATAATATACTTGCATAATCAACTACGCAATTATTATTATAATATTAATAATTAATCAAGTGTCGTATAAAGGTGAAAAACACATTTTACATATAACAAGAAATAAACTTACACAAGTGATAATCGTATTTGAGATTATTTGGCTAAAACCTCATTAACATCATATATCCTACCTTAAAACACGATAAAATTCAGAGATATTTGTTTTAAATAAATAACAAATATTAAATCAGAAAAAAATTAAATTAATAAATTAAACTGCACTTAAAAGACATGCCAATTGTTTATTTTGAAAAAAAGGAAAGGCCTGGCAATTAATTGATTTTTAAGTATATAAAAATTTATCCAAATTAAATTAATAAATTAAACTGCACTTAAAAAAAATTACAAACAAATTTACACAGTTATATAAAAATAAATTTAAACCTATTGCCAATTAATCTTCATCTTTAAAAACCCAATGACCCAGTTCATACAAAAAGTTGTTTAAAAGAGAGAAATGAAAAATCTTGGCTTTTCTTTCGATCCTAAATCTCCAAATTTCTATCAACTTTCACGGTCTCACCTTCAATTTTGAATAGATTAATCAATTTTTAAAAATTAAGTTCAGCAATATATTCAAACTAACAATCACGCCGACATGTATTATAAGCTTTATTAGTAATTTTAATCAAGATATAAGAAAATTAGTACAAACATTTAGAGGGATTAACAATAACTAAAGTGGATTGTATTATATATAGTGAGAGTTCAAGAGATCATACCTTAGCCTTATTAACCATCTCCTACATAAAGGGATATATAGAAAACTACTTGGGCTTGGCACTAGGCCACTTGGACTTTGGCCATATCAATATGGGGCCGTATATATTGGCACAGTTGAGATTTCCATGCCCTATTAGCACGTATTACAATAAAATACATTACGAATAAGTATAAGTACACAGCATTCAAATACGATATTAAACACTTTATTTATTTTAATTATTAAAAAGTGAATTATAACATTAAAATCCGTATCATGCCTCACTTTTTAATAGGTTAAAATAGATATAGTATTTAGTGTTATTTTTAAATATTGTATATGTAGAGTTATCCATACATTACACAGAATGATTGCTACGCAAAGGCGAGGTAATACCATTCAAACTAATGCTTGGGGTCATTACACGAATTGCTAGCTCTTCCAAATCTATACAAAATGCACATACCTTTTTTCTAATTGTCAATGTA